>OU342741.1:18675059-18705567 GCA_910589775.1 Avena eriantha | reverse complement strand
GATGAGCACAGACAGCAAGTTTTCCCTCAGTTACGAAACCAAGGTTTAATTGAACCAGTAGGAGCAAGGAAACACCCCAAAGGTGTTACTAGCTGAGCTTTGGCAGGGCCCACTACCGATGCTAGTAGCAACGTGGAGACCTGCAAAACACAACCACAGAACTTTGTCCCCAACTTGCGATGAGGTTGTCAATCTCACCGTGTTTTGCGGAAAAACAAAGGATTAAATGTATCGAATAGAAAGAAGTAAAAGATTGTAGATTGTATGTAAAGTAAAAGGACCAGGATCCATAGTTCACTAGAGGTGGCTCTCCTTAGATAGATAACATGATGGGTGAACAAATGACAGCGGGCAATTGACAAACACCGAGAAGGCAATACATGCATATACTAATCATCTTGACTCCTTTGAGACTTGATTGGGCATTACAACATTATACATAGACCGCCATCCAACTGCATCTATGACTAATAATCCACCTTCAGGTTATCATCCGAACCCCCTCCAGTTTTAAGTTCCAAGCAACAGATTATTGCTTTACGAACTGCGTGTAAGTAAACAATACGATTGTTCTATGAACAAAGGATTGTTGTTTTCTCCCTAGTAGCAACAACACATCTAGTACCTTAGAGATTTCTGTCACTTCCCCAGATTACCAGAGGCATGAACCCACTATCGAGCATAAATTCTAACTCTTGGAGTTGCTAGCATCTACTTGGCCAAGATAGCTACTAACAACGGAAAACATGCAAGATCTCAAATAACAAAGACATGATAGAATCAATAATCAATCTGAAATAGCATCTCAATATCCATCGGATCCCCGCAAACACACATGTATGAATTACAAATAGATGATCTTGATCATGAACGGAGCTCACAAGATCTAAACATGAAAGCACAAAGGAGGAGAAACCAGCCATCTAGCTACTACATGGATCCGTAGTCCAAGGATGAACTACTCACGCATCACACCGGAGGCTTGCATGGTGATGAAGAAGGCCTCCAGGGTGAATTCTCCTCTCCGGCAGGGTGTCGGGAAGAGCTTCAGATCCCCCCGATCTAGGGACAGAGACGACGGCGGCTACAGACTCTTTCGTGGATTTTTGATCGGGCCATTAGGGTTTTCGTCCCGAGGGCAACTTATAGGCGGAAGGAGAGGCCGAGGGGGTGCCGGATCCACCACACCACCCCTGGCGCGGGCCAGGCCTGGCCGCACGGCCAGGTGTGTGGCTGGCCCCTGGCCCCTCTCTGTCTCGTATTCTGGCACTTGATCCCTTCCAGAAAATACGCACTTTGGCTTTTTTCCTGTCCAATTCCGAGAATATTCATTTTTCTTACTTTCCTGGAACCAAAAACAGCAGAAAACAGGCAGCTGGCACTATGGCTCTTGTAATAGGTTAGTCCAAGAAATCATATGAAAAGTACTCCAAAGTTGGAACAAAACACAAGAAAGTGGATAAAACTAAGCATGGAACATAAAAAATTATAGATACATTGCAATGTATCAACATCCCCAAGCTTAACTCCTGCTCGTCCTCGAGTAGGTAAGTGATAAAAGAAAGAATTTTTGAGGGTGACATGCACCATCAAAGAATTGATCAAAATATTTGCAAAACATTCAAAGCTGGGATCATAGTACTTCAATCATAACAAGAAAGACAAAGTTCTAGCAATAAGCAAAGAAACTATGATGCAACATGAAAAGGCACAAACAAAAGATTCATGAATAACAATGCTTTGCAAGACGTTTGTTTGTTTCACATAAAGAAAACATAGCATAAAAGTATTCAGCTTGTGCCTCAATAGAGTAGCAAATATAAATGCATAGGACACCTTCAGAGTTCATAAGAGTGACTAGATACAATAGTTTAAGACAAGCAATAATAAGTTATGCATCAATCAACTAGTCTTGGGACAATGCACATAGAACTAAGAATGGCCACTATGCTCTCAAAGTAGGTGCATAAAGATAGAAGGTGGAGACTCAATATAATGGTGGAAGAAAAGCCTTTTGTAAAAGGAAGTAGGGATTCAAGTCTCATAAAGAGCTTCCAAAAATTATGATACTTAAAGCTTTCAGCTCTCATTGCCCCTATCATAAGCATCTTGAAGTGATTAAGGTTAAAGTGAACAAACTATGGAGTACATGCTTGACGAAGTATAAGTCAGAAATCTCATGTCCCTTGTATACGAGGGCCGCTCCTCATGCTACTCAAGTTTAGTCACTGGTAAGTTCTTGTCATCATAAGTACATGTGTATCATTGAGAACCGCCAACGGGGTACCCCTTGCCCGATGATACGGAAGAATCCCCATATCAAAATGACAAGGCAAGCAGACAACGAGCATCTCGGCATTCTTCTTATTTACCATGGGAATATGGTGCTTTTTTTTCTCTCTTTCCTCTTTTCATAGTATCTCTTTTTTTCTCTTTTCTCTTATTTCTCAATATAGGACTCTTTTTTTTATAAGAAGAATGCTTCATAGACAGCTCATTATGGTTACACTGCAGGTTTCCACCATGTCAGCATGGATTAGACCAGCGGCCCAGGCGTTTCTCTAACACATATACATAACTCCATGGACTTACAAGCTCCCCTTTCATTTCACACCGACGACATCCATATACAAAAGAGCATGATATCAACTAGGTACAAGTACCAAGTGCAATGTTGAAAGCGTTCCCCATGAAAGCATGGTTCTGCTAATTTCCAACAAATAAGTGCAAGCATATACAACATAGAAGACACAATGGTTCAAGTTTATTAAGGGCAAGTAAACTAAAGTGTGCCATCAAGTTCGTGAGAGCTTTAATCACTAGTTTTCTCATAACAAGTGGAAGGTAAACAAAAGCATGAATATACTTGGAATAGCATAAGCTAGTAGGTAGGTATGGTGGAATCTTTGGAATAACTTGGTTTAGGGAGTTGGATGCATGAGTGGAACTCATACTTGGTTGTGGAGGCTAGCAAAAGGCTGGGAGCGACAAACTAAGAGAGCAATAATGGCCATAATCATGCAGAGCGACAAAACATCATTGATCAAAGCATAAAGTGATACTACAAGTTGAAAACTAAAGGATCATAAAGGCTATGGTGACTTGAGATAGTCATAACATGGTGTGAGCATGCGCCAAGTCAACCCAAATAAAGCATCAAAGGAGAATACCACTATACTATGCTTTAATATGCTAAACAACGCATGATTCATCCAAGGCACATTAAGCAATCTCAATTGTTTATAACAATTCATGCTACAGCAAATAATACTAAGCATAAAGTCAAAACAATATCGAGCATGGCATGACAAAGCATAGGCCACAGTCAAAAACGAGCTCTTTTTACCACATAAGCATGAACTTTCCTACTCTTCTCCAAACCAAACCAAACTATTTGCAAACCAATGTATGCAAGAGGGGGTCCAACCAACTTATTCAGAAAACTAAGCAAACCAAAGCAAACTAAAAACCAAAACAAAAACAAAAAAGAAGACGCTCCAAGAAAAACACAACTGTGCATGAAACAATAAAAATGAAGCGTTGGGAAGAAACCTGGAATTTTTATTGATGAAGAAGGGGGATGCCTTGGGCATCCCCAAGCTTTGACGCTTGTACTTCTTGGATATTTCTTGGGGTTACACGCGTGGCATCCCAAAGCTTGAGCTTTAGTCCATCCTTCATCTCATTACTCATTCCTTCCATACACCTGAAATTTTTCCTTCATACAAAACTTCACACAATCTCATTAGCAACATTAGTGCACTTAAGATAAATAAGTCTCAAGTTTCAGTTCTAACACCAAATAACTTCCATTAGAACACTAGCTACTGTAGCACTTCCCTCAAAAATCTCAATTCCCCAAAGGAACTCAAGAAGGAATTAACAAGAAGCAAATGCAGAAAATGGCAGAAATCTGTCAAAACAGACCAGCCGGTAAAGACGAATTTTTTCGAAGACCTTCTGTTGCTCAAATCAAAAAGTTTTGAACTAACGAAAGTTATATAACAACCTGGGGCAGAGGCAAAAACATTACAGCTCAAACCGACGTACGGAGCTCTCTCAGGAATTTTTACGGTGAAGCAGAGAAATCTGTTTCGGGACAACAACTTTTCCAATCATTTCTTCACTCTCATTAGAGGTTACTCTTGGCACAAAAAGAAAATAAAAAGGATAAGGAGAGGTTATTACAGAGGTAATAACTTCCAAGACTCATCTAAAACTCTTGGGTTATCTCCCAACAAGTACTTTTTTCTTTAACGCCTTTAAGTTAGGCATAAGAAGCAAAGAAACAATCAATTGTTCTCAAATGAAGAAGCATTAAGACTAAAATTTTTTTCATAGGAGAAGCAAAATAAATCTTTTCTCTCTTTTTAGGGAAGTGTTCTATACCTTTCTTGAGTGGGAGTTGCTATTTAATGGTGCCTTCTTTCATATCAATGATGGCACCAACAGTTCTAAGAAAAGGTCTTCCCAAAGTAATAGGACAAGAAGCATTGTATTCAACATACAAAACATAGAAATCAACGGGGACATAGGCATTGTTAAACATGATAATAACATCATTAAGACTCCCCATGAGTTTCTTTTTAGCATTATCATCAAGTGGGACATTCAAATAACAATCTTCAAGAGGAGGCAAATCAAGCATATCATAAATCCTTCTAGGCATAATAGAAACACTACTATCAAGATCACATAAAGCTTTGAAATCAAAGTCATTCACTTTCATATTAATGATGGGTTCCCAACCATCTTCTTGTTTAATAGGAATAGAAGCTTTATGTTTCATTTTTTCTTCTTCAATATTTATGAGAGCATCAGTAATGTGTTTTGTAAAGGCCATGTTCATAGCACTGGCATTAGGACTTTTAGCAAGCTTTTGTAGGAACTTAATAACTTCAGAGATGTTGCAACCATCAAGATCAAAATCAAAATTATCATCTAAAGTAGTAGAACTATTACTAGCCTCAACACTAGTGGTGGTAATAGTAGAAACACTAATGTTTCTAGCAATTTCATCTTCTCTTTCCCACTTAGCATGTAATTCATCTTATAGTCTAACATTTTTATCAATTCTTACTTGTATGGCATTAGTAGCTACAAAGGGATTATCATTAGTTTCAGGTTTAGCTGCCATTTTATTAATCAATGAAGATTGAGCTTCAGACAAAGATGATATATTTCTTTCAACATTAGAGAGTTTTTCCTCAATAGTTTTATTGAAAGCAGTTTGTTTACTAATAAACTCTTTAAGCATAACTTCAAGTTCAGAGGGAGCACTCCTATTATTGTTGTAAGAATTTCCATAAGCATTACCATTGTTGGGAGGATATGGCTTATAATTGTTGTTACCAAAATTGTTCGTATAAGCATTGTTACCATAAGCATTGTTGCCAAAATTGTTATTTCTTATGAAGTTCACATCAACTTGCTCTTGAGCAACTAAAGAGGCTAAAGGAACATTATTTGGATCAATATGGGCTTTCCCATTAACAAGCATAGACATAATAATATCAATCTTATCACTCAAGGAAGAGGTTTCCTCAACAGAATTACCTTCTTACCTTGTGGAGCTCTCTCAGTATGCCATTCAGAATAATTAACCATCATATTGTCCAGAAGTTTTGTTGCAGCACCCAAAGTGATGGTCATAAAGGTACCTCCAGTAGTAGAATCCAATAGGTTCCTTGAAGAATAGTTCAATCCTGCATAAAAAGTTTGGATGATCATCCAAGCAGTCAGTCCATGAGTGGGACAATTCTTTACCAAAGATTTCATTCTTTCCCAAGCTTGAGCAACATGCTCATTATTAAGTTGTTTTAAACTTCATTATTTCACTTCTCATGGATATAATCTTAGCAGGAGGATAGTATTTTCCAATAAAAGCATCCTTGCACTTAGTCCAAGAATCAATACTATTCCTAGTTAAGGAATTCAACCATTCTTTAGCTTTTCCTCTCAAAGAGAAAGGAAACAATTTCAGCTTTATAATATCACCATCTATGTCCCTATGCTTTTGCATCTCACAAAGTTTAACAAAGTTATTTAGATGGGAAGCAGCATCTTCATTACCAATACCAGAAAATTGTTCTCTCATAACAAGATTGAGCAAAGCAGGTTTTATCTCAAAAAAAAGTATTTTCAGCCACAGGTGGAGCAATAGGTGTGCTCATAAAATCATTGTTGTTGGTGCTAGTGAAGTCACACAACTTAGTGTTTTCAAGAGTAGTCATTTTTTGGGTTTTCAAATAAGAAAGAAAAACAAGTAAAACTAATTTTTTTTGTGTTTTTTGAAGAACAAAACAAGCAAACAAAGCAAAAGGAAACTAAGAAAAACAAAAACAACAAAGTAAAGAGATTGGTTATGAGGGACTCCCCTTGTGAAGATGTCCTTGACTCCCCGGCAACGGTGCCAGAAAAATCTTGATGCGCTCGAATTTCGACGTAGAGCTTGTTGGGAACCCCAAGAGGAAGGTACGATGAATATAGCAGCAAGTTTTCCCTCAGTTATGAAACCAAGGTTTAATCAAACCAGTAGGAGCAAGGAAACACCCCAAAGGTGTTACTAGTTGAGCTTTGGCAGGGCGCACTACCGGTGCTAGTAGCAACGTGGAGACCTGCACAACACAACCACAGAACTTTGTCCCCAACTTGCGATGAGGTTGTCAATCTCACCGTGTTTTGCGGAAAACAATGGATTAAACATATCGAATGGAAAGAAGTAAAAGTTTGCAAAAAGTAAACACAAAGCAGTAAAAGATTGTAGATTGTATGTAAAGTAAAAGGACCGAGATCCATAGTTCACTAGAGGTGGCTCTCCTTAGATAGATAACATGCTGGGTGAACAAATTATAGCGGGCAATTGACAAACACCGAGAAAGCAATACATGCATATACTAATCATCTTGACTCCTTTGAGACTTGATTGGGCATTACAACATTATACATAGACCGCCATCCAACTGCATCTATGACTAATAATCCACCTTCAGGTTATCATCCGAACCCCCTCCAGTATTAAGTTGCAAGCAACAGATTATTGCTTTACGAACTGCGTGTAAAGTAAACAATACGATTGTTCTATGAACAAAGGATTGTTGTTTTCTCCCTAGTAGCAACAACACATCTAGTACCTTAGATATTTCTGTCACTTCCCCATATTACCAGAGGCATGAACCCACTATCGAGCATAAATACTAACTCTTGTAGTTGCTAGCATCTACTTGGCCAAGATAGCTACTAACAACGGAAAACATGCAAGATCTCAAATAACAAAGACATGATAGAATCAATAATCAATCTGAAATAGCATCTCAATATCCATCGGATCCCCGCAAACACAACATGTATGAATTACAAATAGATGATCTTGATCATGAACGGAGCTCACAAGATCTAAACATGAAAGCACAAAGGAGGAGAAACCAGCCATCTAGCTACTACATGGATCCGTAGTCCAAGGATGAACTACTCACGCATCACACCGGAGGCTTGCATGGTGATGAAGAAGGCCTCTAGGGTGAATTCCCCTCTCCGCCAGGGTGCCGGGAAGAGCTTCAGATCCCCCTGATCTAGGGACAGAGACGACGGCGGCTACAGACTCTTTTGTGGATTTTTGATCAGGCCCTTAGGGTTTTCGTCCAGAGGGCAACTTATAGGCGGAAGGAGAGGCCGAGGGGGTGCCGGGAGCCACCACACCACTCCCTGGCACGGGCCAGGAGTGGCAGTGTGGCCAGGTGGTGTGGCCGGCCCCTGGCCCCTCCCCGTCTCGTATTCTGGCACTTGATCCCTTCCGGAAAAATAGGCAGTTTGGCTTTTGTCCCGTCCAATTCCGAGAATATTCATTTTCTAACTTTCCTGGAACCAAAAACAGCAGAAAACAGGCAGCTGGCACTGTGGCTCTTGTTAATAGGTTAGTCCAAGAAATCATATGAAAAGTACTCCAAAGTTGGAACAAAACACAAGAACGAGGATAAAACTAAGCATGGAACATCAAAAATTATAGATATATTTGCAATGTATCACTTACCTACTCGAGGACGAGCAGGAGTTAAGCTTGGGGATGTTCCATAATTTTTGATGTTCCATGCTTGGTTTTATCTACTTTCTTATGTTTCGTCCACACTTTGGAGTACTTTTCATATGATTTCTTGGACTAACCTATTAACAAGATGCCAGAGTGCCAGTTGCCTGTTTTCTGCTGTTTTTTGGTTCCAGGAAGTCAGAAAATGAATATTCTCGGAATTGGATGGGACAAAAGCCAAAGTTACTATTTTCCCGGAAGACTCACGGAGCCAGAAGGAGAGTCGGAGAGGGGCCACAGGGTGGCCACACCACCCCATGGCGCGGGTGCACCTAGGCCACGCAAGGGCATGGTGTGGGCCCCCTGGCCGGCCACCGACCTTGCCTCCTTTGCCTATAAGAGCCTCCCGATACCAAAACCCTAAATCGTCAATCAGAAATCCACAAAAAGTTCTGCAGCGCCGCCGCTACCGAAGGGGAGATTAGGGGGACAGAAAGTCTTTGTTCCGGCACTCTGCCAGGACGGGGAAGTGCCCCCGAAGCCATCTCCATCGATCTCCACCACCATCTCCATCACCATTGTTGATTCCCATGATGAGGAGGGAGTAGTTCTCTCTCAAGGCTAAGGGTTCTACCGGTAGCTATGTGTTCATCTCTCTCTATGCATGATCTTATTGAGATCATGAGCTTGTAATATATAGATCTACCTTGCTACTCAAGTGCTTTAATAGATCTCTGCTCTCCCCATGTATGTGAAAGTGACAGTGTGCATACCATGGTGGCACTTAGGCTAGAGATTACAAATACTTGTTATGGGTTATATTTGGATTTGGATGTCTTTATGAAATTGTGGTGTTTGTTGGACTCGTCTAGTACTCAAGGTGACAGTGTGGGGTTTTGTAGATGGGAAAGGCTTACTTTGAGGTGTGCTGTTATAGCCCTACCATGGATTAGAGTGTCCAACCGGAGAGTAGTTAAGAGTAGTATCATAAAGAGAAGATATTTATATGAGAGTGTTCAATAGTGAAAGTATGATACCTAGGCCTTGTTGCTAAGAACTGAAACACCGTTTGCAATTAGATCTGTTACATGTTTGCTTGCTTCCTTCTTTATTTCAGTTTGCCTTTAGTCTTTTCCCACGTCAACCACACGCCAGCAAGCTATTTTCTATCACTGTTACCACTTATAATTATCCATACCACTTGTATTTCACTATCTCTTCGCCGAACTAGTGCACCTATACACCTGACAAGTGTATTAGGTGTGTTGGGGACACAAGAGACTTCTTGTATCTTGATTGCAGGGTTGCCTGAGAGGGGATACCTTTGACCACTTCCTCCCTGAGTTCGATAAACCTTGGGTGATCCACTTATGGGAAACTTGCTGTTGTTCTACAAACCTCTGCACTTGGAGGCCCAACAACTGTCTACAAGAATAGAAGTGCGTAGACATCAGATGCTCACATAAGAAATATGAATTGAAGTGAAAGAGAGCATTAAGAAGCAAATTCAAAACACATTTAAGTCTAACCCACTTCCTATGCATAGGAATCTTGTAAAGAAACAAGTCATGAAAGCACAAAGCAATAAGCATAGGAAAGCAAGACAAGTGCAACTTCAAAAATTTCAACATAAAGAGGGGAAACTTAATATTGTTGAGACACATAAAACCATGTTTCCCTCTCTCATAATAACTTTCAGTAGCATCATGAATAAAAGTAACAATATAACTAGCACAAGAAACATTCTTATCATGAGCCACATGCATAAAAGAATTAATATTCCCCACATAAACTTAGTCATTCTTATTAATTGTAGTGGGAGCAAATTCAACAAAATAGCTATCATTATTATTCTCATCACCATAATCATCAAATATAGGAGACATATTGTAATCATAATTAATTTTCTCCTCAATAGTAGGTGGACTGAAAATATCATATTTATCATTGTAATCATCATATATTGGAGGAGAATGGATTTTATGCTTGTACACATGGGTACATGACCTATCCTTCCGTCAATCCATGCATCGAGATTCGTGTCCACTATGCAACCTGACATTTTGTGATTTTCTTTCTTGAATTTTCCTGTCACATCTTATGTGCCCTTCTTCTTACTTTTCACCATGCGACACGCTGAGCTAGATTGCCTTTTTGACCCACACTATGGTCGAGAAGCAAAGAATCTCAAAGTGAACAGTCATCTTGGTCTTCCTCTAGCTCTTACAGTCCAACAACACCACCCCATCTCGGTCGTTCCAAGAGCCCCCACCTCGGTCAGGCTTGCACTGCCGGACTGGGCGACCGGGGGCAGCGGCGGACTGATGTTCCTGGCACGACATCACGTGCACGAATGGCGCGGTCACCGATATCAAGCTGCCGTGCAGGGGCCTCCGTGGTGACTTCTCGGCCTACGGCAGGGTTCGTGCTGGTGTAGTTTGATCACTCCTTCAACTTGCTCATCGGCGCCGGCCCCACGGCTCTCGGCACGCTCACCCACCTCGAGCTCCTCGACCTATCCATGAACAGGCTTTCCAGCCCCATCTTGTCGGGATCAAGTTCTTGTACCTCTCCAACAGATATATGTTGTTAGTTCAGTTTGTTTCTAAGAAAAAAGATGTTTTGAGGCTCCTTGATTCCTCATGTTTCATGGCAGAACTCTTTCCGTGTTTATGACAGTTGCTGTAGGCCACAATCGTCTCTCTCTCCCTCGTTCGTGATCTTCGCGGAGAACATTTGTCGAATACGCTTGAGTTTTGCCTGCAATCTTGCTTGAGTTTTGCTTGTGAGAAGTAGGAGTTGTGTGGTTGTAACTTGGTAGTAGCATGTTTGAGAGGCAATCAGTTTGCACTGTGATCTGTGTTGACCATTCTTAGTTGAAATTATTGATGGCCGACGGCCTTGCCATGCTTCGACTGTTCACTTTGATATTCCTTGCTTCTATCCGTTTACCGCGGTGTTATTACAAACTTGCAAAACTATGTGAGCAACGGATATCGGTCTGGTGTGTGTAGTAATGACCCACTAGTATAGGGGGTGTATCGCAGTATTTTCGATAAGTAAGAGTGTCGAACCCAACGAGGAGCAGAAGGTTCTGGCTAGTGGTATGGATCAGGAATTCTCTGCAAATACTTAGCAAACGGATTTTTAGGGGTTTTTGATAAAGCAAGTAAACAAAGTACGAGTAAAATAAAAGACAGTAGGAATAAATGCAGCAAGTGGCCCAATCCTTTATACAGCAAAGGACAAGCCGGTTGTATTACTTAAGATGACCAAACGTTCTCGAGGACACATGGGAAGACTATCAAGTGCTTTCGCTTCATATAGTTGATTAATCTTCTTTAGCTTGCTAAGTGTTGTGTGGGTGAACCTGTGCTAATGTACCGACCTTCCTAGGACTAATACATACTTGTGATTATACCCCTTGCAAACATCCGTAAGTACAAGAAAGTAATTAAGGTAGAAACCTAACCACAGCTTTAAACTCTAAGACCCTTACGTCCCTTGTGCAATGGTTTCCTAACGGGGGTTCAGATTTCTGTCACTCCGGCAACCCCTACGATTAGTAGCCAAATACACAATTCATTCCCCTAGGCCCATATAGGTGAAGTGTCCTGTAGTCGACGTTCACATGACACCAACTTAAATATCAAACTATTGAATCTTTCTCAACACAACTCCACTACTAACAATATGACTTCTCCCATGTCCTCAAGAACAAAACGAACTACTCACAGGACATCATATGGGTCATGATCAGAGATGGAATAATGATGTATAACAATCTGAACATAAACAATAATTCAATGGTTCACTCAATAGCATCAACTACAAAGAGTAATCAACACCGGGAAAGTTTCCCCTATGAACTATGCAAGATTCAACACAATTGTTACAGCAATATGGAGATGGTGATGAGGGTGCTGATGGTGATGATGGTGGTGATGATGATGATGATCCCGATGAAGTCCAGCTTGATGGTGGTGTTGATGGCGACGATCTCCCCTCTCTAGGAAGGAATTCCCCCGGCAGAAATCTCCCTGCCGGAGAGATCTTTCTCTCGCGATGTTTTCCGCCCCGTAGAGGCGGCATAATCTTTCTATGGTCCCTCCCCGAGTCTTAGGGTTTCGGGAGGATGATATACGCCAGAGGGGAGAGGCTGGAGTGGGCCAGGGTGGCCACACCACCTGCTAGCGCGGCCTAGGGCTGCCCGCTCCAGGGGGTGGTGTGGGCCCCTGTGGCCCATCTCCACGCCGTCTTCTGGCATTCTTAGTCTTCTCAACAAATAGGATTTTTCCTATATTTTCTCGGATTTTCTGATTTTCGCGAATTTTGCCTCCAAACAGCACCTTTTCCATCAGAATCCTGACTGCAGCGGTCCATGCTCCAAAAGTCATCAACCATGCAAAAACAGATGAAATTATATAAGTATCACCTCTCAATACGAAATATATCAATGAATAATAGTGAATTAAGACATATAATAGTGATGCAAAATGGACGTATCAACTCCCCCCAAGCTTAGACTTCGCTTGTCCCCAAGCGAAACTGAGCTCAATAAACATGGCCTCAGGTTTATGGAGTGAAGAGTCGATAAAAGAATATGGACAAGAAGCATCACATTCATCAATACATAGATCATAATAGAAGACAACTCACTATTATATAACTTTACTTGCAATGAGTAAAGGAGACACAATAAAGATACATAAAGTGAATCATAATTGGTAATGGCAAACTTAGCTCTTGGTCGAATAATAGTTGATAATTTGCTAGAGTTCACAAATAACTAGTTTTTCCATGATAGCTTTCAAAGTAGTAAACATCAAGATAAGAGCAATGTGCAAAACAAGGAACATAAGAAACATGATTGAATAAATCATCATATGAATGAAACACAACAACTGAAAAAATACTTGCTGAGATAGAAAGGGAATAGGTTTACTAACTCAACTACAAAGTAAAAGAAAGGCCCTTCGCAGAGGGAAGCAGGGATTGCACGTCTCATAAAGAGCTCCCAAAAATTATGATACTTACTAGCTTTCAGCTCTCATTGCCCCTATCATAGGCATCTTTAGGTGATTAAGGTTAAAGTGATCAAATATGAGGATATGCATTGAGAAGTTGTAAATTGAGAATCTCATGTCCCTTGAATACGAGCGCCGCTCCTCATGCTACTCAAGTTTAGTCACCGGTAAGTTCTTGTCATCGTAAGCATATGTGTATCATAGAGAACCGCCAACGGGGTACCCCTTGCCCGATGATACGGAAGAATCCCCATATCAAAATGACAAGGCAAGAAGACAACAAGTATCTCAGAATCTTCTTATTTACCATGGGAATAAGGTGCTTTTTTCTCTCTTTCCTCTTTTCATAATATCTCTATTTTTTCTTTTCTCTTTTTCTCAATATCTATCTCTTTTTTATAAGAAGAATGCTTCATAGATACTCGTTATGGTTACGCTGCAAGTTTCCACCATGTCAGCATGGATTAGACCAGCGGCCCAGGCGTTTGTCTAACACATATGCATAACTCCATGGACTTACAAGCTCCCCTTTCATTTCACACCAACGACATCCATAGACAAAAGAACATGATATCAACTAGGTACAAAGTACCAGTGCAATGTTGAAAGCGTTCCCCATGACAGCATGGTTCTGCTAATTCACAACTTACAAAGCGCAAGCATATACGCAACATAGGTGAGCACAATGGTTCAAGTTTATTAAGTGCAAGAAAGTAAAGTGTGCCATCAAGTTCGTGAGAGCTTTAATCACTAATTTTCACATAACAAGTTTAATTTGGGAGGTAGATAAAACAAGAATTTACTTGGAATAACAATAATGCTAATAAGTAGGTATGGTGGACACAAATGGCAAAGGTTTTGGTTTAAAGGAGGTGGATGCACGAGAAGAATTCCCTCTCAGTACAGGTTTTTGGCTAGCAAGGTTGGGTAGCAAGTAGAAGAGTTAAAGGAAACAACCAAACATACAAGTGATAAAGACAAACATGCAATCTTCCTTGGAAGCACAAAAGATCTTAACTAGAGAATACTAGACTTATGAGCAAATCAAGAAAGAAAGATGATGAAATTATATTTCTTTAGAGTACTTTTTATCTTTTTCATTCAACTCTCAAAAATAGTGTCGCTACTGATCGAGCCAGGTTTGCCAAAACCAACTAAATTAACTCAATGATCCCAAAGTGATACCAATACTAACAACAAGATCAATCATATAACCACAAATTGAAAACTAATATAAGCTACACAAAAGACTAAATGATAGAACTTCTCATTAATATTCCATAACCGCAAATCACACCAAGGGATACATATCTAACGAGAGAGGGGACACTTCCATAATGCAAACCATCCTACATAATAACTCCTCTATTCATGATATGACTCTACTAAAAAGGTAAAAAGATAGAAGATAGTGATGTGATATCGCGGCACTCCCCCAAGCTTGGAACAAACCAAGGGGCTGCCAAACCTGATGAAGAATTACTCTTTCGGTGGTGGTGGTATCCTCTCAATTAGCTCTCTGATAAGTTTCCCCAAGTCCTCAATCTCAAAAGTGAGATTACGAATAAGCTGCGAGTTTTGCTCAATGCGGCTCATGATCATGTCAGGTTGAGAATTCCAGCTCTTGCTATTCTTTCCCCACTCTTCCTCCTTGAAGTCTTCTTTTCCCGCATGGCTACAACGAGGCAAATCCCAGTTGGAGGGTAATTTCCCCTTGGGCATATTCTGGTATTGATGCTCATGGATAAGAGTATGGAAAGGATTCTTGGTGTGTGGAGGAAGTGACCAGGGATCTGAACGGTGATGAGGAGGCTTCCCTCCAATTGACATAGTCCTGGAAGGGTTTGCCACCACTCCGATGCTTGCAATGGTACTGCCGATGTGCGGATGTTGGCCTTGCTCCTCTTCATCTTCACTCTTGATCTCCTTCTCCTTCTCGGGGTCTTGGAGGTCTTCCTCCATAGGCTCCTTCCCTTTATCCTTGGCGGACACCATTGTGCTTCTAAACCTTCAAAGAGTATGTCCTGGCAGAAAAACATCGAAATAAAAAACACGACGAAAACACGATATACGAACCTCGAGGGATCCGAGGGATTATATATTACGAAGTTTCACAACAAAAGGAAGGTACTGGGAGAAAACGGGTCGGAGACGGAGTCCGGAGTGGCCTCACCACCTGGTGGCGCGGCCAGGGGTGGGCCCGCACCACAGGGTGGTGGCTCCATTTTCGTCCCTCTTTCTCTTCGTAACTTTCCTTATTGAATGAAAAAACTGCAAAAATATAGTTGGATAGTATTTTCGCGGAACTTTTCTTACCCGAACTATTACCTATTTGAAAATGGACTCTGCAGGCCTCTGAATTTGGTATCAAGTAGATTCTTCCGGAGTCATTACTTGAATAACATCAATATCTTCAACTTCATACTCTTATTACTTGAGTCATAAAACCTTTCTCTTCCTTATTACACCATTATCTCCACTTCCTGGAAATTTCTTTCACACAAAACTCCACATAGTTCTCATTAGCAACATTAGTATATATGAAGTGCTAAAACCTTTTGTGTTCACTTTCAACTGAAAACCATCAAAACATAAGCTACTGTAGCAACTCCTTACGAAGACCCAAAAGAATTCAAAACGGAAGTCGAATAAAGAAGCAAATCCAAGAGTGGCAAAATCTGTCAAAACAGACCAGCAGGTAAAGATCAATTTTTTTGAAAATCTTCTGTTGCTAAAATCAAAAAGTGCAAAACTAACGAAAGTTAATAACTACCTGGGGCAGAAGCACAAAACATTACAGCTGAATCCGACATACAGAGATCTCTCACAAATTTTTACGGTGCAGCACAAAACATCTGTTTCGGGACAGCAACTTGCCCAAATATTACTTCTCTCTCATTAGAGGTTGATCTTGACACAAAAACCAAACAAAACGGATAATGAGCGGTTATTACCGAAGTAATAACTTTCAAGACTCAAAGAAACAAAAACAAACTGTAAGCAAAAATAAACTGGGTTGTCTCCCAAAAAGCTCTTTCTTTATAGCCATTAAGATGGGCATGATGATTTGAAAGATGCTCACACAGGAATATGAATTGAAGTGAAAGGGAGCATTACGAAGCAAAAATACACACATTTAAGTCTAACCCACTTCCTATGCAAGGGAATTTTATAAACAAACAAGTTGTTGAAACCAAAGGCTACTTGCATAAGAAGGCAAAACAAGTGCAACATAAAAACTTTCAGCATAAAACGAGGAAACTTGAGATTATTGAGATGCACAAGAACACTTTTTCCTCTCTCATAGTAACTTTCAGTATCATGCATAAACTTAACAATATAACTATCACAAGAACCATCATAGCAATGATCACTTATTCTAACAGAAAACACGGGAATACTAGCTCTCATAACACTACTTTGTGAAACAATATTAGAGGTATCCTTACAAAGGATAGGGTGTCCCTCTTTCTCATATTTAGTAACAAAGTCTTTCACATTTGCTATTATAGGTTCATCAACCTTTTTTTTATCAGGTTCAACAGCTTTATTCATACTTTCATCTACCATACTAGCCATCATAGAATGTTCCCTTATCTTAACTGGGAAAAGGCATTTTATCAATATAAGGTTCAGATAAGACATGATTAGCAGTATAAACTTTAGTATTTCTTGTAGGAACACTCTTAGCAACATCTTTATAAGGTTCATGATACTTATTCCACTTCTTTTTAGGCACTTCAATATAGGAAGCAAAAGCCTTAAAATAAGAAGCAATAGCTTGAGAGTCTAGACCATAAGCATTTTTAATATTTTGAAAGTCATCAGTTCCCATAAAAGATTCAATGCATACATAATCATAATTTATACCTGACTTTCTACCTTTGTCATTCTCCCAAGCTTCAGCATTGTCTTGAATACGGTCCAAAAGATCCCATTTAGCTTCTTCTTCCATGCGAGTGAATGATCCAGCACAAGAAGCATCCAATAAATCCTTATCATGTAGAGGGAGCCTTGCATAAAAGTTATTGATAATAATATTGTTGGGGAGCTCATGAATGGGACATTTGAGCATTAATAACTTCAATCTCCCCCAAGCTTGAGCTGTACTCTCTCCATCAAGAGGCCAAAAGTTGTATATTTGATTCCAATCTTTATGAATCTCACTAGGAGGATAAAACTTTGAATAAAAGAGAGGCACTATTTCCTCCCATTCTAGAGCTTGACCATTCTTCAGCAGCTTATACCATTCCTCAGCTCTTCCTTTTAGTGATAATGAGAATAACTTCTTCTTAACTTGATCTGTAGTAATACCTGCACACTTGAACAACCCGCATAATTCGTGTATAAAGAGCAAATGATCACCGGGATGGACAGCTCCATCCCCAACATAGTAGTTATCCATAACACGATCAATAATTCTTGTAGGTATTTTGAAAACATCATTCTCAGCAGGTGGTGGCTTATCTACTACCTTAGCAGTGGTAGTAGCATTACCAAATAAGAAACTCAGCAAATTATCCATAACGAAAATAAAGCAACTAGTAGAAGTAAACAATACTCACAGCAGAAGTTTCCTTTACCAGTTCCACTCTCCAATAGCGCTTCACTCCCCGGCAACGGCGCCAGAAAATAGTCTTGATGACCCACAAGTATAGGGGGTGTATCGCAGTATTTTCGAGAAGTAAGAGTGTCGAACCCAACAAGGAGCAGAAGGTGCTGGCTAGTGGTATGGATCAGGAATTCTCTGCAAATACTTAGCAAACGGATTTTTAGGGGTTTTTGATAAAGCAAGTAAACAAAGTATGAGTAAAATAAAAGACAGTAGGAATAAATGCAGCAAGTGGCCCAATCCTTTATGCAGCAAAGGACAAGCCGGTTGTATTACTTAAGATGACCAAACGTTCTCGAGGACACATGGGAAGACTGTCAAGTGCTTTCGCTTCATATAGTTGATTAATCTTCTTTAGCTTGCTAAGTGTTGTGTGGGTGAACCTGTGCTAATGTACCGACCTTCCTAGGACTAATACATACTTGTGATTATACCCCTTGCAAACATCCGTAAGTACAAGAAAGTAATTAAGGTAGAAACCTAACCACGGCTTTAAACTCTAAGACTCTTACGTCCCTTGTGCAATGGTTTTCTAACGGGGGTTCAGGTTTCTGTTACTCTAGCAACCCCTACGATTAGTAGCTAAATACACAATGCATTCCCCTAGGCCCATATAGGTGAAGTGTCATGTAGTCGACGTTCACATGACACCACTAGAAGAAGTACACCACAACTTAAATATCAAACTATTGAATCTTTCTCAACACAACTCCACTACTAACAACATGACTTCTCCCATGTCCTCAAGAACAAAACAAACTACTCACAAGACATCATATGGATCATGATCAGAGATGGAATAATGATGTATAACAATATGAACATAAACAATAATTCAATGGTTCACTCAATAGCATCAACTACAAAGAGTAATCAACATCGGGAAAGTTTCCCCTATGAACTATGCAAGATTCAACACAATTGTTACAGCAATATGGAGATGGTGATGAGGGTGCTGATGGTGATGATGGTGGTGATGATGATGATGATGATGATCCTGATGAAGTCCAGCTTGATGGTGGTGTTGATGGCGACGATCTCCCCTCTCCGGGAAGGAACTCCCTCGGCAAAAATCTGTTTGCTGGAGAGATCTTTCTCTCTCGGTGTTTTCCGCCCCGCAGAGGCGGCGAAATCTTTTTGTGGTCCCTCCTTGAGTCTTAGGGTTTCGGGAGGATGATATACGCTAGAGGGGAGAGGCTGGAGTGGGCCAGGGTGGCCACACCACCTGCTGGCGCGGCCTAGGGATGCCCGCGCCAGGGGGTGGTGTGGCCCCCCTGTGGCCCATCTCCACTCCGTCTTCTGGCATTCTTAGTCTTCTGGAAAAATAGGATTTTCCGTATATTTTCCCGGATTTTCTGATCTTCGCGAATTTTGCCTCCAAACAACACATTTTCCATCAGAATCCTGACTACAGCCGTCCATGCTCCAAAATTCATCAACCATGCAAAAACAGAAGAAATAACATAAGTATCACCTCTCAATACGAAATATATGAATGAATTATAGTGAATTAAGACATAGAATAGTGATGCAAAATGGACGTATCATGGAGCTTTTTGTTTGTGTGGGACACTAGAACGCATAGACTGCCTAGTATAAAAGGCTACCAGTAGACCAACTGTACTCAGGAATCCCGTGCGGTACATGAGGAGACTCTCCTTACTTTCCCGAGAATCGTGTGTGTCAGTTTTCCTTATTGAAATTTAGAAATTGAAAAGAAAAGCATCCATGGGCAATTACTTTAACGGATCTCAAAGCATCAACCAGCCGATGTACGAACAAGATAGCCCACGTACCCATGTGTACAAGCACAAATGTATTTCCCTATATTGGAGGCATAGTATCATCAAAGTAAATTTTCTCCTCCGTGCTTGGGGGACTAAAAATATCATGCTCATCAGAACTAGCTTCCCAAGTTTAGACTTTTCTATAGCATTAGCAATAATGGTGTTCAAAGAATTCGTACTAATAACATTGCTATTAGTGTGCAAATAAAGTTCCATACGTTTTTTAATTTTCTCTTCAAACAACTCATGTCCTAACTCAAGATAAATACTATAAAGCTCTCTAATTTTTTTGTTATTTTCCATTAAGCCTAACTAGTGAAAATAAAAACAAGAAACAAAAAGATATAATTGCAGAATCTAAAGGAAATAACTTCAAGCACTCACACACTAGCAACAGTACTAGAAGATAGCTTAGTATCTAGAAGATGTGAGTACCTTTTACCTTACCTCCCCGGCAATGGCACCAGAAAATAGCTTCATGTCTACGCACTTCTATTCTTGTAGAAAGTTGTTGGGTCTCCAAGTGTAAAGGCTTGTAGAACAACAGCAAGTTTTCCCTTAAGTGGATCACCCAAGGTTTATCTAACTCAGGAAGGAAGTTGTCAAAGGTATCCCCTCTCAAGCAACCCTGCAATCAAGATACAAGAAGTCTCTTGTGTCCCCAACACACCCAATACACTTGCCAAGTGTATAGGTGCACTAGTTTGGCAAAGAGATAGTGAAATACAAGTGGTATGGATAATTATAAGTGGTAACGGTGCCAGAAAATAGCTTGATGGCATGGAAGAGACTAAAGTAAAACTGAAATAAAGATAGAAACAAGCAAACATGTAACAGATCTAGTTGCAAACGGTGTTTCAATGTTTAGAAACAAGGCCTAGGGATCATACTTTCACTAGTGAACACTCTCAGATAAATATCTTCTATTCATGATACTACTCTTAACTACTCTCCGGTTGGACACTCTAGTCCATGGTAGGGCTATAACAGCACTCCTCAAAGTTTGCTTTCCCCATCTAGATAACCCCACACTATCACCTTGAGATCTAGATGGTTCCAACAAACACCACAATTTCATAAAAACATCCAATTCCAAATATAAATCATAACAAGTATTTGTAATCTCTAGCCTAAGTGTCACCATGGTGTGCACGTTGTCACTTTCACACATGTGGGGAGAGCCAGAGATCTATTAAAGCACTTGAGTAGCAAGGTAGATCTACTAGATTACAAAGCTCATGATCACAATATGATCATGCATAGAGAGAGAGATGAACACATAGCTACCGGTAGAACCCTTAGCCTCGAGGAAGAACTACTCCCTCCTCATCAATGGAAATCAGCAACGCCGATGGAGATGGTGGTGGAGTCGATGGAGATGGCTCAGGGGCACTTCCCCGTCCCGGCAGGGTGCTGGAATAGAGACTTCTATCCCCCGAATCTCCCCTTCAGTGGCGGCGGTGCTTCGGAACTTATCGTGGCTGGAGGCTGGATTTCCTTAGGGTTTCTGCATCGGAGGCTTCTTATAGGCAAAAGGGCAAGGTCGGTAGAGTGCTAGGGGGCCCACGCCACCTGGTGACACGGCCAGGGGTCACCCGCGCCACCATATGGTGTGTCCAGGCCCTGGCCCTCCTCCGTCTCTACTTTGGGATCCGTGAGTTTCTGGTAAAATATTGACTTTGGCTTTTGCCCAGTCCAATTCCGAGAATATTTATTTTCTGGCTTTTCTGGAACCAAAAACAGCAAGAAACAGGCAACTGACACTGTGGCATCTTGTTAATAGGTTAGTTCCAGAAAATGTATAAAAATACTCTAAAGTATGGACAAAACATAAGAAAGTAGATATAAAACAAGCATGGAACATCTAAAATTATGGATACGTGTGCAACGTATCATGGTCCTCCTTTAGCTTCTTCGGCGGTCCTACAATTTCTCACTATGATATGTAATTCATCTCTATTATTTCATATGGATTTGTGGACCTTATCGGCTATGTGTATCTCAGCTATGCAGAGGACGAGTGTAATGCTTAAACCTTTTAAGTAATAAAGCGCCCTTTATCGAAAAATCAAGAAAAGAAAACAAGGGAAGATCCAAGTGCTTTCTGCAAACAGAACACGAGGCGCTTAGTTTTTATCATTTGGTCGTCATCATCTAGACTAGCATGCTTCCCGAGGCGATTCTTTTTAAATAATACACATTTTTTAATCATTTTCGGAAGTATTGCACAAATTTTGTAAACTACAAATCTAGCACACTGTCAGCCTCAGCCTCGCCAATTGACTTTCACTCGTCCTGGGCCAAGCCAAATGGGCCATCGGCTGGCAACCAGCATGCAATCGGCCAGGCCTAGGTCAACTTCACAAATCGGTCAGGCCTAGGCCGAATGGTGCAATCGGTGAGGCCCTGGCCGAATGGTGCAGTCGGTCAGGCCCTGGCCAAATTGTTGGAGATATGCCCAAGAGGCAATAATAAAAGTGGTTATTATTATATCTTTGTGTTTATGATGAATGTTTACATCCCATGCTACAATTGTATTATAAGGAAACACTAATACTTGTGTGTTTTGTAAACATATAAGAGTCCCTAGTAAGCCTCTTGTTGAACTAGCTTGTTGATTAATTGATGATCATGGTTTCCTGATCATGGACATTAGGATGTGATTAATAACAAGGTTATATCATTAGGAGAATGATGTGATGGACACACACCCATAGTAAGCGTAGCATAAGATCAAGTCATTAAGTTCGTATTGCTATAAGCTTTTTAAATGCATAGTAACCTAAACCTTCGACCATGAGGTTGTGTTAATCACCATCACCGGATGGTACTTTGATGACATCAAACGCCGCTTCGTAACTGGGTGGTTATAAAGGTGTCATTGGGTATTCTGAAAGTATGTGTTGAAGCGCATGGACCAAGATTGGGATTTGTCCATCCATATGACGGATAGATATGCTCTGGGCCCTCTCGGTGGAATGTCATCTAGTTAGCTTGCAAGCATGTGACTGGTTCACAAGGGATGACATAACATGGAACGAGTAAAGAGTACTTATCAGTAACGAGGTAGAACTAGGTATGGAGATACCGACGATCAAACATCGGATAAGTATAGTATCGCGTGACAAAGGGAATTGGTTTCATATGTAAATGGTTCTATCGATCACGAAGTCATCGTTGAGTATGTGGGAGCCATTATGGATCTCCAGGTCCCGCTGATGGTTATTGATAGGAGATGTTTCTCTGTCATGTCTACATATTCACGAACCGTAGGGTGACACACTTAAGGTTCGAAGTTGTTTTAAGTAGATATGGAATGTGCGTTGGAGACCGAATGTTGTTTGGAGTCTCGGATTGGATCCAGGACATCACGAGGAGATCCGGAATTGTCCGGAGAATAAGATCCATATATTGGGATCATTTTCTGAGTTAGGAAATGTTCCGGAGTATTTGTATGAGGATTCTAGAAGGTTTCGGAATGTTCCGGAAGGTTCTGGAAGATTTCTTGGAGTTTGCTTGAAAACCAAGAAAGGGATCAAGGAGTCCTGGTGGGGCAAGACAAGGAGTCGTGGGGGAGGAGGACTCCTCCCCCCTCCCCAATCCGCCGGCCAAGGAGGGTGGGGAGTCCTACTAGGACTTCCCCTCCCCATGGCGCCTCCCCCCTTTAAATAGAGGGGTGGGGGCGCCACCCCCTGGCCCTCCTCCACTACTCCAATCCTAGCCGCCTCTCTCCTCTTTCTCTCTTCTGCTCAGGCTTAGGCGAAGCCCTGCAAAATTCTCTACTCCACCACCACCACGCCGTCGTGCTGCTGAGATTCTGTGGAGAAGATCTACTACCTCGGCTGCTCGCTGGAATGAGGAGAGGAAGGTCTGCTTCGACTCCGTACGTGTGACCGACTGCGGAAGCGCTGCCGTAACGCGGCGCCGGAAGGATCGTCCACACTATCTTCAGATCGGCAAGTGATCGACTACATCAACCACGAGATCTAATCTCGTAACGCTTTCGGATCTACAAGGGTTAGTACAGATCTATCTCGTTGCACATGTCTAATAGATTAGATCTTGGCTTTTATCTAGATTAGATCTGGGTTTTGTTCGTTCTTGCGGTAGAAATTTTTTGTTTTCCATGCTACGAACCCATCAGTGGTATCAGAGTCGTATCTATGCGTAGATCTATTGCACGAGTAGAACACAATGGGGTTGTGGGCGTTGGTGCTCGTGCCGTCTTTTGCTTTGTGTACTTTGCATCTTGCGGCATGGTGGGATGAAGCGGCTCGGGCTAACCTTACATGTCATCGCACATGAGACTTGCTCCACGCTTGACGTGTAACTTGCTTTGCACAAGTGGCTTTGCGGGTGTCTGTCTCTCCCACCATAGTATAGATCTAATTTACACTTTGCACTTGATAGCACTTGTATCAACGTTGTGGTTCAGTTTCGTAGGTAAGATCCGTTCTTGTTCGAAAGCCCCAAACCACGTAAAACATGCAAAGAAAATTAGAGGCGTCTAACTTGTTTTTGCAGGGGTTTTGTGATGTGATATGGCCATCATGTGATTGTGATTATATTTGATGTATGCAATGATCCTTGTTGTAATATGGCAACCGGCAGGAGCCTAATGGTTGTCTTTAATTCTGTTAAGACCTGCGTGTCTATTCATCTTGTAATAGCTTTATTCCAAGTAGTTGTAATAGTTGCTAGTGATGATGGACAACCATGAAGCGGTGCCACTGACCTTGATGCAATGCTGGTGATGATGGAGATCATGTTCGTGCTTGGAGATGGAGATCAAAGGTGCAAGAAGAAAGGGCCATATCATATCACACTAATTATGAATTGCCCTGTGATGTTAATCCTTTATGCATCTTGTATTGCTTAGATCGCGACGGTAGCATTATAAGATGATCCCTCTCACTAAATTTCAAGTAATAAAGTGTTCACCCTTAGTTGGCACCGTTGCTAAGACTCGTCGTTTCGAAGCATCTCGTGATGATCGGATGTGATAGATTCTACGTGTGCATACAACGGGTGCAAGCCAGATTTGCACATGCGGAAACTAAGGTTATCTTGACGAGCCTAGCATGTACAGACATGGTCTCGGAACACGGAATACCGAAAGGTAGAGCATGAATCATATAATTGATATGATGAACATGAAGATTGTTCGCCGATGAACTACATCTTCTCTCGTGAAGATCGGACTTGGTGTAGTGGACTTGGTTCGTGTAATCACTAAGACAATGTGAGGGATGTTGTTTTGAGTGGGAGTTCACCTAGTTAATTTAAGTATTAAATTTGAACTCAATTCATCATAAACTTAGTCTAAACTACTTGCAAATTTGTTGTAGATTATGGCGACCCCCTCCATCAATTTCAATGTGTTCCTAGAGAAAGAAAAGCTTAAGAACAATGGAAGCAATTTCACGGACTGGTTCCGTGGACTGAAGATCGTCCTCAGGGCTGGTCAGTTGACCTATGTGCTCGAAAGCACCGCTAGGTGACCCACCTGCAGATGATGCTACCGATGACGTAAAGAATGTTTACGCCACTCGGAAAAATCATTACTCCACAGCTCAGTGTGCCATCCTGTACGGTTTTAGAAGCGGAGCTCCAGAAATGTTTTGAGCACCACGACCCATTCGAGATCATTAAGGAGCTCAGGCTAATTTTTGAGACTCCGCGTGGCCATGGAGAGCTATGAGGTCTCTCGAAAGTTCATTTAACTCTAAGATGGACGAGGGAAGCTCCGGTATGCGAGCACGTGCTCACCATGTCTGGGTACGCAAACAAGCTCCAAGAGTTGGGGATATCGATCTCCTAATGAGTTAGGGATTCACCGTCTCCTCCAATCACTGCCACCAAGTTACAAGAACTTTGTGATGAACTACAATATGCACTGCATGAACAAGACGTTGCCTGAACTAAGTTCCATGCTAAAAACTGCTGAAGTTGGAGATCAAGAAGGAGCACCAAGTGTTGATGGTCAATAAGACCACCAATTTCAAGAGACAGGGCAAGCCTAAGAACAAGGGCAACTTCAAGAAGGACGGCAAGAAAGCTGCCGCACCTGCAAAGAAGCCCAAGGCTGGTCCCAAGCCTGAAACTGAGTGCTTCTACTACAAGGGTGCTGGTCACTGGAAGCGTAACTGCCCCAAGTACCTGGCGGATCTGAAGAACGGCAACATCAAGAAGAAAGGTATATTTGATATATATGTTATAGATGTGTATCTTACTAGTAATCGTAGTAGTGCCTGGGTATTTGATACTGGTTCGGTTGCTCATATTTGTAACTCGAAACAGGAGCTGCGGAATAAACGAAGACTGGCGAGAGACGAGGTGACTGTGCGTTGGAAATGGCTCCAAGGTTGATGTGATCGCCGTCGGCACGCTCCCTCTACATCTACCTTCGGGATTAGTTTTAAATTTAAATAATTGTTATTTGGTGCCTGCGTTAAGCATGAACATTATATCTGGATCTTGTTTATTGCGAGACGGTTACTCTTTTAAGTCCGAGAATAAAGGTTGTTCGATTTATATGAGTAATATCTTTTATGGTAATGCACCTGAGATGAATGGTTTATTCTTACTGAATCTCGATAGTAGTGATACACATGTTCACAACATAGATGCTAAACGAATAAAATTGAATGATAATTCTACATACATGTGGCACTGTCGTCTTGGTCACATTGGAGTGAAGCGTATGAAGAAACTCCATTCAGATGGACTTCTTGAATCACTTGATTTTGAATCACTTGAAAGATGCGAAGCATGTCTAATGGGAAAATGACTAAGACTCCATTCTCTGGTACAATGGAGCGAGCTACAGACTTATTGGAAATAATACATACCGATGTGTGCGGTCCAATGAGTGTAGCATCGCGTGGTGGATATCGTTATGTTCTCACTTTCACGGATGACTTAAGTAGATATGGGTATGTCTACTTTATGAAACATAAGTCCGAAACTTTCGAGAAGTTTAAGGAATTTCAAAGTGAAGTGGAAAATCATCGTAACAAGAAGATTAAGTTTCTGCGTTCTGACCGCGGAGGTGAATATCTGAGTTATGAGTTTGGCATGCATTTAAAGAAATGTGGAATACTTTCGCAGTTGACACCGCCGGGAACACCACAGCGTAATGGTGTGTCCAAACGTCGTAATCGAACTCTCTTAGATATGGTTCGGTCTATGATGTCTCTTACAGATTTACCGCTATCATTTTGGGGCTATGCATTAGAGACAGCCGCATTCACTTTAAATAGGGCACCATCTAAATCCGTTGAAACGACACCGTACGAATTGTGGTTTGGTAAGAAACCTAAGTTGTCGTTCCTTAAAGTTTGGGGTTGCGAAGCATATGTAAAGAAGTTACAACCTGATAAGCTAGAACCCAAAGCGGAGAAATGCGTCTTCATAGGATACCCTAAAGAAACAATTGGGTATACCTTCTATCATAGATCCGAAGGCAAAGTTTTCGTTGCCAAGAATGGATCCTTTCTTGAGAAGGAGTTTCTCTCGAAGGAGGTGACTGGAAGGAAAGTAGAACTCGATGAGGTTATTGAACCTTCTCTCGGATTTGAGAGTAGCGCAGCACCGGAAGATGTTTTTGTGCCGCCTGCACCAATTGGAGAGGAAGCTAATGATAATGATCATGAAACTTCAAACGAAGTTACTGCTGAACCTCGCAGGTCAACGAGGGTTCGTACCACTCCTGATTGGTATGACTCTGCCTTGAACGTCATGTTGGTGGACAACGCTGATGACCCTGCGACGTATGAAGAAGCTATGGTGAGCCCAGATTCCGACAAATGGCTAGAAGCCATGAAATCCGAAATGGGATCCATGTACGAAAACCAAGTGTGGACTTTGGTGGACTTACCGGATGGCCGTAAGGCTGTCGAGAACAAATGGATTTTCAAGAGAAAAACAGATGCTGATGGTAATGTTACCGTCTATAAAGCTCGACTTGTCGCGAAAGGGTTCCGACAAATTCAAGGAGTTGACTATGATGAGACATTCTCACCAGTAGCGAAGCTAAAGTCTGTGAGGATTTTGTTAGCAATTGCTGCATATTTCGATTATGAGATTTGGCAGATGGATGTCAAAACGGCGTTCCTTAATGGTGACATTGAGGAAGAGTTGTATATGGTACAACCCAAGGGTTTTGTCGATCCTAAAGATGCTGACAAGGTATGCAAACTTCAGCGCTCCATTTATGGACTGAAGCAAGCATCCCGGAGTTGGAATCAACGTTTTGATAAAGTAATCAAAAACTTTGGTTTATACAAACTTATGGAGAAGCTTGTATTTACAAGAAAGTGAGTGGGAGCTCTGTAGCATTCCTAGTACTATATGTAGATGACATATTGTTGATTGGGAATGATATAGAACTTCTTAATAGCGTCAAAACCTATTTGAATAATAGTTTTTCAATGAAGGATCTTGGCGAAGCGGCATATATTCTAGGCATCAAGATTTATAGAGATAGATCAAGACGCCTAATAGCGCTTTCACAAAGTACATACTTAGACAAAGTTCTAAAGAAGTTTAGAATGGAAGAGAGCAAGAAAGGGTTCGTGCCCATGTTGTCAGGTAAGACCTTGAGTAAGACTCAAAGTCCAGCTACGGCAGAAGATAGAGAGAAAATGAATAATATTCCCTATGCCTCGGCCATAGGTTCTATCATGTATGCCATGCTGTGTACAAGACCGGATATAGCACATGCTGTTAGTTTGACTAGCAGATATCAAAGTGATCCTGGAATGGAGCACTGGACAGCGGTCAAGAATATCCTAAAGTACCTAAATAGGACTAAGGATATGGTTCTTTCTTATGGAGGTGATGAACAGCTTGTTGTAAACGGTTACACCGATGCTAGTTGGAACACCGATCCGGATGACTCGAAGTCACAGTCGGGATACGTATTTATTTTGAATGGTGCTGCAGTGAGCTGGAGGAGTGCAAAGCAAAGCGTTGTGGCGAAATCTTCAACTGAATCGGAATACATAGCTGCTTCGGAGGCTGCACAAGAAGCCGTATGGATGAAGGAATTCATTACTGAACTTGGCGTGGTTCCCAGTGCGTTGGACCCGATGGCCATCTACTGTGACAACACAGGTGCCATAGCTAATGCACAGGAGCCAAGGTCACATAGCAAGCTGAAGCACATCAAGCTACGTTTCCACGCTATTCGCGAGTATGTCCGAGATGGTGACATAAAGATTTGCAAAGTACACACTGATCTGAATGTGGCAGATCCGTTGACTAAACCTCTCCCTAGGGCAAAGCATGACCAACACCAGAACGCCATGGGTGTTCGGTATATTACCATGTAATCTAGATTATTGACTCTAGTGCAAGTGGGAGACTGTTGGAGATATGCCCAAGAGGCAATAATAAAAGTGTTATTATTATATCTTTGTGTTTATGATGAATGTTTACATCCCATGCTATAATTGTATTATTAGGAAACACTAATACATGTGTGTTTTGTAAACATAAAGAGTCCCTAGTAAGCCTCTTGTTGAACTAGCTTGTTGATTAATTGATGATCATGGTTTCCTGATCATGGACATTAGGATGTGATTAATAACAAGGTTATATC
Organism: Avena eriantha; assembly: GCA_910589775.1. Taxonomy (NCBI): domain Eukaryota; kingdom Viridiplantae; phylum Streptophyta; class Magnoliopsida; order Poales; family Poaceae; genus Avena; species Avena eriantha. Next base: position 18,676,514 of record OU342741.1, on the reverse strand, counting down.
ATTAGGAGAATGATGTGATGGACACACACCCATAGTAAGCGTAGCATAAGATCAAGTCATTAAGTTCGTATTGCTATAAGCTTTTAAATGCATAGTAACCTAATCCTTCGACCATGAGGTTGTGTTAATCACCATCACCGGATGGGTACTTTGATGACATCAAACGCCGCTTCGTAACTGGGTGGTTATAAAGGTGTCATTGGGTATTCTGAAAGTATGTGTTGAAGCGCATGGACCAAGATTGGGATTTGTCCATCCATATGACGGATAGATATGCTCTGGGCCCTCTCGGTGGAATGTCATCTAGTTAGCTTGCAAGCATGTGACTGGTCACAAGGGATGACATATCACGGAACGAGTAAAGAGTACTTATCAGTAACGAGGTAGAACTAGGTATGGAGATACCGACGATCAAACCTCGGATAAGTATAGTATCGCGTGACAAAGGGAATTGGTTTCGTATGTAAATGGTTCAATCGATCACGAAGTCATCGTTGAGTATGTGGGAGCCATTATGGATCTCCAGGTCCCGCTGATGGTTATTGATAGGAGATGTGTCTCTGTCATGTCTACATATTCACGAACCGTAGGGTGACACACTTAAGGTTCGAAGTTGTTTTAAGTAGATATGGAATGTGCGTTGGAGACCGAATGTTGTTCGGAGTCTCGGATTGGATCCGGGACATCACGAGGAGATCCGGAATGTCCGGAGAATAAGATTCATATATTGGGGATCATTTCTGAGTTAGGAAATGTTCCGGAGTATTTGTATGAGGATTCTAGAAGGTTTCGGAATGTTCCGGAAGGTTCTGGAAGATTTCTTGGAGTTTGCTTGAAAACCAAGAAAGGGATCAAGGAGTCCTGGTGGGGCAAGACAAGGAGTCGTGGGGGAGGAGGACTCCTCCCCCCTCCCCAATCCGCCGGCCAAGGAGGGTGGGGAGTCCTACTAGGACTCCCCCTCCCCAGGCGCCCCCCCCCCTTTAATAGAGGGGTGGGGGCGCCACCCCCTGGCCCTCCTCCACTACTCCAATCCTAGCCGCCTCTCTCCTCCTCCTCTTCTTCTGCACAGGCATAGGCGAAGCCCTGCAGAATTCTCTACTCCACCACCACCGCCGTCGTGCTGCTGGGATTCCGTGGAGAAGATCTACTACCTCCGCTGCTCGCTGGAACGAGGAGAGGAAGGTCTGCTTCGACTCCGCACGTGTGACCGACTGCGAAAGCGCTGCCGGAACGCGCGCCGGAAGGATCGTCCACACGATCTTGAGATCGGCAAGTGATCGACTACATCAACCACGAGATCTAATCTCGTAACGCTTTCGGATCTACGAGGGTTAGTTCCATCTATCTCGTTGCACATGTCTAATAGATTAGATCTTGGCTTTTATCTAGATTAGATCTGGGTTTTGTTCGTTCTTGCGGTAGAAATTTTTTGTTTTCCATGCTACGAACCCATCC
>OU342741.1:16842224-17200345 GCA_910589775.1 Avena eriantha | reverse complement strand
TTGTGGAAAAGAAACACACATGGAATGACTCTGGTGGGTCCACATGTGGTTTGTGAAAAGAACACACATGCAATGACCACTGGTTGATCCATATGTGGTTTGTGAAAAGAACACACATGCAATAACCACTGGTTGATCCATATGTGGTTTGAAGAAAGAACACACATGCAATGACTCTAGTGGTTGATCCATGTGTGGTTTGTGGAAAAGAACACACATGCAATGACCACTGGTTGATCCATGTGTGGTTGTGAAAAGAACACACATGCAATGCCACCGATTGATCCATAAGTGGTTTGTGGAAAAGAACACACATGCAATGACCACTAGTTGATCCATAAGTGGATTGTGGAAAGAACACACATGCAATGAACACTGGTGGATCCATGAGTGGTTTGTGGAAAAGAACACACATGCAATGACTCTAGTGCTAGTTTTTAGTATAAGAACAAACATGCAATGACTCAAATGGATCCATATGTGGTTTGTGGAAAGAACACACATGTAATGACGTTGGTTGATCCATGTGTGGTTTGTGGAAAGAACACACATGCAATGACTCTAGTGGTTGATCCATCTGTGGTTTGTGGAAATAACACACATGCAATGACTCTAGTGTTGGTTTTAGTATAAGAACACACATGAAATGACTCTAGTGGGTTCACATGTCGTTTGTGAAAAGAACACGCATGCAATGACCGCTGGTTGATCCATATGTGCATTGTGAAAAGAACACACATGCAATGATCACTGGTTGCTCCATATGTGGTTTGTGGAAAGAACACACATGCAATGACACTGCTTGATCCATGTCTGGTTTGAGGAAAAGAACAAACATGCAATGACCACTGATTGATCCATGTGTGGTTTGTGGAAAGAACACACATGTAATGACCACTGGTTGATCCATGTGTGGTTTGTGGAAAGAACACACATGCAATGACCACTGGTTGATCCATATGTGGTTTGTGGAAAAGAACACACATGCAATGACTCTAGTGGGTCCACATGTGGTTTGTGAAAAGAACACACATGCAATGACCACTGGTTGATCCATAAGTGGTTTGTGGAAAGAACGCACATGCAATGACCACTGCTTGATCCATGTGTGGTTTGTGAAAAAGAACACACATGCAATGGAGAACCACTAGTTGATCCATGTGTGGTTTGTGGAAAGAACACACATGCAATGACCACTGGTTGATCCATATGTGGTTTGTGGAAAAGAACACACATGCAATGACTCTAGTGGGTCCACATGTGGTTTTTGAAAAGAACACACATGCAATGACCACTGGTTGATCCATATGTGGTTTGTGAAAAGAACACACATGCAATGACCACTGGTTGATCTATATGTGGTTTGTGGAAAGAACACACATGCAATGACTCTAGTGGTTGATCCATGTGTGGTTTGTGGAAAAGAACACACATGGAATGACCACTGGTTGATCCATGTGTGGTTTGTGGAAAGAACACACATGCAATGACCACTGGTTGATCCATATGTGGTTTGTGGAAAAGAACACACATGCAATGACCACTGGTTGATCCATGTGTGGTTTGTGGAAAGAACACACATGCAATGACCACTGGTTGATCCATATGTGGTTTGTGGAAAATAACACACATGCAATGACCAATGGTTGATCCATGTGTGGTTTGTGGAAAGAACACACATGCAATGACCACTGGTTGATCCATATGTGGTTTGTGGAAAAGAACACACATGCAATGCCACCGGTTGATCCATATGTGGTTTGTGGAAAGAACACACATGCAATGACCACTGGTTGATCCATGTGTGGTTTGTGAAAAGAACACACATGCAATGTCACCGGTTGATCCATAAGTGGTTTGTGGAAAAGAACACACATGCAATGGCTCTAGTGCTGGTTTGTGGTTTTAGTATAAGAACAAACATGCAATGACTCAAATGGATCCATATGTGGTTTGTGGAAAGAACACACATGCAATGACACTGGTTTATCCATGTGTGGTTTGTGGAAAGAACACACATGCAATGGCTCTAGTGGTTGATCCATGTGTGGTTTGTGGAAATAACACACATACAATGACTCTAGTGCTGGTTTTAGTATAAGAACACATATGGATCCATATGTGGTTTGTGGAAAAGAACACACATGCAATGACCACTGATTGATCCGGAATTGGTTTGTTGAAAGAACAAACATGTAGTGAACACTGGTTGATCCATGTGTGGTTTGTGAAAAGAACACACATGCAATGCCATTGGTTGATCCATATGTGGTTTGTGGAAAGAACACACATGCAAAGCCACTGGTTGAGCCAAATGTGGTTCATGACAGGAACACACATGCAATAGCTCTTGTGGATACATATGTGGTTTATGGAAAGAACACACATGCAATGAAATCTAGTGGATCTATCTTGGCATAATTTGATGTATGCCAGGATGCATTTCATTGTAAAAGACACCCACTTTACATTTTTATACTACTCAGCTTTGCCCCTGGTTTTTTGATACTACCCCAGTTTTGTCCCCCCTCTCTCTCTCTCTCTCTCGCACTCTTTCGTAGAAGCCGAAACCTGTGCCCACTCTGTATGCTACGCCCTGATTGGTTGTCACAGTTGTCACGCGGATCGTGCGCACCAACCGTTGATCCTGTGTGATCCAATGAGGCTCGTTGCACACGTCGTGCCCTTCACAGGACAACGTGAGACAACACGGACGTCTCCCTCAACGAGACTTCTACAAGAAGGAACACGATGCCGTCCATGGAAAAAGTCGTCGAGTGGTCATGTCATGTTTAATCTAGTCTGCAAAGGCTACAAGTCTAATGCACGGCAACTGGTCATCCATGGACCATCGGCTATACCATTTTTACTACGCAGCACACCTGCACTCTCACTTCTGTCATGCCCCCACCACACGAACCTTCCACACGGCAGCCGCAGCCGGAAGAGCTGTCAACCGGGGCCCTCGAGGAGGCCTAAACGTCCCCGCATTAAAAACCCAGCCTATCGGGTCCTCCATTCGCACTCATCCACTACTCTCTCTTCCCTATCCAGCAAAACCCCACAATCTTGAACGTACTTGCATGAACCTTCTCCATGAAACCAGTGCGTGGGGGTGAGTGTCCGGGAATCGCCGCCGGGGTGGTGCTTCACGCGTCAGATCTGGAGGAGCATCACGCAGCACAGGCCGAGGAGGACGTGCAGTTCAACCCCTTGGGGGACCATGTGCACACCGGTGCTAACGAATTTGGAGGCGCCGATGAGGGCATGGAGTTCGACGAACACGCTCCGCTCGTGTACCCGGAGGTACATCTATTTCTACATGTTTCATATTTTCTGCTCGAGCTTAATCTATCCTAGCGTCATAAAAAAATCTAGTCATAATGATTAGATGCAACGTATGAACTGGTACATGGAGAGATCTAGTTTGTTCTGAATGAATCCACATTATTTATTTATTAATAAGTTACCAAGAACACAAACCACATTAATTTAGGAGCGAGCTGGGGAGACAGCCGTAATGAACTGCTGAACCTGTATAGACATGTTATTGCATCGAAAGTAACTTGGAATGGTGAAAGGAATATATATTTATTATTTTGCTCATTTCGATTTGTATTCCATACATTACAGGTGTATTCAAGTGAGATGGACTCTGACAAGGAGAGCAGGGACAACAAGAGCCGCCATGTCATGAAGAAGCTCAAGAGCGGGACAATCCCTTTCCGCACTCGACTTGGGGAGCTCAGGTGCCATTTTCTATAAGAAAGGAGTCAACCCGAGGATTGCCAGCTTGATTCCGCATGCGGTTGGCATCGGAAAAAGCCCGGCTAGTAAACACAAGTCGGCGACCAAGGCTAAGCACGTTGCTTATGGCAAGTTCCTAAGTGAGTATGTCAAGACCTGCCTAGTGTCCCCTTACTTAGGAATCAACAACTTCTAGCCGACCAACCCCGTCACTGTGCTGACCCGGCCACTAATAATATTTAGTTCTCTTACTGTATCTAGACCCTTAAACTATGGGGATTTCTATTTTCGTACCCTTCAAAATATATTCAAGTTCATCTATTTATGTTGTTAAAGTTCTGGTGGCATACTCGTTATTTTGCATGGATAGAGGGGTGCCCCCGACAGATATAAGGGTTATCCTATCTGCTAGATCACAGAGGATCAACGGTTGGTGGGCAAAACTAAGTACAACTGAATCGCCATGGTTAGACACGAGGGAAAATAACGTGACTCACGGTACGCGTGTGCGGTGCATGGGGCGGTAGCGGAAATGTGTGGCCGTGCATGGTGCATTAGCGTACGCGGTGCACGGTAGTGCAACGAAACGCCGCTCCCCTTCTCCTTTAATACAGGCCTCCCCACTCCCACTCAGCATGCACTCGCTCACTCAACTGTCTCCACTGTCCCCTCACCTTCTGCAAACACCCAACAAAACCCCAACCACGCTGACGATGGAGAAGATCGGCGCGGTGGCCATCGGCGCCTCCAAGGCCGCCGGCGAGGAGCCCCCTGTCCCCGTCCCCGCATCCGCCGTAGCCGTCGGCGAGGAGGCCCCTGCCGGTCTCGGACAGATCTCACTCGGCTGGGACCCCTACGAGGAGGTTGTCTACATAAGGCCGGAGAACCCCTACGACACCAGCATCGCCGACCCGTGGTCTGAGGTAACCAGGGTATTGTCCCCTTCCCTTGTTCTTCCCCCGTTCCCATCGTTGGATGCTAGATCGTATGTTATTAGGGCTCAACTGTTCGTATTTTTTACAGTAGATAATCCTATTATGTTAGATCTCGATTTTTGATGAATCCCCCTGTTCGTAGTCGGATCAGTATTCGATTTAGTTTGAGATTTGGGGAATAATCGGGAGATCTCATTCGGTTAATTTATGCAAAAAATCAATCCCGATAATCAAAGTATCTCAATCATGTCCTTATTTCACTCTACTGTTTTTTCCAACAGGAGGATAGCAGCGACCTCCACAGCGACGACGAGTCCAAGGACACCAAGACTCGTCATGTGCTGAGGAGGCTAAAGTCAGGTCAGTACAACAACTTCTTCGCCGGCGACGTGTACAGGTGCCCCTTCTGCCCCACCAGGAGGCTCCGCGGCACGGACTTCAACTCCCTCATGAAGCATGCCGAGGACGTGAGGACCTACGGCAAGTCCGTGAACTTCCACGGCTTCAGGGCCAAGCACTAGGCGCTCGGTCTTCACCTCCACAACCTCTAGAAGGTGGCTATTGAGGAGGGTTGCATGCCCCCAATTAGACCCAAGGTGCCCAAGGTCAAGGGGCTGGGTAGCAAGAAGTGGAGGAGGCGCCAGAGGGAGGAGGCGGATTCCCTCCTGGCAGAGGCCATGAGGGGCCACTGATCAGCTGCTGCTGCTACTGCTGTAAAGAAGCTTCTTTTGTCTTGTCTATATTGAAGCAGTCCGCTGCTGCTGCTAAGCAGCCTAATTGTCAAACCTCGTTAAGTACCGTACTATATAACCTATATTAGCTACTTTATCTACATCTGCTCTGTTTACTGAATTTATTTATGGTGCTGGTTTGTTTTGCTGCTCTAGATTTGCTACCAGATTGGGGGAAAATGATCGCAAATGGAACAATGAATGAAGAGAGAAGCTGCTCTAGATTCCCTACCTTTTTGGGAAAAAACACAACTGTTAGAGAGAGAGATGGGCGCTCTTAAAAAGGCCAAATAACAAAAAAACTTCCACTTTAGGCGTCATGGTGCACGTAACGGCCAAGCCTTTGTCCAAACGGCACCCCCCTCCGAGCGCATGTGAGGGCTTCGGAATATCGGGAGGGCAAAAGTCCATGTCTATGCTTACACTTCTTAAACTTGTTAGAAATTAATAATAACTGTACACTTCCTTCTGTCCTGTCACGTTACGTCGTGTCAGTACCGTGCACCCGCTACAGATCGGCAACGGGACGGTGGTCTACGTGATCGGTCTCTGCCACGCCAAAGGCACGTCGCACACCCGTTCCATCGCCTACCGGGACGGACGCCGAATTTAATCGCTGGGATTGGAAACCATCGGTGCTCGCCCGGTCAAACTTGCTTCCGCATGGGTACGACCGAAATATTGGTTCACGGAATTTAAGCACCGCCTTCCGTCTCCTCAGCACATCACTGTGCAAAAATCCCCAACTCATTCCTTCTGTCGGTGCCGCTAGCGCAAGAACCATCGATGCTGCCACAGGCACCGCCTCCGCCTGGCCGTACCACCGCAATAGATCAATCCACCTCCACGCCTAGTCCCAGCCACCGCTACCGACCCTAGGCCACCGCCGCCGCATTAGCTGCTGCCATGGATGCAGAGTACGACATGTTCAGTGACGGGAGCGACTACACCGATGAGTACACCGTCACCGCCCATGGCACCACCAAGCTGACCGTCATCCACACAAATGCATCAGCAGAGGTGGCCAAGGTCATTGCAATGTACGAGCGGTGGATACAAGAGCCGATGGACAGGTACAAGATCGTGGGCCTTGACCTCGAGTATACCAGAGATAGGAAGAGGATGCTACTTTTGCAGCTGTCCATGCGCAACCACTGGCTACTATATCACGTATGTAGGGCCAAATCTGTATGCCCGGAGCTTCGCGAGTTCCTACACAGGAGGGAGATCTACTTCGCCAGCGTCGACATCAAGAACGACACTTCGAAGCTAGAACGGGATCTCCTCGTTCATGTTGTCAATCACGTCGATCTCCAACGTTTGTGGATGTACCCGGATGGCGGTACGGGGAAAGCCGGCATGGTTAGACTCGCTTCCGACATCATCGACCACGAGTACGCCGGCATGATAATCGAGTTCCCGAAGCACCTGCACGAGCGATGGGAGTGGAGGCACCTGGATTACGATGTGATCAAGTACGCAGCCAGGGACGCGTATGTTTGCTACGAGATGCTCAATAGGATCTGGCGGGTGGGTGAGTGTGCTGTTTACCACTACTAGTTTTGCATTTCGTTCCTAGTTTTATCTCGCCTGTATTTTATCTCGCATGTATTTTCTAAGCATTCTGTGTGTAAGAACCAAGCTTGTATGATCCCTGTGCTATTAGCTACTTAACCTGTATGAATTACATCCCCCCTTTTGTATGCTCAACATTCATTCTTACAAATTTTGTCTGTGCCATTTGCATACGGTAGAATCCCTGATGCTGCTGGTGGTGGTGGTGGTGTTGTTGTTGGTGGTGGAGCTATCGAAGAACTAGCTGTTGCTGCTCCTAGTGAAGCTGACGAAATACTTGGTGATGCTGCTACTGGTGAAGCTGACGAAATACTTGCTAATGCTGCTGCAGGTGAAGCTGATGAAATACCTGATGAGGCTGCTGCCGGAGTCCAGGAAGGACATGCTAGTGTTGTTGCTGAGGTGCCAGCACTTCCAGTGTTGATAGCAGATTGTGTGTTTGCTGCACACTCACGCACCTATCATGTTGACACTCCAGATCCGACCTGGAGCCGAATCCACACCGGGGGAGGGGGCCTACAATTGGCTCATAAGTGGGGTCGTACTATTTGAAGGAGAATGAAAGATGGCCAAATGCAGCATTCTGGTTCATTCTAACGATACCACTAGCTCCAGGGACCTAGTGCTCATACTGGTAGATCCGATGAACCATTTATCTTTATCTTTATCATTAGTTACGCTTATGTGTGTAAAGACTAAGCTGTGCTTATTTGTGTAAAACTAAGTTTGGCCTAACTGCGTAATATTCAGTGAAGCCCAGCTTTTCTTTCCACGCCCATAACAACAAAATTGCAGCATACAACATACCAACGTAATGTGCATACCAGGCATTTTTGCTCAGGATAACAACCACTTGAAGCAAATGATACATCGTGTACGCATTTGAATGGATCACTAGAATGTGCCACCTATTGATGATTGATGACATGGATCTAGCTTTTCTGCGCTTATTTGCATTGAATATCTCATTGATTTGTTCACATATTTTTTGGCAATGGCTGATGAACTCCACTCTCTTGGTAACTTGCTTCGTCAACGAGCACTTGTTGATGCAATGCAAAGTACAGAACATGGTCGTCAGCGAGCACTTGTTGATGCAATGCAAATCTAGTAAACAATATATGTGTACATTGTTAGAGTATGTTACGACCACGGTACATATATGTTTTTCTACAATCACACGAAGAAAACTTGATGCATTTTCACCTTGTTGGCATTGTGCCGAACTGGGTGGATGTGGCTTTGGGGTTCGGAGAGGAAGGCGCCATGGCTGGTCCGTGTGCGACCATGGCGAAGGCGAGCTCAGATTCTGGAGGAGACCAACAGGACCGAGCATGGTCGGCATGGTGACAGATCTCACCCGGGAATGAATTCCTGTCCCTGCGCCGTGCCAATGGTGCGGTCATGGTGAGGGCGAGCTCTGATTCGGGATGGGGAGGAGAACAGGCCGAGCGGGTTTGTCCAAGTCCTAGCTCCGCGCCATGGCTGCGACCACAGATTTGTGCCCTAGAGGAAGAACAAGACGTGTAAAGGATGCATGCGCCAACGCTGCAAGCCTACATGGCAGCGACGACGACAGCAACATAACGGTGAAAGCTGACAGGGGGCCCAACTTGACGGCTGTTAGCCTGATTTTTTGTATTGAAACGTAAAGTTGAATTCGTGCCGAAAAATACCCTCTGAGTATTTGGCACGCCAACTGTAGTCATCACGGCTGATAACAGGGAACTGGGGTACCGCGTTGCCTGGCCACCCCAATTTTCAGGCCGCAAAATGATATTCTCATGGAGGAGAGCTTGCTCTTGGTGCTATTTTGGTGGTGACACGCGTAGTTGAAGGTGCCTTATGATGGTGTCGACGGAGGTCATTGGCGTGCCTTGCCAAAGGTTGATGTAGATGGCGCACTGGGTCATCCACATGACGCTCGCGACGATGCTTCTTGTCATTGGCACTCTTCTTGGTGAGGCGTTGTAATGAGCGCAAAGCATCATTAGTCTTGGCCATCATGCTCATGGTTTTGGCAAAGTCGTTGTGCATGTCGCGCTTGAAGTTGTCCATTGGATGGTGGACCTTGGTGCTCTCGAGGTGGAGGCTCCCTCTTGGTCGATGCGACATGAGGAGCTTGTCGTTGTCATTTGTGAAGTCGTCCATGCTTGGGGAGTTATTGTTGTTGTAGAACTCCATATCACCCAAGCATGTGGAGCCATTGTCGGTGTAGTGCTCCATCATGTCATCCATGCTTGTGGAGGCATATGCATGGTGGCTCATCATGGATTCTTCATAGAAATCATCCTCGGCTCCGGAGTTCCTAGACATGATTCACAAGACCAAGTGGTGTATATGGAAGTGGTAGGGGTTAGGGATGCAAGGTCAAACCTTACTTTACCTTGGAAGATAGTATCGTGCAAGTGGCAACACTTGAGAGCAATCAAAACCAAGCAAAGTGAAGTTCACGCGGAACACCAAAAACAACTAACCACTAAAAAACACACACACACAAAGCTTATGGTGGATAGATATGGAAGGTGGCGTGTCCAAGAACAATCCGAAATCAAGATATTGTAATGGCAAGTAAAGAACCACGATGATCACAAAGCAAACAAGTCAATCCACAAGATAGGAATTATGTACAAGGAAATACACATGGTGGTATAAATGGGACTTGTGCGACAGAGAAACTAAGCTAAGAACCAAATGATTACCTAGCGAAGACTATAAGCTTGTGTCGCACAAGTGCAAGGAGAGACGCTAGTTCGATTGCAATAAATTGGTGGGCTACAAGATATGCACAATAAGTACCACCTATTTGATGTTCATCGAGCTTGCGCTTCCTATTCTATGAGGCACTTGTTTCTTCCTTTCTTTCTTTTCTTTTTATCTTTCTATTTTTTTTCTCTTTTTCTTTTCTTTTTCACTTGCCCCTTCCTTGTGCCAACAACTATAGAAGATAACTATATGAGAAAGCGCGCTCACAACGTTTGCTCAGAATTCTACAAGGTATCAAATGTACATAGCCCAAGCAATCATAGGAGGAACTAGTATCAATAGGTGTTTGTTGAACGCAAAGATAGTGTAGCTCACAAAGGAATGCAAGTGGGAAGAAGTCGCGGAATTTTTTATACCTTTCTTCGCCGATCTTCACCCTTTATTGGTGGATTCCGCCTTGCTCACGGAATTTGGATGGAGTAGATAGCATGAACCACGGATATGATGATGTAGAGCTCCTTCTCCTCTTCAAAACGAGCTAAAGAACACCAAAATCCGAGTTCATATGCAAAAGTTATGCCCAAAACGGTGAAACAGATTTGCTGTCAGCAGTGGGGGGCGGAAACTTTGCCAGAAACTCCGGTCTCCGGTCTAGGGGCCGGAATCTCCGGTCTAGGCCGGAATCTCCGGTCCGGAGGTTCTAGGACGTGCAGAACTTGTTGATGTCTACGCACTTCTATTCTTGTAGACAATTGTTGGGCCTCCAAGTGCAGAGGTTTGTAGAACAGCAGCAAGTTTTCCCTTAAGTGGCTCACCCAAGGTTTATCGAACTCAGGGAGGAAGTGGTCAAAGGTATCCCCTCTCAAGCAACCCTGCAATCAACATACAAGAAGTCTCTTGTGTCCCCAACACACCCAATACACTTGTCAGGTGTATAGGTGCACTACTTCGGTGAAGAGATAGTGAAATACAAGTGGTATGGATAATTATAAGTGGTGACGGTGCTAGAAAATACTTTGATGGCGTGGAAAAGACTAAAGGCAAACTGAAATAAAGATGGAAGCAAGCAAACATGTAACAGATCTAGTAGCAAACAAATTTTCAATGCTTACAAACAAGGCCTAGGGATCATACTTTCACTAGTGAACACTCTCATATAAATATATTCTCTTTATGATAGTACTCTTAACTACTCTCCGGTTGAACACTCTAATCGTTGGTAGGGCTATAACAACACACCTCAAAGTAAGCCTTTCCCATCTAGAAAACCCCACACTGTCACCTTGAGTACTAGATGAGTCCAACAAACACCACAATTTCATAAAGACATCCAACTCCAAATATAACTCATAACAAGTATTTGTAATCTCTAGCCTAAGTGCTGCCATGGTGAGCACGCTGTCAATTTCACACACATGGGGAGAGCAGAGATTCATTAAAGCACTTGAGTAGCAGAATAGATCTATAGATTACAAGCTCATGATCTCAATAAGATCATGCATAGAGAGAGAGAGATGAACACATAGCTACCGGTAGAACCCTTAGCCTCGAGGAAGAACTACTCCCTCCTCATCATGGGAATCAGCAATGGTGATGGAGATGGCGGTGGAGATCGATGGAGATGGCTCCGGGGGCACTTCCCCGTCCCGTCAGGGTGCCGGAACAGAGACTTTCTGTCCCCCGAATCTCTCCTTCAGTGTTGGCGGCGCTGCGGAACTTTTTGTGGCTAGAGGCTTGAATTTTTCGGGTTTATGCATCGGGAGGCTTTTTATAGGTGAAGAGGCAAGGTCGGTGGGCGGCCAGGGGGCCCACACCACCTGGTGGCGCGGTAGGGCTAGCCCGCGCCACCACATGGTGTGGCTGCCCTATGGCCCCTCTCCATCTCATCTTCTGGCTCCGTGAGTCTTCCGGTAAAATATCAACTTTGGCTTTTGTCCCGTCCAATTCCGAGAATATTCATTTTCTGACTTTCTAGAACCAAAAACAGCAGAAAACAGGCAACTAGCACTGTGGCATCTTGTTAATAGGTTAGTCCAAGAAATCATATGAAAAGTACTCCAAAGTGTGGACAAAACACAAGAAAGTAGATAAAACCAAGCATGGAACATCAAAAATTATAGATACATTTGCAATGTATCAACATCCCCAAGCTTAACTCCTGCTCGTCCTCGAGTAGGTAAGTGATAAAAAGAAAGAATAATTTTTGAGGTGACATGCACCATCATAAACTTGATCAAAGTATTTGTAAAACATTCATAGCTGGGATCATAGTACTTCAATCAAAATAATGAAAGACAAAGTTCTAACAATAAGACAAAGAAACTATGTTGCAACATGAAAGGATACAAACAAAGATCATGAATAACAATGCTTTGCAAGACGTTTGTTTGTTTCACATAAAGAAAACATAACATAATAGTATTCAGCTTGTCCCTCATAGAGTAGCAAATATAAATGCATAGGACACCTTCAAAGTTTATAAGAGTGACTAGATACAAATAGTTTAAAACAAGCAATATCAAGATATGCATCAATCAACTAGTCTTGGGACAATGCACATAGAACTAAGAATGGCCACTATGCTCTCAAAGTAAGTGCATAAAGATAGAAGGTGGAGACTCAATGTAATGGTGGAAGAAAGGCCTTTGTAAAAGGAGGTAGGGATTCAAGTCTCATAAAGAGCTTCCAAAAATTATGGTACTTATAGCTTTCATCTCTCATTGCCCCTATCATAAGCATCTTAAAGGTGATTAAGGTTAAAGTGACACAACTAAGAGGATATGCTTGGCAAGTTATAAACCGAAATCTCATGCCCCTTACTTACGAAGACCGAACCTCATGCTACTCAACTTTAGTCACAAGTAAGCTCTTGTCATTGTAAGTACATGTGTATCATAAAGAACCGCCAGTGGGGTACCCCTTGCACATGATACGGGAGCTTTCCCATAATCAAAATGACAAGGCAAGGAGACAATGAGCATCTCAGCGATCTTTTTATTTGCTATTTGCATAGGTTTTTATTGAGGATGCTTCATAGAGTGCTCATTATGGTGATGCTGCAAGTTTCCACCATGATTAGGCATGGCTTAGGCTAGCGGCCCAGGCGTTTCTCTAACACACATACAAACTCCATGATCTTACAAGTTCCACTTTTATTTCACACCGCCAGGATCCGTAAGCAAAAGAATATGATATCAACGGGGTACCAAGTACAAGTGCAATGTTGAAAGCGTTCCCCATGATACATGGTTCTGCTAATTTACACTTATAAAGCACAAGCATATACGCAACAAAGAAGGACCCAATTGTTCAAGTTTATTAGATGCAAAAAAGTAAAGTGTGCCATCAAGTTCGTGAGAGCTTTAATCACTAGTTTTCTCACAACAAGTTTAATTTGGAAGGTAAAAAAACATGAATATACTTGGAATAGCATAAGCTAGTAGGTAGGTATGGTGGACTCTTTGGAATAACTTTGTTTAGGGAGTTGGATGCATGAGTGTAACTCATACTTTGTTGTGGAGGCTAGCAAAAGACTGGGAGCGACAAACTAAGAGAGCAATAATGGCCATAATCATGCAGAGCGACAAAACATCATTGATCAAAGCATAAAGTGATACTACAAGTTGAAAACTAAAGGATCATAAAGGCTATGGTGACTTGAGATAGTCATAACATGGTGTAAGCATGCGCCAAGTCAACACAAATAAAGCATCAAAGGATAATACCCCTATACTATGCTTTAATATTCTAAAACAACACATGATTCATCCAAGGCACATTAAGCAATCTCAATTGTTTACAACAAGTCATGCTACATCAAATAATACTAAGCATAAAGCCAAAACAATATCAAGCATGGCATGACAAAGCATAGGCCATAGTCAAAAACAAGCTCTTTTTACCACATAAGCATTAACTTTCCTACTCTTTTCCAATCCAAACCAAACTATTTGCAAACCAATGTATGAAATAGGGGGTCCAACCAATTTATTCAGAAAACTAAGCAAACCAAAGAAAAATAAAAACCAAAATGAAAACGAAAAAGAAGACGCTCCAAGAAAAACACAACTGTGCATGAAACAATAAGAATGAAGCGTTTGGAAGAAACCTGGGATTTTTATTGATGAAGAAGGGGATACCTTGGGCATCCCCAAGCTTTTATGCTTGTACTTCTTGGATATTTCTTGGGTGACACGCATGAAATCCCCAAGCTTGAGCTTTAGTCCATCCTTCATCTCATTACTCATTCCTTCCATACACCTGAAATTTTTTCCTTCATACAAAACTTCACACAATCTTTATTAGCAACATTAGTGCACTCAAGATAAATAAGTCTTAAGGTTAAGTTCTAACACCAAATAAACTTCCATTAGAACACTAGCTACTGTAGCACTGCCCTCAAAAAGCTCAATTCCCCAAAAGAACTCAAAAATGAACCAACAAGAAGCAAATGCAGAAAATGGCAGAAATCTGTCAAAACAGACCAGCAGGTAAATACGAATTTTTTAGAAGACCTTATGTTGCTCAAATAAAAATGTTTTGAACTAAGGAAAGTTAGATACCAACCTGGTTCAGAATCACAAAAAATTATAGCTCAATCCGACATACAAAGCTATCTCACGAATTTTTACGGTGAAGCACAAAAATCTGTTTCGGGACAGCAATTTTCCCAATCATTACTTCTCTCTCATTAGAGGTTACTCTTGGCACAAAAAGCAAATAAAAAGGATAAGGAGAGGTTATTACTGAAGTAATAACTTCCAAGACTCATCTAAAAGTTTTGGGTTATCTCCCAATAAGTACTTTTCTTTAACGCCTTTAAGTTAGGCATGATAGTTTGAGAAGATGCTCACATAAGAAATATGAATTGAAGTAAAAGAGAGCATCAAGAAGCAAATTCAAATTATATTTAAGTCTAACCCACTTTCTATGCATAGGAATCTTGTAAAGAAACAAGTCATGAAAGCACAATGCAACAAGCATAGGAAAGCAAAACAAGTGCAACTTCAAGACTTTCAACATAAAGAGGGGAAACTTAATATTATTAAGATGCATAAAA
Source organism: Avena eriantha (assembly GCA_910589775.1). Lineage (NCBI taxonomy): Eukaryota > Viridiplantae > Streptophyta > Magnoliopsida > Poales > Poaceae > Avena > Avena eriantha. The sequence goes on along the minus strand of OU342741.1, from coordinate 17,185,592 downwards.
CCATGTTTCCCTCTCTCATAATAACTTTCAATAGAATCATGAATAAAATTAACAATATAACTATCACATAAAACATTCTTATCATGAGCCACATGCATATAATAATTATTAATCTGCACATAAGCATAGTCATTCTTATTAATTGTAGTGGGAGCAAATTCAACAAAATAGCTATCATTATTATTCTCATCACCATAATCATCAAATAGAGGAGGCATATTGTAGTCATAATTAATTTCCTCCTCAATAGTAGGTGGACTGAAAATAACATATTCATCATTGTAATCATCATATATTGGAGGTTTAGTATCATCATAAGCAATAGAATAGCTATCTTCCAAAGCTAGGGAACTAAAAAGATCATTTTCATAACAACTAGCTTCCTCAAGCTTAGACTTTTCCATAGCATTAGCAATAATGGTGTCCAAAGAATTCATACTAACAACATTGCTATTAGCATACAAATAAAGTTCCATAGGTTTTTTAATTTTTTCTTCAAACACTTCGTGTCCTAACTCAAGATAAATACTATAAAGTTCTCTAATTTTTGTTGTTGTTTTCCATTAAGCCTAACTAGTGAAAACAAGAAACAAAAAGACAAAATTGCAAAATCTAAAGGAAATAACTTCGAGCACTCACACCGTAGGATGTGAGTACCTTTTACCTTACCTCCCCGGCAATGGCGCCAGAAAATAGGCGTTTGCTGTGGGAGGTTCTTCTTCTTTAATCCTCTGATGTGAATACCTTTTATCTTACCTCCCTGGCAATGGCGCCAGAAAATAGCTTGATGTCTACGCACTTCTATTCTTGTAGACAGTTGTTGGGCCTCCAAGTGGAGAGGTTTGTAGAACAGCAGCAAGTTTTCCCTTAAGTGGATCACCCAAGGTTTATCGAACTCAGGGAGGAAGTGGTCAAAGATATCCCCTCTCAAGCAACCCTTCAATCAACATACAAGAAGTCTCTTGTGTCCCCAACACACTCAATACACTTGTCAGGTGTATAGGTGCACTAGTTCGGCGAAGAGATAGTGAAATACAAGTGGTATGGATAATTATAAGTGGTGACGGTACTAGAAAATACTTTGATGGCGTGGTAAAGACTAAAGGCAAACTGAAATAAAGATGGAAGCAAGCAAACATGTAACAGATCTAGTAGCAAACGAATTTTCAATGCTTACAAATAAGTCCTAGGGATCATAGTTTCACTAGTGAACACTCTCATATAAATATATTCTCTTTATGATACTACTCTTAACTACTCTCCGGTTGAACACTCTAATCGTTGGTAGGGCTATAACAACACACCTCAAAGTAAGCCTTTCCCATCTAGAAAACCCCACACTGTCACCTTGAGTACTAGATGAGTCCAACAAACACCACAATTTTATAAAGACATCCAACTCCAAATATAACTCATAACAAGTATTTTTAATCTCTAGCCTAAGTGCCACCATGGTGAGCACGCTGTCACTTTCACACACATGGGGAGAGCAGAGATTCATTAAAGCACTTGAGTAGCAGAATAGATCTATAGATTACAAGCTCATGATCTCAATAAGATCATGCATAGAGAGAGAGAGATGAACACATAGCTACCGGTAGAACCCTTAGCCTCGAGGAAGAACTACTCCCTCCTCATCATGGGAATCATCAATGGTGATGGAGATGGCGGTGGAGATCGATGGAGATGGCTCCGGGGGCACTTCCCCGTCTCGGCAGGGTGCCGGAACAGAGACTTTCTGTCCCCTAAATCTCCCCTTCGGTGGCGGCGGCACTGCAGTACTTTTTGTGGCTAGAGGCTTGACTTTTTAGGGTTTATGCATCGGGAGGCTTCTTATAGGAGAAGAGGCAAGGTCGGTGGGCGGCCCGGGGCCCACACCACCTGGTGGCGCGGCCAGGGCTAGCCCGCGCCACCACATGGTGTGGCCGCCCTGTGGCCCCTCTCCATCTCATCTTCTGGCTCCATGAGTCTTCCGGTAAAATATCAACTTTGGCTTTTGTCCCGTCCAATTCCGAGAATATTAATTTTCTGACTTTTTGGAACCAAAAACAGTAGAAAACAGGCAACTGGCACTGTGGCATCTTGTTAATAGGTTAGTCCAAGGAATCATATGAAAAGTACTCCAAAGTGTGGACAAAACACAAGAAAGTAGATAAAACTAAGCATGGAACATCAAAAATTATAGATACATTTGCAATGTATCACTCGTCTGGGACGTGATTTTGGCGGAAAAACTCGAACCAAAACACCAAATTGGTGGGAGAAATCAAGGAATTAGGCCATGGGAACGCATGGGAAAGTAGATCAACAAGTTTAGCAAGTAATCTAGGGATCAAAACCTACCAAAATGCACTCAAATCATAGATCGATCCAAAACACGAATTGGGGCTGTTTTTGGTGGAATTTTCGAATTTATGGGAAAAAAGACCAAATCAAGGGGAAATCCGTGGCAACCAAAAGCTGCTGATACCAAATGTTATGGGGTAACCCAGTGGGTGGCCCGATCTTCACGGATCTCGTGGTCAAATCGATGGGAAAGCGAGGGGAAAGGGAGAAGGTAGCGGAACCGGACGCACACCTCGCAAAGAACACGATGAACACACGCAAAACACACACGATACAAGGCCGATTGCTCTCACCGGTGGCCACCGGTCCGATAGAATCGTCGCAAGGAAAGATCGGTCAACATGCGCCCTCGATCCCACGCGGAGAGGGAAGAACACCTTGGAGAGGGTCTTGACGTCTTGGCAAAGGGACACCGATGCCAAGGCCTTGTATAACGAGGGAGGCGCGATGCAAACTCCAACGAGGTGGTGACGATAGTCGATCCCCTTTGGTAGAAGGGGATGAGGCAAAACTAGAGATTCCACAAAGGGGGTTTTCTTTAGTCTATCATCTATGCCTTGGGTTACATGAGGGGGTAGGGGCACTAGATATAGGCCAACCACTAGTTCAAGGGTACTTTAGGAATAAAAGGCGAAATTCTGGGCGGACTAAGGGGTACATGGGCCAAAGGCCCAGCTGGCAGCGCGCATGCCCATACGCTCAGGCCGGAGATTCCGGTGTGGTGGTCCGGAGACTCTGATGTGGGCCGGAGACTCCGGTCTGTCTCCGGTGTCGTCTCCGGAGTGGCAGACAGACTGTCCTCGAACTCGATCTGGGGGTCGGTCCGGAGATGGGTCTAGAGACTCCGGTGTCTTCAGGCCGGAGACTCCGGTGTGCGCAGGCCGGAGACTCCGGTGCTCTAGCTGCTGCTTCTTCCGTCTTCTCTTCCAAGCCTCCCTCTTGTCGGGCTTGGTGCTCCAAGCTTCCTCCCTTGCCTCTGTACTCGTCGCTATGAACCTACCATGGATATGGGATAGAGTATGAAGTAGTATACCATTCAAGAGGGTAGGAAGTGGGCTCGCATAGAGGAACAGATTCACCTTTGGAGTCCAAGATGACTTGGCATAAGTTGGAGACCATGATGTGGTAACGACCGAAGGTCGGGCTACATCAGGTTTTCCCTCATGGGCCCTTTTTCCCTAGGAAGTTTGGCCCATTAGTGGAATAACCCTTCAAATTAGATTTTAATATTAATTACACTAATTAATATGTAAATACATATTACAAAACCCGTCTTGACCCGAAACACCTTTCGGTTCCCTTTCGATTTCCTTCGAACGACTTCGGATCTTTCCCGGAATGATTCCGGTCCTTTATTCTTTCTCCGAACAACTTCGGATCTCTCTGCGGAACAACTCTGGCTTTCTCTTTCTCTACTATGATTCCATCTTACGAATGATCGCTCTCATCGTACCCTTAAGTGTATCCTCTCATGGCTCGGGAATGCTCTAGACTTGATCTGTATCAATGATCAACAGAGGGACCAGGGATATCCATGTGACCCCTATGCATTCCTGATGACAATGTCGTTTGAACCGCTAAATGTAGCATCCTCTTCCTTTTGTTCCTCGATACAACTTGTCTGATCCGATCATTGGTATCCCATACCTTGTTCAATCTCGTTCACAACAAGTTTTGTTTTCTTATTACCGTGATATTACATCCCCGTGACCTAGTCACATGTTACAACATTTATGGATGTAATCTCACCAAGCCGGCCGTATGTATCTTTACTCGTCATGTGGGTGAACAAATCCTGGTCTTGCAGTCACATGTCATCAACTGTTCCTTTGGAATACCCAACATACACCTTTATGGCCACCGTATTACCAGATGACGGTTGATGTAGTCAAAGCAGCCTCAGGAAATAGTGAGTAATATGAGCTCACGGTCTAAGGAGAAGGAGTCTAGGTATAACTGTTGCAACAATGAACTATATGACTTGATCGTGTTGCAATCCTTCGAGGAATGTCCAATCACATCATTCTCCAATGATATGATCCCGTTGTCAGTCGGCATAAATGCCCATGATCTTGAAACCCAGATCATCTTCATGACCAACGAACTAGTATGAATAGAGGCTACTAGGGACTTGGTTGTTTCATACCACACCTGTACCAATATTTCTACTTGGCATAGTTATAGCACAATATGAAACTATTATAAACTAATTGAGATATGACAATAAAAACCTATTTATTATTTGCCTCTAGGGCATATCTCCTTCAGTCTCCCACTTGCACTAGAGTACAAATAATCCAGCTCACATTTTACTCATATAAACCATATACCATATGCGTTTACAGATCATGCATGCTCATGGGAAATGTCATGTCCATGTTCTGTTTTACCAGATTATTATGTCTTTTGCAAATCGTTAATGTCTTCCTAATTTTGACATTCACTCCATTATCTTATAATGGGTCGAAGCATTTGTTTGGCAACAAAGTGAGACTTTGTTTCTAGTGTTTATGATGATGGTCGTTTTCACCATTGTCATCTAAACTTCAAAACACACTTTGTTATCCTTTGTGTATATACTATAGTCATGGCAGCAGAACGAGGCCAGATTCCAGGAGCTTACAGTGACTTTAGATCAACCTCGAGGGCTTTCTCATGGGCACTGGCCCCTGGGACACATCATTCTACGTTAAAAGTGAACTAGCCCCACCATAACATTATACATCACATCAGATGGAGCCTTTATACTTCTATATCTATGTAGATACTAGTGCATGAAATGCATCTATGCCACTTACATTGCTTCTTTCCATTTATGTACTAATTCTAGTTCAGTGATCAACTCAAGAATCACTTAAAGACATGTTCTTACAGTTAAGACTTTGTCCTACCAACCAGAACTTCGGGTGACATTACGTCGAGTATACAACATGGTTATGTGGAAGAACCTATGACCGAGGCATAGGAGATGCAATGCATCTCTTTCTTTCAACCATAGTTGCAATACTCAATGCTTCATATAGTAAGAACTACTTTCTCACCTTGTTCCATTCTGAGCTACTTCAGAATCTTTTCTTTAGGACATTCTGAACATCTTTCAGAATCAAGTCCAGGAAGCATTCGACATTTAGTGTTTATTAAACTCACCAATCTATCTCGATAGATCTTATTGTCTAATAACTTCAACTTCATCCTTATTTACCTAACTTAAATATTATTAACACCAATCACATCATTCATATATGTCGTCCACATATCCTAGAATGATTTTACGCTCCCACTCAAATATGACATTAATGTTTGAGATCCAGGGATTTCCCTTAGCTCCCACTCAAAATATGTCAGCTACATATTATGAATTAGCCAAGCTGATTTGCTCCCACTCAAATCTAGGTCCTCTCGATAATCTTGGACATTCCAAAATTCTTTGATCATCATCAATTTGAGAATTCCAATTACGAGACTTCAATACCCATATATTTCTAGTGTAAATCCAAAAGACTTAAGCATCACTACTGTTGTACTCAACTCCTTGAACTTTTCCAAACTTCTGACAAATCGAGCTTTTGACATTCATTAAGTTTCATTTCCTTCTTATGACTTTGTAGTCATTCAGAAATATCAAGTAAACTTCTTTACTTTAATAAGATCAAGTAACATGTTACTTTGCAATTTTAAATGTAACTCAATATGGGATTTTATGACTCCTAGTCATTTCTCGCACTCAGGTCCATCACGCTTCTTTGTAATTCGCACGTATGTCTTGTTCAAAACATGACAAGTGAATCAATAATATAATCCACAAACTTGTAGAATATATAGTTGAATCCTACTTTCTTTAGAAAAAGTATTCCCTGAAACTTTATGATCATTATCATTGGTGTATCCTCTATTTGTAGAGTTTGGATTTACGCAACAAATTCCGTTGCGGCACTCAACAATCCGGAGGTAAGGTCAAATACCTTGATTTGATCTTTTATTTTCTTCCACCTGTATCTTCATCAAGACACATCAACTTTGGACAACAGAAGGTTTGCCCTTTTTGTGGAAGATGCATTCATAGCTTCCTAAGAATGCTCTACAAAGACTTATTTATTCGCCACCACTTCGTCTTATCGAAATCTCCAGAAACTCGAACGTGCCATAAGATTTATGGTGTTGTTTCCACGAATTTATAGATGTTCCTTTGTATTTCAAATGAGTGTTTGCTTATTTCGATCTCTAATTCTAAATGACAACTATAACCCCGATAAGAGATAATATTATACCATATGTATCTTAATACATAATGATTATGATGTTCAGATATTTCAACATAGTTTGAATTCATCCAGTTATCATAATTTGTGAAACATCTTTCACAAGTTCCTTTTATGCTAAATTTAACTTGAATACTTCAGTCATGTCGATCAAATCGAAGAGACTTCGTATTCTTGTTAATTTCAATATCCTCCTTTTGTTATGAACTTATTTGAATTCAAATCGTTTCAAACTTATGTTTCATTAAGTAAATACATTTATTCACTTAGGTCCACAATAAATGATTTCCACTACTTGTTGAAAATACGATACATCACTATGTATAAGATTCAACATTTCTTCGCATATCACCGTTTTACCAGAATGCGGAGTTTTAGTCATTTTGCCCGAGGCATGGTTTTGCAAAGTCTCTAGATTAAACATCTAGGACCCCGATCTTCATAAAGAACATGCAATAACCAAAATAACTTAAACTAAAATGTCATTTCATTATTAAACTTTGGATATATTTTAGCATTCTAATCCTTTATAAATGTTTAAATTGTTATCATTAACATAGTGATGGGAATAACTTGTTTATAATCGTAATGTGACCATAAGGTATTGTTCATAAGAATAGTACAAACTGGCTTGTAACTTGTTCATATGAATAATCGTCTCGCCAAAAGCAAGACACACAAATAGGGACTACAAATTTATATTCAAGTCCACTAATCCAAATGATAAACTTTGAGGAAAGAGGTGATGTCGGCCATCAACTGTTTTGCTTGCCGTCATCAAGCTTCATTGCCTCAACTCCAGCAATTATCAAGCAGACCATCCTGTTTTTCACAAAACGGGACAAGTATCAAATACTTTGTAAACTGTAACGAGTTTTGCAAGAACCACATTTATATTTTGTATATCTTACATATACCTTTTCATGCATGACCTCCATTACAATCAAGCCCTTCCAAGAGTTCTCAACTCTAATGCAAGATCGCTAAGTGTTTTTCCAAACAATCTCTTTCCATCCATGATGGAGGAAAACCCATCCAACGACTCATACTATATGTGCCTTATTCTGTAGAATACAAAATGTAGCCAACTCTGCATCGAATGGAGAATGGCTTATTGGATGATTATGGAGAAAACACAAACATTCCGGAGTCATCGAATTATCTCCTAACGGTTATTGTATCAAGAAGAGAAGATCACCTTTTACGATGATATCCCTCAGGCATGGGTATTAATCTATGAAGTTGGACCCTTCTGCTAAGTTCCATATTGAGCAATATATTCCCATGGCCGCAAAGGACCTCAATGGGATAGGCTAAGATCTACTAAGATATTTGCAAACAGACATCGAGACTAAGTTTATAATAAGAGATCAATTTATAATTGGTCTCCACTAAAATTGTCATCCCTTGGACAATTTTAGTGATCGCATGATCCCTATCCTCTTCACCTCCCCCAATCATCACGGCCATCAGTGCATTATCAAAGGTAGACATTCACTAATGTCAATCACATCATCCATGTGACTCATGCTCGATGTTTTGATCTCTTGTATTCCGAGGCCATGTTTGTACATGCTAGGCTCGCCAAATCTAACTTGTGTGTATTCACTATGTAACATGGCTTACACCCACTGTATGTGAACATAGATATGTCTGACCCCCGATCATCACGGCCGGCCTCATACCGAAGAACTTTTTGGTGGTGCACACACAAGGGGAACACGGAACATTGGAATTAAATAGGGATTATCTTATTTGCTACCGTTGAGTATCTAAATACTAGCACACAATAAGATGTAAAAACAGGTATCAACATCATATGTATAATGTGATATGATATGGTCTTTCTTGCGCCTTGATCTCCATCGAGCGCTCCGGCATGATCTCCATCTTGCCCTTGGTTTGACGCCAAGTCCACGATGCCTCCACCAGGTCGTTCATCGGAACGATGACTATTACTATACTGCTTAGTAACATAAAAGTAAACTACTTTACCTTCGTAACGACCATTGCCATATCATAATCACATGCCCATCTGCAAAATAAAGTTAGACGCCTCTACTTTATCTATTGCAAGTTTTATGTGGTTGTTAAGGCTTTCGCAATAGAACCGTTTCTAAACTACGAACTTTCCAACAACAACATGGATTCAACAGTTGTCTCTATTACACCCCTTTCGGGGCCCTCCGTTGTAAATGCTATATCAACTATTGAATGAGAGACAGACACCCGTTAGCCACTTATACGGTACAAGCCATATGTTGAGCGTGGAACCAGTCTCGCGTACGAATATGCAAAAGGTCGGTCCGGGCCGCTTCATCAAACAATACCACGATATAAACAAGTACACGTTAGAGGGTAACAACTAAGGGATCGATGCCCGCACAATACTTGTGCGTACTGGCCGTACATCACTCCTACACATAGATCGGCTCTGATACCACTATTGGGGATCGCAGCAGAAAACAAAAAATTTCCTATGATGTAACCCCAAAACTGCCTAGGATTTATCTATGTAGTAATGTGGTAATGACCGGAGCGTAGAGAATACATACCCTTGTAGACCGTACGCAGTTAATGTTCCGCGGGGAACGTGGTTGAAGTAGTCATACTCGTAGCCGACCTCAAGGTCGCGAAGCTCCTCGCAGGTCACCCCTTGCTCCTTCTTCATCTTCATCGTGCAACAGCTCTGGCTCACGACATTTAAGTGCCCCAAGTGTTGCGCCTCATGTCTTCGTACACATCCGGTGCACGATGAGATCTCTGGCTCCCCGATCCCGCCGGGAGTGAGGAAGTTGATATCCGGCTAGGAATCCCTGTAGCGCAACGGCGTACTGCAGGTGTGCCTCGATCGCACAGCCCAAACTTGGGGCCATGGTCACAAGTTATAGAGAGAGAGGGAAGGAGGAAGTCAACCAAAGGACTTCTCCAAATATTGGTGTGTTCAATCCCACCCATGGGCACCCCTTTATATAGGGGGAGGGGGTGTGCCCTCCCCTTTGGGTTTCCCATATGGGACTATTCAAGGGAGAGGGGGAGGCGCATGGGCCTCATGGGCCAGCCAGCCAGGGGTGGGCCCCACCCTGCGCACAGCCCTAGGCTGGCCGAGTGGGCACCCTTGAGGTGCCTGGGCCTTGGCCCTTACCCCCTTCGGTTTTCCCTCATGGGGCCTTTTTCCCTACGAAGTTTGGCCCATTAGTGGAATAACCCTTCAAATTAGATTTTAATATTATATTTAATATTAATTACACTAAGTAATATGTAAATACATATTACAAAACCCGTCTTGACCCGAAACACCTTTTGGTACCCTCTTGATTTCCTCCGAACGACTTCGGATCTTTCCCGGAATGATTCCGGTCCTTTATTCTTTCTCCGAACAACTTTGGATCTCTCTACGGAACAATTCTGGCTTTCTCTTTCTCTACTATGATTCCGTCTTACGAATGATCGCTCTCATCGTACCCTTAAGTGTATCCTCTCACGGCTCAGGAATGCTCTAGACTTGATCTGTATCAATGATCAACAGAGGGACTAGGGATATCCATGTGACCCCTATGCATTCCTGATGATAATGTCGTTTGAACCGCTAAATGTAGCATCCTCTTCCTTTTGTTTCTCGATACAACTTGTCCAAGATCTGATCATTGGTATCCCATACCTTGTTCAATCTTGTTCACAACAAGTTTTGTTTTCTTGTTACCGTGATATTACATCCTCGTGACCTAGTCACATGTTGCAACATTTATGGATGTAATCTCACCAAGTCGGCCTTATGTATCTTTACCCGTCATGTGGGTGAACAAATCCCGGTCTTGCAGTCACATGTCATCAACTGTTCCATTGGAATACCCAACATACACTTTTATGGCCACCGTATTACTAGATGATGGTTGATGTAGTCAAAGCAGCCTCGGGAAACAGTGAGTAATATGAGCTCACGGTCTAAGGAGAAGGAGTCTAGGTATAGCTGTTGCAACAATGAACTATATGACTTGATCGTTTTGCAATCCTTCGAGGAATGTCCAATCACATCATTCTCCAATGATATGATCATGTTGTTAGTCGGCATAAATGCCCATGACCTTGAAACCCAGATCATCTTCATGACCAACGAACTAGTATGAATAGAGGCTACTAGGAACTTGGTTGTTTCATACCACACCTGTACCAATGTTTCTACTTGGCACAGTTATAGCACAATATGAAACTATTATAAACTAATTGAGATATGACAATAAAAACCTATTTATTATTTGCCTCTAGGGCATATCTCCTTCAGCGGCAGTGGACCGTCTCAGAAAGGTGAGAGGAGAAAGGAGGAAGCGAGTGGGGGGTACTGGGCCGAGTGCCAGCCTAGTATGGCCCCAATAGGGTTTCACCAGCCCGAGTGGGTCGGGTTAGGCCAGGCCAGCCAAGTGGGCTAGGCCCATGTTTTGAAAAAGGATTTGTTTGAAATATCTATTTACAAATATACCCTTGGAATTAACTAAGCTCTAGAAAAATATATAAAATCCTAAAAATATATATAATATATCAAAAATACCACAAAAATAATATCTACCTAAGAAAAATATAACCTTACTTTTTTAAGTTAAATAAAATACAAATAAATATAAAGGACACTAAATCTCTAATTGAAGGTTAATAAATAAGTAGAAATCCTAAATAAATATATAAAAATCATTTTTGCATACAAAAATAAATCCACTATTTTATAGAAATACTAGCAAGATTTTTTACAAATAAAACTTGAAACTAATATCTAAAAACATTTAATCCTTGTGGATTTTTACAAAAATAAGAAGAGTACTCAAAAATAAATAAAAATCATTTTAAGATCTTAAGTAAATAGATTTTACTAGAAACACACTAAAGGCATTTTCCTAAAGATTTTTGAGATTTTAAAATAATAAATCCTATTTTATTTTATAAAATACCTATTTTGCAATTTTTTTAAAAACATTTCTTAAGCAAGAAATGATCACAATTCCATATGAAACTCTAAGTCCCTTATATCTGAATACTAGTTCCAAAACCATAACTTGGATCTATAATAAAACTTAAGCGAAACTTATTCACTTTACAAAACTTCTTTAAAATCCAAAATGCAAACTAAACAAAAAATTTAAGTAAAATTTTAAACATTGTTCACTTACAATAAAAATGAATGTTATTTATCTCTTAACCATTCTTAAACACAATTTCAAACCCCAACTGTTCAATAAGATCATCTAAAATTACTTTATTTAATAAGTCACATCAATTTCCTAATAACAAATCACATCTAAAACTCATCATTCACTTAAATTGAAAGTCAATGATCCCACACTCTTAATCATCCTTATCATAACCCCAGAACTTGATAATGAATTATACATAGCACACTTAAATCTATTTATGTTTCTAAAAGTAACCTTGGTCCTCTAAGTTATGCATAATGCCTACATTATATTTATGTTTTTATAGTTAACTTTAATCTCTTCCAGTTAAGTCATGAAGCACCTGAAGCCCAAGCTTATCGAATAAGCGCAAACGACATCGATCACATTCTATTAGCCATAAATATTGTTTAAACCTTATCCAAGAAATCTTTTCTTCAAAAGTTATTCGTTTTACCACTTTAAACAAAAACCTATCACACCAACATCCATCATAATTACCAAATAGCAATTCAACTCAACTTTAGAATATTATTATACTTCACTTGTATACTTTACATGTCAAGTACTTAAAATGCTTTATAGATATATTTATTTATGAAACAAACTTTAGAAATGGATAAATCTTAAAAGGGACACCTAAATTTAACTCATTCATATTATTAAGGGATTATTAAAGGATTTTACAAAGTGCATTACATTACTTATGCATCAACATATTGCTTCTTTAAACATTCGTCCTTATCAGACCAATGATGCTATTTACAGATTTTGGATCTTCTAGTGTCTTGAAGACCGTGAGTGCATTATCTTGCAATCACAAAAGGCAAGTTCACACTTGCTCACATCCTTTGATTATTTTCTATGCTTGTAACTCAAATTTTTTCATCACATGTATTTTAAAAAGGACAAAAACACTATTTTCATAATAATATAATAATGGATTATTCACCAAATGGTAATAATCTACTAATATAGTTCCAGTGGTAAAGGAACATAATATCTAGGACTTAATAACCAATGTCACTAGTGATTCTAGCGCCATATATTACGCGTTAACCATAAGATCTATAATGGCTCTAGGGAAGTCAGCTGTATCTTCTCCTTTCGCATGGACGGATGACCTAATGATGAGGCTGTGGATTCTTGCGGAGAACCAAGCACATGGGTGTCATCTCTTTTGATGTCGTCATTAAAACGACATTCGGCGTTGGTGTGGGATGAGCCCCCATTGGCGTTTAGGTGATGCACACATGGGTTATTGGCAATGTCGGCCCAAGAGTAGGTTTTTCATGGTTGATGTTCTCCTCTACCTTGGACCCCCTTAGCTCCCCATGATTCTAGTGTCTAGATTATCTTTAGAGGGTGCTAGTGGTATAGCCGGTCCTTGTAGGGAGCTTGCGAGGGCATAACCATCTCATAGAGTCTTTAGGTGCCTACCCGAGTTGTAGCTGGTCCTATATGGGGCTTAACATAGGTGGGACATGTCCTGGAGGGTCGTGTCTTTATGCGGGGTCGTGGAGAGGGCAGTGATTGGCTTGTATCTTAGACTGGGCCCTATACCAAGGAAGTATTGACAAGATCATGACTTGGTTGAGCAACAAGGCCAATGTCTCTTATGAGTAAGAAACACACCTCTGTCAAGTGTATAAAAGTGTGACATGTTACTCCCTATTCTGGGAAGGATCTACGAACACGACATGAAAGGAACTCCACGAAGGTTCTGGTCAACCTGTGAATGCTGTTGGACATAGTTTTCAGAATAAAAGCAACCTTTGAAGAAATGTTTATGAAAACCTACATTTCCTATGACCTATGGTCTGTGGCTGTAGATAGTGCATCAAACACTCCTTTTTAGTGAACTTGCTGAGTATGCTCGTACTCAACCGTACCTTCTTAGCCCTTACTAGATTCTAAGCCGTTGAAGACGATGCCAATATCAATTTGATTCTCAAGAAACTCGCATCGAAATCTCAAGATCCTCAAGAAAGTCAATGGAGTCAACATATGCATCCACTAAAGTGAAGACAAAGTTCCTGATTAGATATGAATATATTCTCTAGCCATAAAACCTACTTCTGTAGAGCATTGCAATAGCAGCAATGGTAAGCCAATTAGTTAGATACTAGTCTTGGTCACAAGTTAGTTCTGAGTTGTTCTTTCTGGTTCTTCTTTGTAAGAAGATGTTTTCTTCCTCTTTAAGCTAGTTTGTCCTCTAGATCTTTTGTAAAGAGTCGAGTTGTAATTTATAGTCATATCTTGGACCTATTGTGTTTCTGTTGTACCACTTTGAGGGATATAATACTAGTGAATGGTGTTTCATTGGTGTTATGTCAACGACTATAGCATACTACATCATGAAGTGGTATGTTGGGTCATCGCAATAGGTACCAGGGATGTAGCACCTACCCTTGTCCCAAATAGTGGCATGATCGATGTTGTGACTACGTGTGCTAATGATACTGATAAATGCTCAACGCGCATGTCTGCAGAGTAGAGCCCGTGACCCGTTAGCGGACAAAATGAAACGGCGCGTCAGTAGAGGGAGTAGCGACCCGTGATTATTAATTTATAAGTTCTACCGGACTCCTACCTCTTCATAAACACACCACCATCATTTTCCCTCTTCATAAACACCATATGTGCTTTTCCATCTTCCATAAATACCTCCGGCTCTTCTTCCTCTTCATCCTCTTTCACCTTCTCCTATCCTCGTCGGCAAGATGAAGGAAGGGACGAGTTCTCCACCGTCGAACAGTGGCGACAAGATATATGATGGACCGGGCTATGCAGCAATGGATGAGAAGGGGGATGATATGTGCGAGGCGGTAGAGGGAAGGTGTGTCGTCATCCTAGAGAAGGTAATGACCACCGATGCCGGCGTCCTTGATTGTTGTGGTGGTGCTACCTTCTCAAGAAGCACGTCGCGCAAAGAGGTAGGGAAAATGTGGAGGCGGCGAGGGGCACCCGCTAGCTCATAACTACCATACAGATCCGCATAGCTATGGCGCGAGGAAAAATGGTGGTAGAGGCCGCTGCGGAGGACGCCGCGACTATCGTTTGAGCTTGTAGAGTCGAGTCAGAGGAACGTCGTCGCCATCTCATCACCACCCGAACAGCCGTGACGGTGGGACCAGTTAGTCACGGCAGAGCACTCAGCTACATCGCCGTAGGGGTCACTGCCGCGTGATTGGAAGAGTCGTCGTCGAGCTCAGGGATGATGATGCGTCGGTGGAGACAAGGTCGCTCGGGCCTTGAGGAACTTGGGCATCACCGGAAATGGGCACGCCATAGACCTCGCCACCGAAATGCCCTCGCCCGCCAGCGGCGGCAACCAACTCTCGCTGTTGCCTAGGAAACAGGGCAGCGGCATCCGGCGAACACACCAACTACTCTCTCCGCAGTTCCTAGATTAGAATAGGCTTAATCTTTTTAATCAGTTATAATATGTTCTAATATTTGAATCAAATTCTCCAAATTGAATAAACTTCGTGGAAATTTAAATAAGTTTCGATAGAAATTCAGTGTGTATGGCTAGTGAAACTATCAACCGCTAGGATTCATTTTCGTACTCTATTGGCTCTTTTAATTTTTCGGCAGCGTGCTGCATCAGCGCCACCGGTAGAAGTATCGAGGGAGTTGATGAGTTCAACACTACCGATATGTTAGGTACTTGGGGCATGGACACTTTATGCCCTCGGTAAACAGTTATCAACAACACCATATTAGCAGCATCTAGAGCCAACGCCTCTGATCGACTTTTTTGAGCGCCGCTGATACCTTCTATTCGGATTCACAAATGCAGTATAGTAGCTTTTTACCTGATAACCAATGTTTAATCGAACCTTGGGGAAAATACTAAAATGAAATTAATAAGGCACGTCTATAAGACTTGTTTTTTCGTTTTACCAGACCTTTCTAGTATATTTTGGATCGTGGGTTGTTTCAATCGATGGAGATAGGCCAGGGTTGAAGATTCACCTGCTGTTGCACGTGATATGGGATAAAGATAGTAATACGTATATTCATATGTAATGATTTAACAAAGATAAAATTTATGGGCAACACATCCCGATATATTAGAGCCCCTGTGAATCACAGGCATAGCAATAGTATTTTGGTCCAACCATTGTAACCGTGAAATACCGAGCTTACAACAATTATTAAGTGAAAAACACAGATCAAAGCCTTAATAAGTGATGTTGCTGTTGTTCCCAATTAGATCTCTAAGCGAAGACCGTACTCCCTTTTCTGTCACTGGGTTTCCTATGAGATCGCCGATAACCAAGTATCTCACCTCAAGCCTTTACCGATCTCTAGGCTCTTGCGTACCTACAAGTCCATGGATCAAGAGAAGAGACAAATAAACAAAGCCACAAATATCTATTCAATCAATACATAGTACTCCCATAGATTATATGCACATAATCGCTACGAGGTTGTGTCCAAGATTTCTAATCTTTGTGACGGTTTAGTGGAGGAGGAGATTTTCGGAATAGATGATTCCGACGAACACCTAGCTGTACAAATTACTCGAGCGCGTGGGCGCAAGAAAAAACAATATGACCCTTCTACTGTTAGAAGAGGTACTAGAGTTAGAATTAAGAAAACATTTTAATATGCAAGGTGTAAGAGGAATGATATGGAATAGTGAGGGTTTTCGTGATACATCCAAACACCTTTGACTATTAGGGAACGAAAATTAGATTTTGTGGCTTTGTTGGAAACAGGGCGGTCTAATTTTATGATTCCTTTCCTTAAACACTTGACTCCGGGGATAGATTTTTCCTGGTTCTTCCTACCTCCTCATGGACGCTAAGGTGGCATTTTGGTAGGTGTTAACACAGAAACATTACAAGTTAACA
This sequence comes from Avena eriantha, assembly GCA_910589775.1. Lineage (NCBI taxonomy): Eukaryota > Viridiplantae > Streptophyta > Magnoliopsida > Poales > Poaceae > Avena > Avena eriantha. The sequence goes on along the minus strand of OU342741.1, from coordinate 17,168,960 downwards.
AGGTTGATTCGGGTGATTTCTGTGTTAAGATCCATTTGAAATTCGTAATGATGGATTTCAATGGATCCTTATTCCTGTTTATGGGGCGGCACAGGATAATTTAAAACATGAGTTTCTTGATGAGTTAGTGCGAGTTTGTGAAAACGAGACACTACCGTTACTTAAGGATAATTTAATATTTTAAGGAGAAGAGAAGATAAAAATAACGACAATTTCAACACTCGTTGGCCTTTTATTTTTAATGCAATCATTGAAAGTCTAAACCTCCGGGAGGTTTTTCTTTCGGGTAGACAATTTACTTGGGCCAACCGTCGTGAAACACCAACATATGAAAAGCTTGATTGCATTCTTTCCACCATATAATGGGAACAAAAGTTTCCACTAGTTTCGGTGTAGGCCCTTACACGCTCGGAGTCAGATCATACACCCCTCCTGATAGATTGAGGGGTCCAAGCTCACAAGGTAAATAATCCGAGATTCTCGTTCGAACTCTCATGGTTAAAACAAGATGGTTTTTTCGACTTGGTGGCTATAGAATGGGCTTCGGTAACACATGGGGATACACATATTGAAATTTGGCAAAATAAAATTAGACACCTACGACATTTCTTGCATGGCTGGGCAAAAAATCTTAGTGGAAAATATAAAAAAGAGAAGGATAGGCTTTTATCCATCATTGATGAACTGGATATCAAGGCTGAAAATATACCTCTTTTGGAGGAAGAAAGAATTATGCTGAGAAGTGCAATTGATCAAGTGGCAAAATTGAGACGTGGTGAGGAATCAAAATGGGCACAAAGGGATAAAGTTAAATATATTCAAGAGGGAGGTAATAATACTAAGTATTTTCAAATGATTGCCAATGGCAAACATAGAAAAAGAAAATCTTCCAACTAGAACAAGATGAAGGTACCATTGTGGGTGATGAAAACTTGAGAGTGTACATATCGGATTACTATAAGAAACTATTTGGGGAGCCGACTCCCAATAGTTCTATGCTTTCAGAGGATAGGAATAATGATATTCCTCAGGTCTCGCCAGAAGAGAATGAGATTTTAACTACTGGTTTGAGCGAACAAGAAGTTTTCGATGCCATTTACTCGATAGAATATAACAAAGCACCTGGACCTGATGAATTCCCTACAGAATTCTATCAAACTTTTCGGACTGTAATTAAAAATGATCTAATGGCTCTTGCCCCTTTTTAAACTCAACTTTGGAGTTGTCACTTTGTTTCCCAAAAAAGAGAATGCGACCCAAATACAACAGTACATACCCATTTGCCTTCTAAATGTGAGTTTCAATTTTTTACTAAGGTTGCAACAAACCGTATCTCCGTGATTGCTCATAAGATAATCAGACCAACTTAGACAACTTTTATGCCTAGACGACATATACTTGAAGTAGTGGTCATCCTGCATGAGATCATACATGAAATACATAGAAAGAAAATGGATGGTGTATTACTTAAAATTGACTTTGAAAAAGCACATGATAAGGTAAAGTGGCCTTTTTTACAACAAGTTCTCCGCATGAAAGGTTTCGATCTAGTCTGGTGCAAATGGATTGAAAATTTTGTGTGGTATGGAAGCGTTTCCATTCGTGTCAATGATGACATAAGCAACTATTTCCAGACTAAAAAAGGTCTTCGGCAAGGTGATCCCCTTTCTCCTATGCTCTTTAATATTATTGCAGATATGCTTGTTATTCTCATAGCGCGCAAAAGAGAATGGCCAAGTAGCTAGACTGATACCCCATCTTGTCAAGGGGGAGTGTCCATTTTACAATATGATGATGACACAATTTTGTTGATGGAACAGTATTTTCAGAAAGTATTAAGCATGAAACTAATTCTCTGTATCTTCAAAGAATTGTCTGGCCTAAAAATAATTTTTCACAAGAGCGAGATTTATTGTTTTGGTTATGCGGTGGAGCAGGAGCATATTTATAGGGAATTTTTTGATTGTGAGGTGGGGCCTTTGCCGTTTAGATACCTTGGGGTACCTATACATCACATGAGACTTAGAAAATCTGAATGGAACCCGGTTGAAAATAGATTTGAGGGCAAGTTGGGATGCTGGTAAGGGAAACTACTATCTTATGGGTATATGCTTGTCCTTCTTAATTCTGTTCTATCGAGTTTGCCTATGCTTATGCTATCTTTTATTGAAATACCAAAGGGTGTAAGGAAAAGATTAGATTTTTATCGTTCATGATTATTTTGGAAAAGTGATGAACATAATAAGAAATATAGATTAACTTGGTAGAATATTATTTGCCGACCCAAAAATCAGGGTGGCTTAGGTATCGAGGTTCTTGAACTTAAGAACAAATGTTTACTAAGCAAATGGCTACATAAATTGTTGTCAGAAGAAGGAGTTTGACAAGAGTTGCTTCACAATAAGTATCTGACAAACAAAACTTTAGCACATGTTCAGGCCAAACCTACTGATTCACCTTTTTGAAAAGGACTAATGGGAGTAAAAGATGAGTTCTTTTCTAGAGGTACTTTCAAAATTGGTGATGGGAAATGCACTAGATTCTGGGAGGATGCTTGGTTAGGAGAGATGTCTCTCGCCCAACAATACCCCTCCTTATATAACTTTGTTCATAGGAAACATATTTCTATTCATTTAGTTTTGTCTCATAATCCTCTAAACATTAGTTTTAGGAGGAATTAAGCTGGAAATACTTGGGATGCATGGCTTCACCTCTATGAGTGGCTGATGGTAGTAACCTGACACATGAACGTGATAGCTTCTTATGGAATTTAACTGAGAATAAAGTATTCATAGTTAAGTCTATGTATGAGGACCTTATGAATGGTCATCCACGCTTTTCCACAAGATATCTTTGGAAGATTAAAATACCTACAAAAATTAAAATCTTCATGTGGTTTCTCAATAATAAAGTGTTATTAACTAAAGATAATTTGGCTAAGAGGAACTAGAATGGTTGTAAGAAATGGTGCTATTGTGACGAAGACAGAACGATCGAGCCTTTATTATTACATGTCCTTTTGCTAAAATCATTTGGCATATCTTTGTTTGCACTTGTAATCTACCTCCACCTACCAATATCACTAATATGTTTGGTAATTGGCTAAATGGAGTGGATAAGGAGAATAATGACAGAATTCAGATTGGCATTTTGGCCATATGTTGGACCATTTGGAAATGTCGAAATAACTATATTTTTAACAAAACGAAAGTTCCATCTTTCTTGCAGGTTATCCTTATGGTGGCACACTGGATTGAGCACTGGGTTTCCTTCTCCTAGAGCATCAGAGGCAACCCATGGCTTCTGGGTGCACGCGTCTTGTGACGGTTACTTCGGATTTCTTCAGCCAGGCTTCGTGGCGCCATTCTAGTAGATTGATAGATGTCTAGCTGTTTATGAACTCTCTTGTGAGACCTCTTGCTTTGTTCAGATGGTTGGTGTTTGTATCAACCTTATCTGACCTTTGTCTTGTAAGACCTTTTGTACTCAATACTGCCTGAGGGTTTTTAATAAATGGCTGTGTGCATCCTCTGGATGTAGAGGCCAAGGGCTTCCCCCATTTCGAAAAAAATCGCTATGAGGTTTCACCCCAACCCGCAACTTGTGAGGACTACTCACTCATAACAATAAGATTAAGGATAGAAAACATTTGTAAAATACTTAGATTGAAATCAAATATTCTTACAATGATCGCCGGATCACAAGGAGATCTCAAGTACAAGCTAATGGATATGGAGAGGATGGAGGGTGGAGAGGATGAAATATGGTGGTTTATCTCCTTTGGTGGTGTTATGATGCAATCTGAGAATGGTGACCCTCTGTGCGACAACTGGGACCTCAAAATAAATAAGCGCCTTCATGAAAGTTGTAGGGTTTGGCGAGATAAAGCCAACACCACCTGGTATGGGCAGACAATATGGCAGACCTTGCCCATACTAGTGGTCGTTAAGCCTTCTAGTGGCTGAGTTTCGACCCAGGATTGCTTGGTTGTGTGGAACTTCTCAAAATCTTCTTTATTGGCTCCTGATTTTACCTTAAAAGCATGATTTCCTGCATAATACAATTCAAAACAATGGTTTGCATGTATTTGCAATAATTAGTCTTTGGTGACAAGTCTATAGAGACTCTTGGTCAATTACGTGACTAAAAATGGAGTTTAAGCATGGATAAATATGGCTATTTTCACAGTCATCAGCCACCAGTAAGCCTATTCTTACTAGTGTTAGCATGATGACTTCTCGTCTGGCTACTATGACAAGCTCTACTACGACAAGTTTTGCCCATTTCTGGTGAAAGAGAGGCGAGGATGGTGCCACGCCTTCGGCTCATGCTAGTGTTTGTAGTTGTCGCTATGTGGTCCATGGATATATTTGTAATTTTTATTACTTTTATTCCTCTTTGTAGTGTTGTCGATGATTATTAATAGATCGGTGGAATTTCATAAAAAAATGTTCTTGTCTTGCAACTGGAAATTACCACGATGTAATAGCATTTTCTCTCGCGCTTATATTTGATATTCGTTACAATACGAAGAAATATTGATTCCAATTAATAATACCCGACACTTGCAAATCAAATTCTAGTAGTTTTAGGACAACTCCAAAGCCCCTCACAAATGGATGGGCCTATCCGATTCTATCCTCAAGGACAAAATATAAGATCCAATGGTATCCCACAAATGGATAAATGCCTCGAATCTATCCGTCTGACCCTCATCTTTGATCCAAAACTGGGTTGGCTTTGCGGTGGAAGCGTACAACACGAACACGAACACCAAAGTTGAGGGAAAGTCGATGCTGGCCACCGACACCCACCCGTCATCGTCTTTACTAATGGGGACCACTTCATCCCCATCGCTATCCATTCTCAATCCCTCAAAGCTTCCACCAGCCACCACAATAGTAAAAGGTGTCAAGGGATTTTTTAGACTCGACCACAATGACCACGAGGAAGGATCCTTCGGCGGCAGCCACCGTTTATTCCACGTGCCTCCAAGTGCGGCGCCAAGGCCACTAGGTACTCCTCCCATGTCGCGCCAGTTCCCAGCATTGGGTTAGCCATTGTCGTGGCAAGATGTCCACCTACCCCATGGGTGGCATCTGAACCAGACGCAGGTGCCTATGCCAGCCATTCCGACAAGCAACCCATCCCGTCATCGCGAGATCCTCCGGCTTGGGACTTCCTCCCGCTAGATGTATGGTGGGACCTTTCTTACTTCGTCTATTCCCCGATGTGGAAGAGGTGGTTCGAGGCCGAGCACGAAGCTCAGAGGTGTTCCCTCGTGGCCCATCTGAAGGGACTCGACGATGATAAGGACTGATAACTCCAAATTATGACACTTTTACCAAGAATTTTCCATTGTTTTTGTTGGTTTTCATATTTCATCTAACGCTAATATCACGAGTTAGTGAAACCTTTTAGTTTTATGTGATTTTTAGATTCTGTACACTTTTGGAAGGATCCAAGGCCATTTATGAGTAGATTGATACAAAACAATAAAATATCTAATTGAAGGCCTCTTGATTCAAGGATCTAGAAGTGTTAATGATCATAAGTACAGGCGGATACCACCTATAGCCGCCTTCACCTGATCATTATAATCACTTTTCATGAAGGAGGGAACAACAAAATATAGATGTAGCCAGCACCATCCATTCCAGACCAGAGGAAGAAGCTGTAAGAAAAGAAGAATTCCATCGATCATTTCTAAGATCTCTAACCTCTAGGTCATCACTCCTCCATAATCCCCCTTACACTAGATTGAGAGAGGTACATTCACACTTGTAATATTAGGGTTTGAGACTCTATTCATACTTTGCTTTTTATTGGATTCGATCTTCCCCTTATTGTGGCTTGCTACAATAATATTGAGATGAACTCTATCTACATTATGATTATATCATTGTGCTATTCCCCTCTCATATGCGAGTAAATCCCCATAGGGATGGAAGTTGTAGGGAATTGGTGAGATGTGATGTGCCTATTTTATTTCCATCTATTTGTGATTATTATGTGTGAGAATGATTGTTTTGTGCAACTAATGCTTGTTGTCTAATTTAAGGGCCCAGACAACATGATCTTGAGATCTCATAGACATGAACTTTTTTGCTAGTGAAACGGCGATCCCCTAGTGGCATATACGATATCAAAGAGGAGATAGTATACCTCGAGGAGAAACAACAAACCACTAAGTTTAAAGCCTTGATCTAATATCATGACCTTAATTGTTGCGCTGACCATTTCTATGGTAACAGGTAAATGGATCATTGAATCCAAACGAATCTATAAGAGGAGTCCTGGCTATATTATGGATTGCTTGCCTACTTGCACATTAATAAGAAGTATTATAATCACTTACCCAATTTATTCACCGAGCATATTCACTATCACCATGAACCGTATCTCTCTGCACCTAATCTTTCATATGTAGGAAACTCAATGTAATTTTAGTTTTGTTTAGTTTTGTGTTGTTTACTTTTAATACTTCTCAATACTAAATTCTCAACCATTCACACTCACCTTCTTATATCCCAATTCTCGCAGTCAATTCACTCAAGATAAGTGACACCTTGAGTGCGATAGAAACACCGCTGATAAACACTTTCCTATGCTCCTTGTTGGGATCAATATAAAAACTAGAACTAATACTTCCACGAAAACGTGCTCTGACAAACCCGTGCTCTTGCAGGCCATCAAGTTATTTTATGGCACCATTGCCAGGGAGCTAAGCGCTAAGTGTTTGTTTCTTGACATTTGCATGTTTTGAAACAGTAGATGATCTCTATTGATGATAGAGGATCTACATGCTCCGAGAGAAATTATTTACCACCTTATATTGAGCGTGTACCTAACGCTAGACACTAGGATTTTTTGAAAATCTTGCTAGCTCACATGTTGTAGACATGAACAATATGAGTTCTTTAATGGAAGAACTATCTCTAACAAAGAGGGCTGAGGAGCCTAAGACATTCAGAGAATGTGCTGCTCCTTCTCCACTTGCCATGGGACAACCTATACTCTATACTGATTTAGAAGGTACGGAATATGAGATAAATCCTAAACGTGTGCGTATGATGCAAGATATTGCCTTTTTAGGAAGAGAGGATGAAGATCCAAATCATCACCAAACTAAGGTGTATGAAATTTGTGATAATTTTGGACCAACAGGATTACCTAAATAATTTCTACTTCTGAAATTATTTCATTGGTCTTTGAAAGATAAATCATTTTCCTGGTTGCAACCCTAACCTAAGATCAATTACTAGTTAGATGGGTTGTATTACAGATTTTATGCAAAAAATTACTTTGTTTGATAAAATTCTACGAATCAAATGCGATATCACTAATTTCTTCCAGAATATTGGGGAAACTTTTGCACAGGCCTGGGAAAGATTCTCAAGGCTACTTATGAGTGTCCCTAATCATGGTATTTTTGAATATTAAATTTTGCAATATTTTTATAATGGACTTACTAATGAATCTAAACAAATGATTGACTCAACTACATGAGGAACATTGAGTGAATTGACAATAGACCAATCTTTGAAACTTTTCGTGGTAAGAGCTTCTAACAATGAGCAATATATCCATAAGGATAAGCTGAACCAAGGAAACGTATGCTTTTTATAACACCAAAACTCATGCCTAAGGTTAATAAGTCAATGGAAGAAAAAGGTATATAAGCTTAACTTGTTAAAAAGATAAAGTTGATATGTATCAAGCTTTAGTAGTAGAAGATGAGTTAAATAAAGTTCTTCAACAATGTATGCATCAACAAGCTTCATGAAATAGATATTAAGGAACTAACGGAAGTTTTCGATGATCTAGGACATGCTACTAGACATCTGTATAAACATGTTAGGATGGTTAAAATTCAGTGTGACCAAATAGCAGATACTCAAGCTATTATTTTGATTCAAGATAATTTTTATGGAATTTGGGAGCTATCAAGTCCAACACTAATATAGTAAAAGATCTCCTAGAACTTGAATACGTTGAAAATGAAGTGGTGAGGATTGATCGTGAATCCTCTCGAACGATTGCAGGAATACCCCATGGTAAGAATGAAGGTAACAAGAAAAATACATTTAAAATTAGTGATATTACCTACCTTGGGTTATGCGATTTAAGATCTACTATAAATGTTATGCCTTATTCAGTTTATGAATCAATCTGTCATCATCTTGAGGATCCCAATCTTGAGCCCACTGATACTAAGATAATGCTCTATAATAGAAATTTCCAAGGTTCTTATGGAATCCTTCATAAAGGATACATTTTAGTTGGGCCATTTGTTTATCCAATTGATTTTCATATTAAGATAATGCTCTATAATAGAACTTCCAAGGTTCTTATGGAATCCTTCATAAAGGCGTTTGGACCTGTTTTGTCAAGTCATTTTGGGAAGACCTTTTTGTATGTTGCCACTAAACTCAATATTGACAACAAGAAAGAGATTATGTCTTTACAGTTTGCAGATGATAAAGTAAATTTTGAGTTTAATCGATTCAAGAAGTTTCCCTATGAAAAGAAACTGAGGTTAAGGAAGATAGAACTATCGAAGAATTGGCATAAATTTATTTCAGAAATCCGCTAACTGGGTTGGAAAGGAGTTTAACTAATCATGACTCTACCCCAAATGATGAAGCAAGAAAGGAATTGGATGACATATTAAATAACGTCCCTGAAATGGATGGTCTTTTCAACCCTGAATATGAAGAATTAGATAGGAAAGGTGACGAGGAGCCTCCACCACTCAAACTAAAACCACTTCCGGAAGGTTTAAGGTATGAATTCCTGGGTGATAAAGGTAAGTGTTTAGTTATTATTAATAATACGCTTCCCAAAATTGAAATGATGAAATTGTCAAAAATACTTGTTAATCAAGAAGATGTTTTTGGGTATACTCTCAATGATATAAAAGGAGTATGTCCCTCCATAGCTACCCATAAGATATCTATGGTCGTGAATGCTAAACCTTTTGTTGATACTCAAAAGATACTAAATCCAAAAATGAAGAAAGTGGTGAGGAAAGAAGTAATCTGTATGCTAGAGGCAGGTATAATTTATCACATTTCTGATAGTAAACGGGTGAGACCTGCTCACTGCATACCAAAGGAAGGAAGCATAACTGTTATTATTAATAATGATGAAGATGAACTAATCCCAACAAGGACTATAGCCAGATATAAAATGTGCTTAGACTTTAGAAAACTTATCAAATATACAATAAAGAATCATAAAGAATTACCTTTAATGGAGCAAATATTAGAGAGGCTATCTAATAACTCTTACTTTTGTTTCCTTGATGGATATTTAAGATACTCTCAAATTACTATACAACCCAATGATCAAGATAAACCACTTTTACCTGTCCTTATGGAACTTACACTTATAGGTTGATGCCTTTTGGTTTGTGTAATGCTGCTGCAACTTTTCAAGAATGTGTTCTAAAGATTTTGACAAATTTGTTGAAGACACCATGAAAGTTCTAATGGACGACTTGTGGTCTATGGGCACACTTTTGATAAATGCATCTATAATCTTAACAAGGTTTTGTAGCGATGTAAGCACGCGAACTTGGCCCTCAATTGGGAACACTATCGTTTTATGGTAAGAGAAGCTATAGTATTTGGACACAAAATTTCTAAGGAAGGTATTGAGGTTGATGGTTCTAAAGTTGATGTCTGAAAAATTTCCTAGACCATAATATGTAAAGGAAGTAAAGAATTTTATTAGACATGTTGGGTTTTATAGGAGTTTTATCAAAGATTTCGCTAAAATAACTACTCCCTTAACTGATTTGCTCCATAAAGATGCCCATTTTACTTTTCATAATGAGTGTGTTACTTATTTTGAAATACTTAAGAAGTGATGTGGGCATACCTTACAGGTACTCGAGTTTGGTATATACGGCCTGATCTGGCAGAAGCCCACGGTGTTACCAGGGCCCAATCTAGGATTCGAGTGACCTACAGAGACTCTGACTGCTTGCGACACAAGGCAAAGCCTAAAGATAGAAAGTTTAAAAAGGCGAACCCTAACTTGTAACCGACTCGACCTGCTACCTGAGACCTAGCCTAGCTATATAAAGTCTAGGAGGGGTGGCGAGGAGGACGATCACAACCCTAGTTTCCACAACCTCGCCAGATTGCATCTGCGCACCCCCTGTAACTTTCGACTCCTTCGATAATTCCAAGAGCAGACAAGCAGGAGTAGGGACCTCTATGAGGCCTGAACCTGGGTAATCCTTGTGTCCCTGTGTGCTTGTTTGCTAGCCGATTGATGCCTCCAACGCTCCTTCCTTCTCCAAAACCCAAGTCCATAGCAATGGGCATTGATGAGTTCAACCCTCGTCAATTGGCGCCGTATGTGGGAACTGGCAGTGCTGATGTCGCAGCTTCTTCGGCCCCGTCAACCGCGATCTACAACTCTGCAACAGCAGAGAATCGCCTCCTCTTCGGTGCCTTTGACTTCACCGTCCATACGCCGGCCACTCGCCCGGCTTTTGAGTCCGTGGGCGAGGGGATCGGCTTGGTGATCGGGAGCTTACGCTTTCAAGTTGGTCAGCTGGGCACACTTCGTCTCCCTGACCAGCCCACGGTTTCTGCGATTGCTCCAGCATCGTGGTTTCCATCGTTGATCGGCACCCTGAGCGAACTCAACGCCCCGAGAACAGTTGGGAACGCGATCAGCGACAACAGTTGTGGATCCGATCTGGGCGATCTAGCCACTGAAGGCGGAGCCTACGGCTCTAGATCTGAAAGCTGCGGAAGCAACAGCTTCCCCAATCACTACATGTGCGCCGTCATCAATGCAGGCGACATCAGCACCACTCGCGAGAACGCTGGCACTGGTCCGACCAACGGCGGCATCCCAGTCACGAACGGTGGTCCCGCAAATGGAGCACCCACCAACAACGGGACAGGAGGATCCCCGCATCTCATGGAAAATGAGCGCACTGAGGAGCACGTGTTGATCAAGCTCAACAACAATGAGTGGGATCGCTGCTGCGAGGCTCTGTGGGGTAATCCTTTGCCCCCCAACTCGTCGCAAGACATGCTGATGGGTTACCATTGGCTGCTCAAGGAAGAATACAAGCGCCAACAACAAGTAATCGCGCAACTCGATGCGCGTAGAAAGGCGGCGGACGAGTCGAGCCTTCGGCGGGCTCAACTCTCTTCCATGGGAGGATCCTCCTCCAAGGGCAACGACTACGTGGCAGCCAAGAGACGCTCTCGACTGGACCACCTCACCGACAAGGAGCGAGAAGAGGCCGCGCGAGTCCTCGACTTCTCGTCCATGACGGTGGACACACGGGGCAACGTGCTCCCGAAGACACCACATGCGGCGGTAACGGCAGCCACCATGTACCTCCTCAACAACCAGCCTCCAACTGGGGATCCACGAGCTGCCATGCACCGATCTACGATCGTGGGCTTTGGCCTAGTTGAAGCTGCCCACATCAAGGATCCAACGCCAGAGCCAAAAAAGAGCAAGGCTCTGGCCAAACGCTACTCCTTGCCCTTGTCTAGCGATGATAGCCACGACTTGTCTCGACGTCGCCGCTCATGGCGACACGACCACGACTATGACATGCGTGATGATATCACGCAGTGCAAGGTTAACAAGATGCGCGCAAGGCGCGCCCGTTCGATTGACTCGGAGGACAACGAAATAGAGCTCTGCGATGCCAGGTGCTTCAGCACAGCCATCAGGCAGAAGAAAATGTCTAAGGGGTTCAAACTCCCATCGGAGAACCAGAAATTCGACGGCCTACATGACCCGAAAATATGGCTAGAAGATCACATCTCCTCCGTCAGGCTACATGGCAGATGCTCGAGCATGGCGATGCAATGCCTCAAGCTATAGCTGCAAGGCCCCGCTCGTACGTGGCTTAATAACCCCTTGCGCAGATCCATTCGCAGCTGGGAAGAGATGGTCTACAGCTTTGTGCAAAACTTCAAGGGCACTTGTAAAAGGCCCACATCAATCGAGGAATTAAGAGGCTGTCACCAAAGGTCTGGTGAGTTGTTACGCTCATACATCTAGAGATGGTCCATCATCAAGAATTCCACAGAAGACATCTCCGAGGATCGCGCAATCGACGCATTCAACGGTGGCGTGTGCCGCAGAGAGCTTTGGGAGGAGTTGGGGCGCTCAAAGCCCAAGACAATCGACCACCTGATGGAGATCACGAATAGGTGGGTCGATGGAGAGGACTCGATGAAAAACCATGCCTACTCCGACAATGACGACGACCTCGGGCGCAGACGCGATCGCCGAGGGAAACGTCGAATGCGCGGTTACGAGGACCGCGAAGAGATCGACATGGTATCGGCTAGCTACGTAGACAAACGCAACGACAACCGCAACAGCGGATACCGTAGTGGTGGATACCACGACAGCAGGAAAACCACACAAGTGTGGCAACACCACACTCGTGATGAGGCACCATCAACATCCATCCCGGACAAAATGTCCGGACCGTGCAACGTGCACTTCTACATCAACAAGCACGATGGCAAGAAAAAGTCCAGCCACCTCCTAAAGGACTGTCATGAATTCCTCAAGCTCCACGAAGGCCTGGCTCAGATGAATCGCGACGCGATTAACTAGGGCTATGGAGCTGCCCCGGGCGCTGTGGCACATGGAGCTCCTCCACCACCACCAGGTCCGCACCACCTGCGGCTGCACCAATCCAAAATCATGGAGGAAAACCATACCCCTGGGGAACATGGGAATGATCCAGAAGGGTCGCCCCTCAAATCGAGTGCAGAAATCGATCACTCGCCAAGTCAATATGGAGATGAACTCCCCACCCTCCACCCCTGAGTACCTTAGTGGAAGCGAGTCCTGCATCACTTTCGACAAGAGCGACCACCCGAAACAAATTCCTCGCCTAGGCCACTATCCCCTGGTGCTCGAGGCGCAGATTGGAGGCTTCGAGATGAGTCGCGTCTTCATGGACGGTGGAAGCGGCATCAACCTCATGTTCGCGAGTACCTTGCGTGCAATGAGGATCCGTCTGACATGTTTGGAAGTTTCAGACACGACGTTCCACAACATCGTTCCAGGGAAGGGCATGTACCCCCGGGAAAGATCAACCTCGACGTCATCTTTAGCACGCCGCAAAACTTTCGGTGAGAAGGCATCGACTACGAAGCTATCGACTGGCCCTCCTGATGGCCCAAAATATATCGAGCTCATTGGGGAACCCCAAGAGGAAGGTATGATGAGCACAACAACAAGTTTTCTCTCAGTTATGAAACCAAGGTTATCGAACCAGTAGGAGCAAGGAAACACCTCCAAGGTGTTGCTAGCTAGACTTTGGCAGGGTGCACTACCGGTGCTAGCAGCAACGTGGAAACCTGCACAACACAACCATAGAAATTTGCCCCCAACTTACAGTGAGGTTGTCAATCTCACCGGTTTTGCTGAAAACAAAGGATTAAACGTATTGTGTGGAAGAAAGTAAAAGCTTGCAGAAAGTAAACAGAAAGCAGTAAAAATTTGTAGATTGATGATAAAAGAAAGGACCGGGGTCCATAGTTCACTAGTGGTGGTTCTCCTTAAGATATATGACATGTTGGGTGAACAAATTACATGGGGCAATTGACAAACATCGAGAAAGCATACACGCATATACTAGTCATCTTGACTCCTTTGAGATTTGATTGGGCATTACAACATTATACATAGACCGTAATCCAACTGCATCTGACATGGGTATGCCCAATAGGCACTCAACTACAACCTACCTGGTGCGGCTCGACAGAAGGCCCACTCGACGAATTGCCAAGGTCCATGACACCTATGACGGTTCGAGTGGTATGAAGCACATATGGACACGGACTCCCAAACGTATTGTGTGGAAGACAAGAAAAGCTCAAGACTAGAGTTCTAATCTAACTTGTAACCAACTCGTATTGGTACCTGAGACCTAGCCTCCCCATATATAAAGGCTAGGAGGGTCCAACGAGAAGGCAATCCCACATCGCGACTCCCACAATAGACAATACATATAGACACCGCAATAGACAATAGACAGATCTACAATCTCCCATACGCCAGATCTAATCTGCGCGACGCCGCCCTCGGCGACATTGTAATCCTTCGGATCATCATCAATCAAGAGCAGACAAGCAGGAGTAGGGTCCTCTACGAGGCCTGAACCTAGGTAAACCTTGCGTCCCTGTGTGTTTGTTTGCTAGCCGATCGAGACTCCCAGCGCATCCCTATTCCTTGAACCTAAGTCCATAATAATAGGCATTGATGAGTTAAACCCTCATCAATCGGCGCCATCTGTGGGAACTGGGAGCGCTGATGCCGCGATCTCGACGGCTCCATCACTTGCGATCTATGATTCGCCGGTTTCTAGGGAACAGATCTACTCTAGCTCCCGCGCGTCATCATACGGATAGGATCCCTCATCCATCATCATCGTCGGCCAGATCACGGCCGGTCGGTTCAAGCGTTTCGGAGCGCTCAACGTCTTCATCAACAACGTCAGCAATTTTCTTCGCCACATTGCCTCTAGGCAACTATTCGACAATGTGATCTGCAAGACGATTTGTCATCACACGTGACTCGACCAGAGCCAACGAAATCAACGGCGTCATCATCTGCAGTAGATTTCTGTGGACAATGTGGAAAAATCAAGCTTGGTGCTCAGGGGCCACAAGTTAAATCAAGCTTGGTGCTCAGGGGCCACAAGTTGCGTGATCTGCCGATACATCATTGCCGGTGGCAAACCTACGAAATACTGTGTGGTCGAGGCGTGCTGACTACAACTACTACACGCTAGGAAAGAAAATAACCTAGTTGATCGTGGAGTCTAAACTGTTTTGGCTCTGACATGGGTTCCAGCTGCTGTACGTGTCGGGTAATAGCTACCGATCGGATCGTGGAGAAAAACTTATTTGCACCCTTGGCTAGTAAAAACATTGCAAAAGGATCTCACCTATTCATGTGAAGCGGCTCAAAAAGAAAAGGAAACAGGTGCACGACGTACATCTCCTGGCATCTGGATCCGAGAAGAAGATCTACAGGGTCATCTTGTCACAGAAAATACTACTCCACGGGTTTCCAATTTCCTAAGTTTGGGAAAGAGTAGAATACAGAAAGAAGGAGTATGTGCGGCAGATCGATTCGACTGATTCAACGACGATGAAAAAATTGTATCGGATAAAAAAGGCGACCTTATGACCTTCTCCTGTGCGGCCGAAAAGCCCAAAACAATGACCGTACGATTCGCTGCCACATAATTGATCCGGTCAGCCGCGCCACTCGCTGCCACCTCGACTGCTCGAAACAAAAACCCGGCAACCGCGCCACAACAACTCTAGTACGCTACATGAATCTGTCGGCCTCAACTACACGTCTGCCATGACCGTGTTGGCTCTACGCCCGGGGAATGCGTCGACTCCACCCCGCGACCCTCTTAGGCCTTCGTTTCCGGCGACTCGAGGGATCCTTCGATTCCGTCGACCATGTTGATTCCACGCCTAGGGGCTCTGGTGACTCGGGAGCTCCTTCGGCTCTAGCGATCCTCTACGGTCTTCAGCTCGGCCACACGACTCGAGGGATCCTTCGGCTGCTCCAATTCCGGCACACGACTCGCTACGGTCTTCGGCTCTGGCGACCCAGGGCTTTTTAAACTCCGTCGTGCGAGCCAATGCGGTCTTCAGCATCGGCGACCCACTAAGATCTTCGCCTCCAGTGACCCTCTGCGGCCTTTGGCTCCGGCGCCTCACTGCGGTCTTTGGCTGCAGCGACCCGCCGCGGTCTTCAGCTACGGTGATCCACTGCGGTCTTCGGATGCGGTGATCTGATGCGGTTTTCGACTTCTGTGACCCCCTAAGTCTTTGGATGCGGCAACATGTCATCACTATGTGACTCCGATCCGCCGCGTTGACTACGTCCGCCGCGTGCCCCGATGCCACATCAACTACAGTCTTCGACTCTAGAGACCCGTTGCGATCTTCAGCTCCAGGGACTCGGGGGCTCCCTCCTCTACAGCGACCCTCCGCGTCCTTCGAATCTACCGTACGACCCACCACGGTCTTCGACTCCGCTGACCTATTGAGTCTTCGACTCCGTCACGCAACCCGGTGCGGCGTTGGCTGCGGCAACCTGCTATGGTGACCCGCTGCGATATTCGACTTCGCCGACCTATTGAGTCTTTGACTCCATCACGCAACCCGTTGCGGTCTTCCGCTGCATCGACCCGCCCTGGTCTTCGACTGCTATGGCCCATCACCGTCTTCGGATGCGGCAACTCGTCATCACCACGCGTCTCGCTGCCACGTCAACTCCGTCCGTTGTGCGACTCCATGTCCACCGTGTCGGGAGTCAGCCTCGACCACGACCCGCCGGTCGCATCGGCTCCCACGATCCACCGATCACATCGACTCATGCGACACGTTTACCTCGTCGACAACCAACAAAGCTAAGTTCTCTACTCACAGATGATTTCTTTCTTACTTTAATCGCACTCGAAACACTCGGGGGTTGCGCCCTCTTCGAGTAACCTAATGTGCCGTCGACTCCACGCACTCGAGCACCTCATACGCGACAACCCGAATAGCTGATTCTGCCTGATCGTCAAATCCTTGAACTCCGAGTACCTCGGCAAGGTACTGCGACTAAGGGTAATCAGGCTAATGAAAAGTCCTAGCATGTAGTGCAAAAGTGTCGACTCGATTGGCACCAGAATTATACTTTACAAACCAACATGCAACTATTCTTTACAAGATACAAGTACTTCACAATTCCTCATGTTTTATGCAGCTTACAAGAATGTTGACTTTGTCGAGCTATTCTATCGGGTCCTCCAACAGGAGTCGACAAAACAACTAGCTACGATGTACATTCAAGACCCAAGTCGAGTCCCTCCTCGGATGGTTGCATCGCTTGATGCTACACACATGCGATGTTGGCCGTGCACCCAACAGAAGTGACTGCGTCAACTCCATCCGCATCATCGACTCACCCGGCTAATCGCCGCATGACTCCGCTACAACGACCCTGAGTGCATCGTCGACTTTTGGCTCCTTATGCGTGAGACACTGACTCGATGCACTTTTGGGTTAGTGTTTTCTCCTCGCATGATTTTCAACTATGTCTACAAGATACAAGACTCGAGTCTCTGCCCGAGTCTGCGACTCCGCCAGACACTCGGGGGCTACTCCAAACTGGAGCGCTGGTGGCGCATATACAAGATCCTCGAGTGACACGCTCTGAGTCCTCACTCGAATCCACGATTCGACTAAGGACTCGGGGGCTACTCCCATAGGGAGTGTTGGCCACGCACCCGAAGAAATTTGTGAAGATATCCAAGCATTATGAAAACCCTTCACTCGAATCTACGATTCGATTGTGGGCTTCGGGTTACTCCCATAGGGAGCACTGAAAGCATATTCGACTGAAACAAGCAAAAGATGACAGCAGTCGCAAAAGTTCTTTAGTCCCTGCCTGAGTCTTCAACTCAACCAGACACTCGGGGGCTACTCCCATAGGGAGCGCTGGTCGTGCACCCTATGACTATTTTCCTTGTACATCGTACTGTGTGTCGATAACATCCACACTCGAATGCTATGGCGACTCCGCCTCATATTTTCCCTACAAAGAGATTACGTCTCTCGGGCCACCCGAATCATCTCCGCGATGACAAAAATTTGGATGCCGCGCTTACAGCATGAAGATAAGACCTGAATAAGGCCTGGCAACGCATATGCTGCGCACTACCAGAAACATATCCGTGCATGTAGGTACGATGAATAAGCCTTGACGGACACGTCGATTCCTCACACTTATACACTGGGATTCGAACTCTATAAGACCTCCGCGGCCTGAGTCGAATTGCGCCAACAATTTCCGAATTCGAGTCCGGGGACTCGAGTTTGAGTAGGTAGCGTTGTTTTTGCCCTAGAGCAATTAACTGGTCCCGATCCGTCGAGCGCACCAGGCATGTTTACCATCATCCCTATGAACTACTACAAATTGGACTGACTCGATGTACTTCCGGGTGAAGTGCTTCGCACTCGACACAATTGTCGACTCCGACATCCTAATGCAAAGATCAAGACTTCCGAGTCTCCACCCGAATCTACGATTCGCATGGACACTTGGGGGCTACTGGCATGGGTATGCCCAATAGGCACTCAACTACAACCTACCTGGTGCGGCTCGATGGAAGGCCCACTCGACGAATTGCCAAGGTCCATGACGCCTATGACGGTTCGAGTGGTATGAAGCACATATGGACACGGACTCCCAAACGCACAAGACAAGGAATGCTCAAGACTAGAGTTCTAATCTAACTTGTAACCAACTCGTATTGGTACCTGAGACCTAGCCTCCCAATATAATAAAGGCTAGGAGGGTCCAACGAGAAGGCAATCCCACATCGCGACTCCCACAATAGACAATAGATATAAACACCGCAATAGACAATAGACAGATCTACGATCTCCCATACGCCAGATCTAATCTGCGCGACACCGCCCTCGACGACATTGTAATCCTTCGGATCATCATCAATCAAGAGCAGACAAGCAGGAGTAGGGTCCTCTACGAGGCCTCAACCTGGGTAAACCTTGCATCCCTGTGTGCTTGTTTGCTAGCCGATCGAGACTTCCAGCGCATCCCTATTCCTCGAACCTAACTCCATAACAATGGGCATTGATGAGTTAAACCCTCATCAGCATCTATGACTAATAATCCACCTTCAGGTTATCATCCGAACCCCCTCCAGTATTAAGTTGCAAGCAACAGATAATTACATTACGCATTGCGTGTAAAGTAAACAATACGATTGTTCTATGAACAAAGGATTGATGTTTTCTCCCTAGTAGCAACAGCACATCTAGTACCTTAGAGATTTCTGTAACTTCCCCAGATTAATAGAGGCATGAACCCACTATCGAGCATAAATACTAACGCTTGGAGTTGCTAGCATCTACTTGGCCAAGATAGCTACTAACAACGGAAAGCATGCAAGATCACAAATAACAAAGACATGATAGAATCAATAATTAATCTGAAATAGCATCTCAATATCCATCGGATCCCCGCAAACACAACATGTAGGATTACAAATAGATGATCTTGATCATGAACGGAGCTCACAAGATCTAGACATGGTAGCACAAAGGAGAAGAACCAACCATCTAGCTACTACATGCACCTGTAGTCGAAGGATGAACTACTCACGCATCACACCAGAGGCTTGCATGTCTATGAAGAAGGCCTCTAGGGTGAATTCTCCCCTCCGACAGGGTGCGAGGAAGAGCTTCAGATCCCTACCGATCTAGGGATGGAGATGATGGCGGCTACAGACTCTTTCATGGAATTTTGATCGGGTACTTAGGGTCTCTATATCGGAGGAAATATATAGGCAAAAGGGGAGGCCGACGGGGTGCCCTAGGTGGCCAGACCACCCCTTGGCGCGGGCTAGGCCTGGCCGCAAGGCCAGGTGGTGTGGCCGGCCCCTGGCCCATCTTCGTCTCGTATTCCGGCTCCGTGTACCCTTGGTGAAAAACTGACTTTGGCTTTTGTCCCGTCCAATTCCGAGAATATTCATTTTCTGACTTTCCTGGAACCAAAAACAGCAGAAAACAGGCAACTGGCACCGTGGCATCTTGTTAATAGGTTAGTCCAAGAAAGTGTATAAAAGGTACTCCAAAGTGTGGACAAAACATAAGAAAGTAGATAAAACCAAGCATGGAACATCAAAATTTATGGATACGTTAGCAACGTATCACCTTCCAATACCACTGCATCCTCGGACATGTCGCGTTCGCGAGGTTCATGGCGGTGCCACACTACGCTTATCTGCAGATGAAGATGCCGGGCCCAAACGGCACTATCACAATAAAGGGAAGCTTTGAGAGGTATGACAGTTGTGATACAGAATTAAACAGAATCACCCAGTCCATCGTCATGCAGGAGGAACTCACGAGGTTGAAGGAGTCGACAGACAACAATCTTCCTCCCCTCAGCAAGCGAAGCTCACTCGACCAATCCTTCGACATGTCGGTGCACACCAAGAAAGTCCAGGTCCAACCGATGGACCCGAACAAGACGGCCCTCATCGCCAACAACTTGAGTCCCGATAGGAAGTCGCGCTCGTTGAATTCCTCCGTGAGCGCTGGGAAATCTTCACCTAGTGTCCAGCGTACATGCCAGGAGTTCCCAGGGAATTTTCCAAGCACTCACTCAACATGAATCCAAACGCAAGGCTAGTAAAGCAAACAATACGGTGACTGTCTGAACCAAGAGCAAAAGCGGTCGGTATGGAAGTAAACAGACTCCTCGACGCAAAATTCATACGCGAGATCAAGGAGAGCACCTGGCTCGCAAATCCAGTGCTTGTGCCTAAAATGGACACAGATATCCTGCGGATGTGCGTGGACTTCACCTCCTTGAACAAGCACTGCCCAAAGGATCACTTCTCGTTGCCACAGATCAATCAAATAATCGACTCCACTGCGGGATGTGAGTGCCTCAGCTGCCTTGACGCCTACTTAGGCTACAATCAGATTCGAATGAAGGAGGAAGACCAGGAGAAAACGGTGTTCACAACACCCTTTGGTGTGTTCTGCTACAACACGATGCCCTTCGGGCTAAAAAATTCAGGAGCCACCTACCAGCGGTGTATGCAAGCCTACCTCAAGAACTAACTTGGTCACAACATCCAAGTCTATATGGATGATATCATCGTCAAAACCAAAGAGGAAGCCACGTTACTCGATGATCTCCGCGAGACCTTCGATAACCTCAATCGCTACCGGATCAAGCTCAATTCAGACAAATGCACCTTCCGCGTACCATCTGGGCAACTGCTCGGGTATCTCATCTCCACGAGAGGGATCTAGGCAAACTCGGAGAAAATAAAGGCCATACTGGACATGGAGAAGCTGAAGAACGTAAAAGGCGTCTAGCAGTTGGCTGTGCGAATCGCAGCGCTTAGTCGATTATCAGTCGAATGGGTGAAAAGGCACTGCCCTTCTACCAACTTCTCCGTAAAGCTGACAAGTTCGAGTGGACATACGAAGCAAAAGAAGCATTCGAAGACCTCAAGCAGTCATCGTATGTGGTATGATTTCTAAAAATTCAAGGTAGATATTTTTTCGATATACCTAGAGCGGATGACTTGATCCCAACTCCCTTGCCTAACGGTTTATTCTCTATCGAGGATGGACGTTTACGTTTTGATGCACAGGTTGAAGCTAATCTACCCCAACAATAAATACCCATGGGAGCAGGAGAAGATGAAGAAGTAGAACAAGGAGCACCCGAACAAGATGAGCAGCCACCAAACTACTACACCACCTATGAAGACATTTATGCACTCGAAGGAAATATTCAAAACATGAACAACCTCTCCATCAACCTTCGAGATGCTACTGCAAGCCTCGCCACCCAGTTTCATGATTGGAGCAGCCAATGGAACGTGGGAGACTATCCACTGCCACCACAATGAGAAAAAGGGCTTTAAAAAGCCTGATCTTGGGGACGTGTTCCCCAAATTTATTTGTGTAATAACGAGGTTGTACTCTAGCTCCTTGGGAGCTTTGAAACACTCGTGTTGGCTTGTTCCAACACTTTGCTTTTTTTCCTTTGCTTTTTAGTTTGTTCATTTTTAATTTGGTTTTATTTTTTGTTTCTTTTCTTAAAACCCTTGCTTGGTTGCAAGTTTTTTTCTATTCTTTAATCCCTATCCTCGAAAATACAAAAATACTTTTCCGTTCTTCCTTTTTTTCCATAAATATGGATTCACACTTTTCCTCTTTGCTTTAATATCATTATGAGAGTAATCGTGTTTGAGTTTTTAAGGAACACATCCCTATAAGGAAGAGGATCATGAAGTCACTTATGAGAGGTATGTCCTATGTCTCCCACTTATGAAGTTTGAGTTGTTTATCTTAGTTGCTAATTTGCTAAGATGCCATGCTAGTGGGAAGTAATTTAATATGGTTAGAGTAAGGCTTTTTATTAGTATGATGATTAGTTGTTGAAGCTCTTGCTCTAGTTCTTTTACGTAAACGAGTCTTGCCTTGGAAATAATATTGCCAAACAAGTACAATAAGGAAAAGTCTAAAATTTATGACTTGTTTGATGAATGTTGTCTTGAGAGTATACCCTTGAAGATACTTAACCCCATAGATATTTTGATAGTCTTGATGACTGATGCGTCAAAAATTGAAGTGTTTTTACCTCTTTGTTTTTTGCATAAATAGAGTAGGAATTTTTGTATTTCACTATGCCTACGCACGCTATTTCGTTCTTATTTCAACGAGATCCCAAATCATGGAGTCATACATGAACATATCAACTAGAGCTGTCATAGTGTGTAATTTTATGATATTTCTAAGCGATAAAAGCCATTTTATGAATTTACCTTCACACCTGGAAGAATAACAAACAAGGAGGAGGCATCAACACCGATAACGACCACTAGTATGGGCGGAGCCCGCCTGTACCATCCGCCCGTACCAGGCGCCATCGGGACCGCCTCGTCAAATAGTTTCTCCTACCAAAAATGAGAGGGGGATCCGACATTCATAGCCACCAGAAACCACAAAACACCACATCCAAAAGGGATCTGAATGAGGAACTTGGTGGGGTAAAATCCTAGCTGCTTCGCAGATCATTGGAGGACAACGCATCATCCCCTTCACCATCAACCTCTGCATCTTCATCACCACCATTACCCTATCTTTCATCTATTAGATCTCTTTGTAATTCCAGATCCAATTGTGGTTTGCATTAGATCTACACCCGTACTTTAATCCATCCATTTGATTATGATGATGTTGTTGATTGCTTCCATGAGTGAGTAGTTCCTTTGTTCTTGGGGAGATGGAGAAACCCTAGCACCACTATGAACTTGTAATAAAGATGATATATTCTTGTGTCCATATGACTTGCTTATCTATGATATAATTATGACTTTTGTTTGATTTCTCTATTTAGATGATATGAGAAGTCGACCATATATCATTTGCCTTCGAGACTAAAGGGAGGAACAAACCCTTTGGACGTGTTGTGGAAGTGTACCCAGAGTGCCCCGTGACAGATTGGCATCGGCTCGTAAACCAAACAGTCAAAGGGGGATCAAGAGGGACTCCCTAAGCTAATTACGGTATCCATGGGGAAACCCTTAATTGCGGTGGCTTATATGGGTGATTGCTCTCATGCATTGTAGTGGTTATTTAGAGGTGACCTCACACTTGGCTCAACAAAGTAGCTTCCTACGAGCCTTGTCGTGAACATCTTATTATGGGGCTCTATCTACACATATCAAGACATAAGAAGTACGTTATCTTGATTACATATAATAATAGTATCATGCTAGTGGTGTATCCTACATCCTCGAGAACGTTTTAGCCCTATTGAGTTCAACCACGCTTCCATATAATTTTGTTACTTGTTTTCTTTTATTTGTTTTAGTTACTTTTTCTGCAAACAACCATAAACAATTCAAACACCCTTTACTTGGAATCAAATAAAACTTACAAGTATTCTTTGGTAAATAGCAATGAGCGGCATAAAGACCTTTACCAATATCTCTCTGTGGGTTCGATATCTTTACTTCGAAACTAGCTACAATTGAACTATGCACTTGCAGTCATCAACAACACTCATGAAAGGAGTTGTTTGATTGAAAGAAAGTCTAGTGGTAATTGTGATGCATTCAAAAAAAGAGAAAGAAGGAAGTGAGACAACTTTGTTTTATGTCTCTAATGTACACATTTAGGATGCCAACAACTTTGCTAGCTTTTGAACATTTTATGATATAACCTCGGATTTTGGCTATGAGTTGATGACATGAGTGACATACGTGTCAATATATGGGCAACAGTATTGGTACTCTCAAAGGTTGTGCAAACACTTGCAAAAAACATTCAGCGATCCTTGAAAAAAATAAAAGAGAAAAAAAGATACCTATGAGGATCCACATAACAAGTCCTTGGCATGGTCTCATTACTACTTTACGAGTTTTTCTTGAAAAGCAATGATTAGATTAGAAGTGTTTTTGATAGACTTGATTTATTGATGTGAGTGTAAATAATACACTTAATTGTTATACTACTTAGGACATGAAACTCTCTTACTCAATTATGCCAATTAAACATTCTAGTGTTCCTTGGCAAGATGAGAGTTAATTAGAAGAATTGGGTTGATTGCTACACTTCTTGTTACTTATACTTATATTAAAATTTACTTTGATTGACTTGACTTACTGAAGCTTGTATAGTATTCTTGTCATCTCTCTAACTTTGATAAGCCTCACAAATGAATGAAGTGCTGAGCGCATATGACTACCAACTAAAAGTGAATTCTTATTCTCATTGTGTCAAGTTTAAATGCTGAATTCCTTATAGTTCTTATGGTTCTTCTTGCTCGAGGGCGGTCAAGGTTTGAGCTTTGGGGAAGTTGATGGCTCCAATATTTGCCATCTTCAACTACGTTTAAACATTTTTTTGGTCAAGCAATTGCCAAGAAACTCTCAATCCTTGCCACTAATGACTAATAATTGCAAAGATATGAACAACCCCTCTTTGAATTATGTTGTGCAAGAAATCACGGTTTTTAATGCTAAATAAGGAGTCATGATGAAGGTTTTTGAGGAAGTCCACATGGCCAAGTAATTGGGAAGCCATTCCAAGGTGCCAGCAAGCTTAACGAACACTAGTACGGGCAGGGTCCACCCGTACCAGGTGGCGACGGCTTCGTCTCGTCAAACCCTACAACTTTCGTGAAGACGCTTATATATTTTGAGGCTCCAGTCGTTGGCCAGAGAGCCACCATTCACAGATTACATCACAGCACCACCAAAGGAGATCCACACCATTGTTCATCCATTTTTCATCACTTCCACCATCCATCTATCCACTAGCCATAGTCATTGCTTTGTACTCTAGATCTCCTTGTGATTTGGCGACCATTGTAAGAATACTTGATTTCAATGTAAGTATTGTATGATTTTTTCTATCTCTGATCTATTTGGTATGAGTGAGTAGTCCTCACGGGCTGCGGGTTGGGGAGAAACTTCGTAGCAATTATGTGCATCTAGATCTTAGGAGTATTGTATTTTGTTTGCAATTTGATATTTGTATCTTTTGTTTCTTTGTCTCTTGTCTCGATCTGTGGACTTGTAGGTACCCAAGATCCCATATAGATTGATAAAGGGTTGAGGTGAGATACTTGGCTAGCGGCGATCTCATAGGAACCTCAGTGATAGAAAGGGTAGTACGATCTTCACTTAGCGCCCCATTTGGGATCACAACATTAGCACTTAAAGCTTTGATCTGTGTTTTACACTTAATAATCATTTGTAACCCGTGGCTTCGGTGTGCACTCGGTTGGATTAAAAGACTATTGCTATGCCCGCTGCATCACGGGGGCTCTAGTATATTAGGATGTGTTTCCCACAAGTGATTATCTATGTTCAAACATTACACATGACTATGCTTATTATTATCTTTTATCCCATATGATGTGCAGCTGCAGGTGGATCTTCAACCCTGGCCTATCTCCATCCATTGATTCAACCCATTATAAAGTAAACTAGATTGGTCCAGTAAAGTAAGGTATAACAAACAAACAAAGTCTTGTAGACGTGTCCTTTTTATTTCCTTTTGGCATTGCTTTACGAGGTTTGATTAAACCTAGGTATTCTAGGGGAAAATCTATTATAGTACATCCGTGAATCCGGATCGAAGGTATTAGGGGCACGATTGGTTTTTCTGTTCTCCGAGTTGGGGAATTTTTTTCCTGCTTCTACTAGTACTTCTCGACTGCTCCACATTCTTCTTATGTGACTTCATAATTGACCGGTCATAGTATGAAGGCAAATCAACTGGCCTTGGTCTTTCAAGAAATTCCACAAAGTGTTTCACTGTTTTGGGTGCTATATACTACTTTGGCGGGGGGTTTCAGTGTGAGCTGGCATTTCACATCTTCAGACACGACCTTTCTGAGTTCCTCGTCAGTCATGTCGCAAGGGTACTTGGGAGGTTCTGCCTTGGCTTTCTTCCTACCTGTTGTGACTTTCGTCCTTGTATATGCTATAGTACTAGCCACCAGAGCGTCGGTGCTCTTCCACTTTTGCAACCGGGCTGAGGCGGAGGAGTCTACTGAAGTGGTGGAGGCGGTAGAGTCTACTAACGCGCCGGAGATGGCTAAGGCGGCGGAGATTGCAGATGCGCTGGAGACGGAAGAGGCAGCTGAGGTGGCGGAGTCTGCTGTTGCAACAAGGACGGATGAGGCGGCGGAGATTGAGCTGGATTGCAATTGGGAGAAGTCGGTGGCCTTGGCATGTAATTTGGAAGCACGATGTTTTCCTTTCACCATAGAACGGTGCCTTTCCTGGCTTCTCCCAGTTTAGTCCAATCCCCTTTGCCTGCAGGGAAGTCAAGCTTCAGGTGCTCAAATCCCTTCATAACTTCATCCACCCCGACAACATCGTAGCCATCTGGAACTAGAGAGCAATGGTAAGTTGGTCTAGGTCCGGAAGGTAAGGCAAAGCCGACCGCCACCTCTACAGATATGTTCACAACTATCACATGCAGCTCGCAATTTTCTAAACCTGTGATATCATCCATGGGGTAGCGACGAGTCACCGTCATTAGTGCATCATCATCAACCAGGAGCTCCGTGGAAGCCATGCTGCTTTTCTACCGAGATGATGGACCGGTAGCATCGAATGCAGGATCTTCGTCCCTCCATTGAGATGGGCCGGTATCTTGTGGCTAAGTGTGTTTATTTGCTCTTGATGCATACTTAATGTATCTTATATATGTTGCATCTGGTCTGCCTCCCTGTCCTTTCTCCTCTGATGGCTTTTATCGGGATATTTCTTCCTGTCATCGGGAAACCCGAGCTTCCACGAAATAGAGCCTTCAGTGCCTCTTTTTCGTCCTTTGTGTTCTTTATTCCCAAGGGAATGTGTTAGCTCGTCGTTCTCTCTATTGGGGTAGAACTTCCCCTCCTTCACTTCCTTCACTACAGTTTCAGGGCTTCTATAGGTGTTCCAAGATGTTCATTTGAATAAATACACTCCCTGTTTCTAGGTCCAACTTTCCCCATGCCCGTAGAACCAAGATGTTGCCCGATCGGTCCACCCCGATGTCTTTAGATTGATACCTTTATCAATCAGGTCATTCGCAGCTTTCTCCCAGTTAGGCTTGGCACCCTTGTAGCCACCTGTCCCCATAACATGGTGATATTTCTTCAGCGCATCATTTGCCTTGTTTATTTCGGACCTTTTCACAGCTACATCCGATTTCTTGTACTCTAGAAATCCCTCCCACTGATCTCTTAGCTTCTCATTTGCTCCGGCGAACTCTAGAGTATTTTCATCCAGGACATACTACTTGTACAATCTTTTCTTGTGGTCTCTGAATTGTGAGTCCATATTCTTAAGAGCCCACTCCTTGACTTTTGTCTCTATAACTTTGTTTTGTGGATCCACCTCTAGCGGTAGGGTGAAATTGGTCATGAGTGTATTCCAAAGATTATCTTTGCATCTATCACTGTCACTTCGATTATCTTTGCATCTATCGCGGTAGGGTGAAATTGCCTCAGTAGCTAGGTGCACGCGGCTGGATCCTCAGCCCTTCCCCAACTTGTGTACATGGGAACTGGGGACTGTGAACCATGGCATATTCCGCGGGAACCTGCCACTCCAGCCTCGGATTCACGACGCGTGAGTGATACATCGTAAACGTATCTATATTTTTTTTGATGTTCCATGCTTGTTTAGTATCTAGTTTCTTATGTTTTGTTCACACTTTGAGGTATTTTTATATATTTTCTGGAACTAACCTATTAACAAGATGCTACAGTGCTAGTTGCCTATTTTCTGATGTTTTTGGTTTCAGAAAAGCTAGTAAGGAAATATTCTCGAAATTGGATGGGATAAAAGCCAAAGTCAATATCTTACCCGAAGCAACACGGAGTCCGAAGGAGAGACGAAGTGGCGCACCAGGGCGGCCACACCTGGTGGCGGCGCGGCCTGGGGGTGCGCCACCAGGGGGTGTGGGCCCCTGGTGCTCCACCGACCTTGCCCCTTCGCCTATAAGAGCCTCCCGGGATGAAAACCCTAAGCACCCGATCAAAAATCCATGAAAGAGTCTGTAGTCACCGCCATCTCCATCCCTAGATCGGGGAGATCTGAACCTCTTCCCGGCACCCTACCGGAGGGGAGATATCACCCTGGAGGCCTTCTTCATCACCATGCAAGCCTCCGGTGTGATGAGTGAGTAGTTCACCCTTGGACTACGGGTCCATTTAGTAGCTAGATGGTTGGTTCTCCTGCTTTGTGCTATCACGGTTAGATCTTGTGAGCTCCGTTCATGATCAAGATCATCTATTCATAATCTTACATGTTGTGTTTGCGAGGATCCGGTAGATATTGAGATGCTATTTCAGATTGATTATTGACTCTATCATGTCTATGTTATTTGTGATCTTGCATGGTCTCCGTCGTTAGTAGCTATCATGGCCAAGTAGATGCTAGCAACTCCAAGAGGAAGTAGTTATGCTCGATAGTGGGTGCATGCCTCTAGTAATCTTGGGAAGTGACAGAAATCTCTAAGGTTGTAGATGTGTTGTTGCTACTAGGTTGAAAACAACAATCCTTTGTCCATGGGGCGATCATATTGTTTACTTTACACACTTTGCTTAATGCAATTATCTGTTGCTTGCAACTTAATATTGGAAGGGGTTCGGATGATAACCTGAAGGTAGATTATTAGTCATAGATGTAGTTGGATTATGGTCTATGTATAATGTTGTAATGCCCAATCAAATCTCATAGGAGTCAAGATGTCTAGTATAGGAATTGTTATGCTTTCTCGAATATGTCAATTGCCCCGCTGTAATGTGTTCACCCAGCATGTTATCTATCTTAAGGACAAACACCTCTAGTGAACTATGGACCCCGGTCCATTCTTTTATCATTCATATACCATCTAATGTTTACTGTTTACTGTTTACTTTCTACAAGCAATTACTATCTTCCATACTATACGTTTAATCCTTTGTGTTCAGCAAAACCAGTGAGATTGACAACCTCACTATAAGTTGGGGCAATGTTCTGTGGTGGTATTGTGCAGGATTCCAAGTTGCCAGCAACACCTTGCAGTTGTTTCCTTGCTCCTACTGGCTCAATATCCTTGGTTTCATAACTGAGGGAAAACTTGCTGATGTGCTCATCATACCTTCCTCTTGGGGTTCCCAACGAGCTCGAATATATTTTGAGCCATTAATGGGGGAGGGGGATCCCGGATGATGACACCGCTACACCCATGGCCTTCACCACCGCCACCCTTCTTGTGGATCTACGGCGGGTGAAATTGCGGGTACTGCAGGCAAGGATGATCTCCCTCGGTGATGTAGCGCATCATGCCAGCCATAGTCTGGTTTGCCCACCACAGGCGGCGACCGGCTTTGTTGTGGTTCACTAAGAGTAGGGGTTATCAGCCTCGTACCTAGCTTGTTCCTTTTCCCATCGGTTAGCGAAGAAGACATTCCAGGTAGCATAGTTGCCGGGATCCCAATGGGAATCCATCCGCTGCTCTGTCCTAAGCTTGAGGTAGAAGTGGTTTGTGATGGCCGCCTGGCGAGCAGAACCTTGAGGCACGGGAGCGACATGAACCCCTCCAATGCTCAACATCTAGTCGGCGGGCAGCTGGTAGCCCGGAGGGCATGGGTAGCTGGAGGCGCACAGTGCCTCGGTCTTCTCGAGGGTCAGAATGGCCTAGTATGCGGTGTCCATTGCTGTGAGAGAAAAATGTTTGGACGTGTGGAAGTCCATGGTGGTCAGCCTAGATATAGAAGGAAAAGGCGGGGAAACATGGCGAGAAGCGGAGGGAAAGGGCGGGAAAACATGGCAGGAAGCGGAGGGAAATGGCGGGAAAGCATGGAGCATGGCTTGAAGCTCTGAGATTAGTGGGAAATATCTTTAGTCCCGGTTGGTCTCTCCAACTAGGACTAAAGATGAACCTTTAGTTCCGGTTGGAGACACCAACCGGTACTTAAGGGGTTACGGCAGGCTAGGGCTGGCACGAACCATGTTTAGTCCCAGTTGGTGTCTCTAACCGGGACTAAAGATGAACCTTAGTCCTGTTTGGAGACACCAACCGTGACTAAACATGGGTGCCGACAGTATTTCGGTGGGTGGCGACACTATGCCAGTGAGTGTCAACACTATTTCGGTGGGTGGCGGCACTATGCCCGTGAATGTTGACACTAAGTCGTGAGTAGCGACACTATTGCCAGTGAGTGGTGACACTATTTCGGTGGGTGGCGGCACTATAATAGGGCTGAGTGTCGACATTATGTTGTGAGTGTCGACACTATGTTGTGTTGCTTAATCTATAAATAGGCATCCTTGTGAAGTTATCAACTACAAGCTAGATGGTGTGTGAGAGCAGGTACCCCACTACGGCGGAGCTTCTTGAAGATGTCTTAGGATCATGTCCTCAGACATCTTCGAGGAGCTCGCCATAGAGGCACTCCCTAATATGTGATTTTTTAGCTCCACGGCGTATTGATCTAGCTAGAGAAGTTATAAACTTCAAGATGGTGTGCGAGAGCAGGGACACCACTACGGCGGAGCTTCTCGAAGATGTCTTAGGATCCCATCCTTATACATCTTCGAGGAGCTCACCATAGAGGCACTCCCTAATATGTGAAACATTTCCGTCCACCCTGAGTGAAAAAGACAAATGTCTGCCGAATTGGTAGGAAGTGGGTCCGGTTTGAACTACAGGTACATGATCTAATGCTCATGATTTTTTGAAAAAAACATTTTTAGCCTCACAATATGATGTTTCTTCAGAGATCTAATGTAAGTGTTAGCGAGGCTCATCCCCTATCTTCATGCTCGCCGGTTTGACCATAGTTTGAAACAGGAAAATTTGGGAACAGGCATAATAAATTGAAAAACATCCTAAACAATGTAAATCCTTCACGTGGTTTCATATTATGTGACATAGTTGCAAGGAAAAAATACCAAACTTGGTATATTGGTTGCATCTAGAAAAATCCTTCTCAAAATGAGCTATCATGTTCGCGGTTCCATGGCTTTCGATCCAAATGTACAATGCTATGGCCATAATCAAGACATAATTTGTGATAGTGTGCCCATATTGTGCACATATGTGTATCTTGGGATGGCAAACAATGTTGCAGGAGGAAGTTCTCCTTTTCGTCGCACAGAAAAGCCATTTTCCATTTTATGAGTTCCAAAAATGGGGCATTTTGTGAAGCAACCACCAAAGGGTTAATTCTAAATGATACAACCCCATTTTTCATAAATACTAGACCACCTTACATGGACCTTGTCCCAACTGGGGTATCTAAAACCTTTCCGTCCATGCCGAGTGAAAAAGACAAATGTCTGCCGAATTGGTAGGAAGTGGGTCCAGCTTGAACTAGAGGTACATGATCTAATGCTCATGATTTTTTGAAAAAATCATTTTTAGACTCACAATATGATGTCTCTTCAGAGATCTAATACAAGTTTTAGCGAGGCTTATCCCCTATCTTCATGCCCGCCTGTTTGACCATAGTTTGAAATGGGAAAATTTGGGAACGGGCATAAGAAATTAAAAAATGGTCCGCACAATGTAAATCCTTCGCGTGGTTTCATGGCTTTCGGTCCATATAATCATAATGCAAAATACATTTTCGAGGTTTCATTGCATCTCAAAAACCACCAAAGGCATAATGCAAAATACATATAGTCACTTGTTTCCTAAAATGCCTTGCTTATGATCGCGTTGGCGGTAACCATGGAGTATCTTCATCATTTACCAGGATGCTTGAGTCAGTGTTCACTATGAAGGGTGGAATTTCATCAAACTTATTATAATCTTCTGACATTTCTTTCTTGTCCTCCACTCCCTTGATGTTTCTTTTCCCTGAAAGAACTATGTGGCGCTTTGGCTCATCGTATGATGTATCTGTTTGCTTATTTTTTCTTTTTTCAGCTTGGTAGACATGTCATTCACATAGAAAACCCAAGCCAGGTCATTGGCTAGGATGAATGGTTCGTTTGTGAACCCAAGATTGTTGAGATCCACTATTGTCATTCCGTACTTATTGTCTACCTGAACCCCGCCTCCTGTCAGCTTGACCCATTTGCACCGAAACAAAGGGACCTTAAAAGAAGGTCCATAGTCAAGTTCCCATATATCCTCTATGTAACCATAATATGTGTCCTTTTTCCCATTGTTATTTGTTGCATCAATGCGGACAGCACTGTTTTGGTTGGTGCTCTTTTTATCTTGGGCGATCGTGTAAAATGTATTCCCATTTATCTCGTACCCTTGGAAAGTCAATACAGTCGAAGATGGTGTCCTGGACAACAAGTACAATTGATCTCCAACAGTGGTGTTATTCATGAGATATGTTTGCAACCAACCACCAAAAGTCGCCATGTGTGCATGTGTAATCGAGTCATCAGACTCCCCCGGGTATTGGGAGCGTAGAATATTCTTGTGTTCATTAATATACGGAGCCACCAAGGTGAAACTTTGTAGAACTGTGTAGTGTGCTTGAGTGAAAGAATGCTCATCTCTACATATTATTGCTTTCTTTCCTAGCGTGCCTTTTCCACTCAGTCTCCCCTCATGTCGCGATTGAGGAACACCAATAGGCTTAAGGTCAGGAATAAAGTCAACACAAAACTCAATGACCTCCTTTGTTCCATAGCCCTTGGAGATGCTTCCTTCTAGCCTAGCACGATTATGAACATATTTCTTTAATACCCCCATGTACCTCTCAGAGGGGAACATATTGTGTAGAAATACAGGACCAAGAACATCAATCTCTTCCACTAGGTGAACCAGGAGATGTGTCATAATATTGAAAAAGGATGGTGGGAACAACAACTCAAAACTAACAAGACACTGGACCACATCACTCTGTAACCTTGGTAGAGTATCTGGATTTATTATCTTCTGAAAATTTCATTGAGTAATGCACATAGCTTCAGAATGGGTACTCGAACATTTTTCGGTAGAAGCCCCCTCAATGCAACTAGAAGCAATTGCGTCATAATCACGTGGCAGTCATGAGACTTTAGGTTCTGGAATTTTTTCTCTGCCATATTTATTATTCCCTTTATATTCGAAGAGAAGCCAGATGGGACCTTGATACTGTTTAGGCATTCAAAAAATATTTCCTTCACTTTTTTGGTAAGAGTGTAGCTGGAAGGACCTTGATGCTTCTCTGGATGTCAGTCATCTCGTTTGTTCATACATTGATGGTCCTACCGTGCTTTTGGTGTATCTTTTGACCTCCCATAGACGCCCAAGAATCCTAGTAGGTTCACGCAAAGGTTCTTCGTCACGTGCATCACATCGATTGAAGAGCGGATGATACCTTCAATCCAGATTCATGGATGTAGTATAATAGCTTTTTCCCTAGAAAACATAGGTTTAATCGAACCTCAGAAAGCAATGCTAGAAGGAAATAAAAAGGACACGTCCACAAGACTTTGTTTGTTTATTTTACCTTAGTTTACCGGACCAATCTAGTTTACTTTATAATGGTTTGAATCAATGGATGGAGATAGGCCAGGGTTAGTGGATGGATGGATGGTGGAAGTGATGAACAATGGATGAACAATGTGTGGATCTCCTTTTGTGGTGTTGTGATGTAATCTGAGAATGGGGGATCTCTAGCCGGCGGATGGAGCCTCAAAATATATAGGTGTCTTCACAAAAGTCGAAGGATTTGGCGAGACGAAGCCGCTGCCACCTGGTACGGGCGGACCCTACCCATACCAGTGGTCGTTAAGCTTGCTGATGCCCTAGATTGGCTTCCCAATTACTTGGCTGTGTGGGCTTCCCCAAAAACCTTCATTATGACTCCTTATTTTTCATTAAAACCGTGATTTCCTGCATAACATAACTCAAAGAGAGGTTTAGCATATCTTTGCAATTATTAGTCATTAGTGGCAAGGATTGACAGTTTCTTGGCAATTTGTTGACCAAAAACAATGTTTAAAAAAAGTGGAAGATGGCAAATATTGGAGCCATCACTTCCCCAAAGCTCAAACTTTGATCGCCCTCGAGCAAGAAGAACTAAAAGAACAATAAGGAATTCAGCGTTTAAACTTGAAACAATGAGAATAAGAATTAACTTACGGTTGGTAGTCATATGCACTCAGCACTTCATTCATTTGTGAGGCTTATCAAAGTTAGAGAGCTGACAAGAATACTATACAAGCTTCAGTAAGTCAAGACAATCAAAGTAAAGTTTAATATAAGTATAAGTAACTAGAAGTGTAGCAATCAACCCAATTCTTCTAATTAACTCTCAGCTTGCCAAGGAACACTAGAATGTTTAAATAGCATAATGGAGTAAGAGAGTTTCATGTCCTAAGTAGTATAACAATGAAGTTTCTTATTTACACCCACATCAATAAATCGAGTCTACCAAAAACACTTCTAATCCAATCATTGATTTTCAAGAAAAACTCATAACGTCGTAATGAGACCATGCCAAGGACTTGTTATGTGGATCCTCATATATATCTTTTTTCTTCTTTCACTTTTTACAAGGATCGATGATTGTTTCTTTTGCAAGTGTTTGCACAACCTTTGAGAGTTCCAATAATTTTGCCCATATATTGACACGTATGCCACTCATGTCATCAACTGATAGCCGAAACCCGGGGTTACACCATAGATCGTTCAAAAGCTATCGAAGTTGTTGGCATCCCAAAGGTGTGCATTAGAGACATAAAACAAAGTTGTCTCACTTCCTTCTTTCTCTTTTTTTTGAGCTAGTACCGCGGTTTGATCCACAAGGATAGCTTTGGCATGCATTACAATTACCACTAGACTTTATTTCAATCAAAAAACTCCTTTCATGAGTGTCGTTAAGACTATCAAAATATCTATGGGGTTAAGTATCTTTACGGGTACACTCTCAAGACAATCATTCATCAAACAAGTCGTACATTTTAGACTTTTTCTTATTATACTTGTTTGGCAATATTATTTACAAGGCAAGACTCGTTAACTAAAAGAACTAGAGCAAGAGCTTCAACAACTAATCATCATACTAATAAAAAGCCTTACTCTAACCATATTAAATTACTTCCCACTAGCATGGCATCTTAGAAAATCAACCAACTAAGATAAAGAACTCGAACTTCATAAGTGGAAGACATAGGACATCCCTCTCATAAGTGACTTCATGATCCTCTTCCTTATAGGGATGTGTTCCTTCAAAACTCAAACACGATTACTCTCATAATGATATTAAAGCAAAGAGGCAAAGTGCGAATCCATATTTACAAAAAAGTAAGAAAGGAAAAGTCTTTTTGTATTTACGGGGATAGGGATTAAAGAATAGAAAATAACTTGTGACCAAGCAAGGGTTTTAAGAAAATAAAAACAAATGAAAAACGAAAACAAATTAAAAAGAAAGCAAACTAAAAAGCAAACGAAAAAAAGCGAAGTTTTGGAACAAGCCAACACGAGTGTTTCAAAGGTCCCAAGGAGCTGGAGTACAACCTTGTTATTACACAAATAAATTTGCCAGGGGAACACATCCCTAAAGATCAGGATTTTGCAAGCCCTTTTGTTGCTCATTGTGGTGGTGGTGGATAGTTTCCCATGTTCTATTGGATGCTCCAATAATGGAACTAGGTGGCGAGGCTTGCAGTAGCATCTCGAATGTGGATGGAGAGGTTCTTAATGTTTTGAATATTTCCTTTGAGTGCATAAATGTCTTCATAGGTGGTGTAGTAGTTGGTGGCTGCTCATCTTGTTCGGGTCCTCCTTGTTCTACTTCTTCATCTTCTCCTCATCCCATGGGTATTTCTTGTTTGGGTAGATTAGCTTCAACCTGTGTGTCAAAACGCAAACGTCCATCCTCAATAGAGAATAAACTGTAAGAAAAGGGAGCTATAATCAAGTGATCTGCTCCAGGTATATCAAAGAAATATCTACCATGATTTTTAGAAATCATACCACATGCTCTTAGAGTAGGGAGACCAAGACGGTGACTTCCTATCAATGGTTGGATGTTACCTAGGTTGATGCGAAGTGCGCGTGCAAGAACGATCACAACTCCTCCTATGCATATGGGTCCTTGAGATTGAAGAGCCTGATGCTTAAGGTGAAACATGAGAACAACACCCAAATTTGGCATTAAGTTACAATTAATAATAGCAGCTTTTGCGAGGATCAACATGTCCTCCTCATTAACTCTAGTAAACTCAACACGTTCTTGCAAAGTGTTAGCAATCACATAGAATAAATATCGAATAACAGTATGATCGATTTGGTTCCCCTTGGGTGTGTTTCTACGAATTCTCATCAAATTAAAGTACTCTAAAGGGGAAAGATCTAAAACAAAAGTAGTTGTGCATACATCGCTAGTGTTGTTGGCAAACCCAAAGTATTGAGCCCATTGGCTGAGTGTTAAGGTGTACTCACAGTTCATAAGGCGGAACTAGATGCGATCAACTCCAGTCCTTTGTTCCTCGGTACAACCGTAAGGATCCACTATGTGTGTCAAGGTGCTGAAGAACTCAAGCGCCAAGCAGCGTTACGTGGCAACATCCTGAAAGACAAAATCATACAAACCAACATTGTTGCAAAGTAAATCGAAATCAGCACAAATTCCAAGTTGGTTCAGGATATAAGGACACACCCACATCGTGGACTTGATTTCTTGGAGCTTGAGACGATTGAAGCGGTTCATCTAAAACTCCTCGGTGAACTCGATGCCAAGTGACTTAGGGGTCAACGTCTCAACAGGTGGTGCAGAGGATTATGTAGCCATCTCACATGTATGGCTCCTTGTGTTCATCTAAAAGTAAAAATAAGACAAAGTAAATAAAAATTGCTAATAATTTTTTTGGTCCAATAGAAACATAGCATAAGTGATTCTCTACACTAACTATAAAAGAAACTCCTCTAAAAACAATACTAAGCATGCTCAATATCAAGATTGAATCAAGAATAAGACCTAGGTCTAGATTGACAATGATGAATGATCGAGTGAAGCATTTGCACAAATAAATTGAGGATTGGAGGAAAATCATATCTTAGATCGAATGAGTGTGAGGAATCAAAGAAATAATAAGTAAATTTGCAGATCCAATGAAGGTGGTTTGGAGAAAGAAGAAAGAGAAAGATTTGTTTTGGGGGATTTTAGGTTACCTCCTCGGGCTGAATATGGCGGCCGCATATGTGCTACGAGCGGGCGGTACGGCCGGAGCCCGCCCATACCGGGTGACATACCTTGGAGGGATGGCTGCTCCCAGGCGGTGCACTCGGTACAGGCGCGTGATAGGGTCGCGCGCGTCCGTACTACAGGTCGTTATCGGTACTGTACCTTTGCTTGAAAACTGATGTTTGTTCGAGGGTACGGTAAGGGTGCACGGTACGGGTGCGTCCGCATGTACCAGTGGTCGTGAAGAGCACTGATCCCTGTGACAAAAATCGTATTTCTATCTCCCTTCGGCTTGATGTGGTACCGGCGCACAGTACGGTCCATTCCGGCCGTACTAGCAGTTGTTAAGAGCAGTGTGAGCTGCAAAACTCAAAGAATTTTATTAGTAGCTCCGTGTGCCTTTGCACATCTTATCAAAGGGTAAAAGAATAGCAAATAGACTTCATAAAAACCAGCAATACTTCTTAGGTCATGTTTAGTAAAAATAAAATATAGAGGATTACCTTATTTCTTATCCTCTCTCCAAAGGTCTTTTTGAACACTCTTTATTAAAAACAAAATAAATAAAACTAAACAAAACTAACATAAAAGTAAAAAACTTTATTTCACATGGGTTTCCTCCCATGAAGTGCTTCTAGTTAAGGTCAATTAGCTTCACCTTGGTGGCAATCACTTAGGTTTAAGAAGTGGAAGCCCCACTCCAAAATAGTTGGCTTTTAAATTAATTACACCATGATCATCATTAGGCTTGGCCTTCTTTTTCCTAGGAAAGTGTACTATAAAAGGATCTCTAGATGGTAGCCATTTTCTCACATCCCCTCATGTAAATTAATCAAAGCTTTAATAGTTCTTAGAGATGGCCTACCTAGAATTATAGGTGCTATGGGATCTTTAGGCATCTTCACAATAACAAGATCAATAAGAGCGAGATTAGCTTTAATTTCAACAACTATATTCTCTTTAATCCCAACATCTTGTTTATAAGTTGAATCAGCTAGATGGAGTCTCAGTTTAGTAGTAACAAATTGCCCCAAGTTTAATTTGTCGAATAAGCTTTTGGAAATTGTTCAGATGCTCGCACCAAGATCACAAAGTGCGGATATCTCATTGACTCCCGACTTAGTTTTAATAGTGGGCTCAAATATATCATCTAGCTTAGCTAGAAGCTTATCAGCTAGTCTTTTATACTCTATCTCTAAATCTCGAACTTTAGATGCTACTTGTTGCATAAATCGTTGGTACATAACATCATTACCTTGTTCTATACCTGGACTCTTCACGGTGTTCATCTTTAGTAGATCTTCCACGGTATATTCCGGTGTTGGCATGGTGCTATGTCATGGTGGTGTCACGGCAGATGCCATGGATAGGCTAAAGGTGGGGACTAAATGCACTAGGGGAATTTGGGGAGGGATAGTGTGGTGATTCCACACACAGTAGCTTTGTATTTGATTCACCTTCACAGGTTACAAGTGCTCCTTGAGCCATGTTGGGGAGAGAAGGAAGAAGAACTCTCTTACTCTCACCACTAGAAAAACTCAACTCTCTAGGAGACAACAAGTCCAAACTAATCCATCAGAGCTCAACCCCTCCTACTGAAGCCCTAGCTCCCCTTATATAGGAGTGCCTAGGTCTCCACTTAGGGCATACGTGGAGGCATATTCCTTCCCAAAATAGTAAGACGACCGGGTCTTTAACCCCGCGTCATCCATGCAGAGGCTACGTGAGCCTCTGCGGCGCCTGCGTCATCCGACATAGGCTTCGTCACCTTTGTCGGCCATGCCACGGTGGTCCTGCCTCTGTCCGCTTCGCTCACGCTCTGCGTACAGTGGTCACCTTTGACCAGCGAGATACCTTCCTTCTCTTACAAGCTTGATATAACCCGGATCCTATATAGTTGATCCGGCCACACCTGTTCCTGCATACAAGTTAGATACACCTTCCCGACTTACGGTATAAGTCGGCTGAGACCCAGTTAGGTGGACATCCCCTGGTCCGGGTTACTTTGTGATTCGGCCTGCCTTGAGGTGACTCAGCCAACACTTGCTTTGACCTTGCCGTACCTCGGCTAACTAGGCCTTTATACCCCGGCGTGACCCTACCCGGGGGTATCCCCCCAACATGCTATAATCCAGCTCTTCAGGTTTCTCTTCATTGGTTACCACCCTCATCATCTTGAGGTCTTCTACCGGATTTGGATCGTGTTTTCTAGCAAACTTTGCTAGTATGAGAGATTGGCTCTTAGCTACTTTACCCAGCTGAGCCTCCACGGTCTTTGTCCTTTCCTATAGAGCATGCACATCATTTCTAATTGCAACGTCCTGGTTCGATAATTTTCCTATACTAGTTGCATGGTTCTCCGTGATTTTAATAAGCATATTATTTTGCTCGGTTTGAGCTTGTATAAAGGTTCTATCAGTTTTCTCAAACGAGAAATTGCCATGATTTTCTCCATTAGTATTTTCATAATTATTATAAGGAGCTCCTGCAGGATTAGAATGATATTTTTGAACATTAGAAGCATAATTATTTTTCCATGCAGGATTAAAAGGAGTGCGAGCTATACAATTAACATCATTAATATTGATAGTGATAACATTAACTTGGGTGTCTTCTTTACCCTTTACTAAGCTAAGCAACTCATCTACCTTAGATGCAAGCTCTTCATTATTTACCTCAGTAATTGAACTTACTCTCTTCGAGGTTCTTTCCACATGCCATTGGGCATGGTTGTTTTGCATATCATCAAGTAACTTCTTTGTAACACTCACTCAGTTTCCCATGATTGTTCCTCCTGCTGCAGTATCTAGCATAGACTTAGACATTGGGTTAAGACCATTATAAAACAAATGTAATATAAGCCACTCTTCCATCCCATGATTAGGAAAGTTCAGTGCGGCTTCTTTCATCCTTCCCACGCAAGTGCTAGTGGCTCATGGTCTTCTTGTCTAAATCTTGTAATGTTGGATCTTTGCTGCATAGTTTTAGCGGAGGGAAAAAATTTAGTCATAAACAAATTAGTGCATTCCTCCCAAGATTTAATAGTGCCCTTTGGTAGAGCTAGAAAACAATCCTTAGCCTTTCCTCTAAGAGAGAAAGGAAACAATCTTAATTTAACAACATTTGGATCTACATCCTTAATACGCATCATGTCGCAAATTTCAGTGAAAGTGTTTAAATGCAAACCCAAATCTTTAGGGGATGAGCCCTGATAACCCACAAGTATAGGGGGTGTATCGCAGTATTTTGGAGGAAGTGAAACCCAATTTATTGATTCGACACAAGGGGAGCCAAAGAATATTTATAAGCCTTAACAACTGAGTTGTCAATTCAGCTGCACCTGGAAACAATCTTGCTCACAGCAGTTTATCAGTAGCAACAGTTTTGTAGTAAAAATAGTAAAGTAGCGGTAGCAGTAAAGTAAAGACAGCAGTAACAATAGCAGTAAACAATAGGATTCGAGCGCGGTAGGCATAGGGATGGATGGACGGGCGTTGCATGGACAAGACAATTCACATAGCAATCAAAACATAGGGAAATTGCAGATAAATAAGATAAAGCATCCAAGTACTAGATAATCCTAGGCACATGTTCCATATATAGTCATACGTGCTCGCAATGAGAACTTGCACAACATCTTTTGTCCTGCCAGTCCGTTTGTAGCGGGGCCTCAAGGGAACTGCTGGCAATTAAGGTGCTCCTTTTAATAGAGCACTGGAGCAAAGCATTAACACTCTGTGAACACATGTGATCCTCACATCAAAGCCATTCCCTCTGGTTATCCTGATTTCTGTCACTTCGGGGCCATTGGTTCCGGACAACAACGTGTGTATACAACTTGCAGATAAGATCATAAACAATACTGTCATAATGAATCAATAACATGTTTAGTTCTGACATCATGGCACTCGGGCCCTAGTGACAAGCATTAAGCACAACAAGTCGCAACAAAGTCATAAAGCACTAATAAAAGATACTAGGCACCATGCCCTAACAATCTGATGCCATTACATGAACGATCTCATACAATCCCTACCATCCCCATAGCCTACAGCGGGGGATTACTCACCCATAGATGGGGGGAACATGGATGGTCGATGGAGAAGCGATGGTGATGATGATGGCAATGATCTCCTCCAATTCCCTGTCCCGGTAGGGTGCCAGAACGGAGTTTCTGGTGCTGTTTCGTGGAATCTGGTGGTGACGGTGGAGCGAAACTCCTTCTAGAAAAACGTCGACCCCCCCCCCCCCCCCGGAGTTTTTATGTCAGAAGGCTTCTTATAGGCGAAGAGGGAGACCGAGGGGCAACCTGGGGCGGCCAGACCATACCCTGGCGCGGTCAGGCCCAGCCCGCGCCTGGGAGGGGTGTGGCCAGCCCCTGGCCCTCCTCCGTCTCGTATTCTTGCTCCGTGATTCTTCCGAAAAAATAGGAACTTTGGCTTTTGTCCCGTCCAATTCCGAGAATATTCATTTTCTAACTTTCCTGGAACCAAAAACAGTAGAAAACAGGCAGCTGGCACTGTGGCTCTTGTAAATAGGTTAGTCCAAGAAATCATATGAAAAGTACTCCAAAGTGTGGAAAAAACACAAGAAAGTGGATAAAACCAAGCATGGAACATCAAAAATTATAGATACATTTGCAATGTATCAAGCCCCCAAATTGGTTTTGTTGAACCAAACTTAAAAGGTTAGGCTTTATCTCATATGTTTCCGCATCAGCTACGGGCTGAGTGATGGGTGCACGAATAAAATCATCAGTGGGAGTAGGATACTCCCCTAATCACTTTTGAGCCATGGCTGTTATATTTTTTGGTTTTTTTGAAGTAATGAAAACGAATAAGAAGTAACTAATTTTTTGGGGGTTTCAAATAGATAACAAGAAAGTAAATTAATAACAAGAATTAAACTACAAACTAATAATAAAACTAAAAACAAGGTCTCTAGTGACCTCACCAGGATAGCGAAATTCGATCCCCGACAATGGCACCAGAAGAAAGGTTGATACCTTCGATCCGGATTCACGGATGTAGTATAATAGGTTTTTCCCTAGAAGACCTAGGTTTAATCGAACCTCGGAAAGCAATGCTAAAAGGAAATAAAAAGGACACGACTACAAGTCTTTGTTTGTTCGTTTTACCTTAGTTTACCGGACCAATCTAGTTTATTTTATAATGGGTTGAATCAATGTTTGGAGATAGGCTAGGGTTAGTGGATGGATGGATGGTGGAAGTGATGAACAATGGTGTGGATCTCCTTTGGTGGTGTTGTGATGTAATCTGAGAATGGCGGCTCTCTGGCCGGCGGCTGGAGCCTCAAAATATATAGGCGTTTTCACGAAAGTTGTAGGGTTTGACGAGACGAAGCCGCCACCACCTGGTACGTGCGGATGGTACGGGCAGACCCTACCCATACCAGTGGTTGTTAAGCTAGCTGACGCCCTAGAATGGCTTCGCAATTACTTGGCCATGTGGACTTCCTCAAAAAGCTTCATTATGACTCCTTATTTCGCATTAAAAACAGTGATTTCCTGCACAACATAATTCAAAGAGAGGTTTTGCATATCTTTACAATTATTAGTCATTAGTGGCAAGGATTGAGAGTTTCTTAGCAATTGCTTGACCAAAAACAATGTTTAAACAAAGTGGAAGATGGCAAATATTGGAGCCATCACCCCCCGTTGAACGTGTTTTCTGATCCAGATCCGGAGGTTGCATTACTAGTCACAAAAACAACTAGCGATCTTGGTATGACTATTGGTAAATACTTAGGCACAAAAGCCACACCCATGGCTGAAGTAGCATACAAATACGAGTACATGAACCCTCTCGTCCGACCTGAGGAGGTCTCGCTTCTACAAACACAAATGCAAAAATTTGATGAGTGGTATATCCGAGCCACAGAGGAAGGCACGATCATGCTCATAGTGAGAGTTTCTTGGCAATTGCTTGACCAAAAACAATG
The DNA here is from genome assembly GCA_910589775.1 of Avena eriantha. Lineage (NCBI taxonomy): Eukaryota > Viridiplantae > Streptophyta > Magnoliopsida > Poales > Poaceae > Avena > Avena eriantha. Next base: position 17,125,781 of record OU342741.1, on the reverse strand, counting down.
TTTAAAGACAGTGGAAGATGGCAAATATTGGAGCCATCAGTGTACCTCTAGGACTTCCCAATAGGATAGCTCCCAAAATATAGATTTCTTCTTCCACATGGGCACGTGTCCGGTGGCGTCATTCGGAACATATTGACCGTCAGGACCCTTTCCAAAGATTACTTCTAGATCCTTGACCATACCAAATACATCATCACTAGTACGGGGGATGGGCTTATTCCAGAAATATGCCTCACCTTTGAAATGATTACCTTTCTTTCTTACGGTATGCTTGGTCGGAAGAAATCGACAACTCCCCAGGTACACAACCTTATTAACTTTACGAAAGTATGTAGCTTCAGTCTCATCTAAACAGTGTGTGCATGCAATGTATCCCTTGTTTAACGGTCCTAAAAGGTTACTGAGAGCTGGCCAATCATTGGTGGTTACGAAAAGCAACGCTCGTAGGTCAAATTCCTCCTATTTTTGCTCATACCACACACGTACACCTTTTCCATGCCACAACTATAAAAGTTCTTCAACTAATGGCCTTAGGTACACATCAATGTCGTTGCCGGGTCGATTCGGTCCTTGGATGAGCACTAGCATCATAGTGGACTTCCACTTCATGCACAACCAAGGAGGAAGGTTATATATACATAGAGTTACATGCCAGGTGCTATGACTGCAGATCTGCTCCCCAAAAGGATTCATGCCATTTGTACTTAGACCAAACCTTAAGTTCCTTGCGTCATCTACAAAGCCCGGGTACTCTCTCTCGATTTTTATCCACTGTGACCGATCAGCAGGGTGTCTCAACATCTTGTCTTTCTTGCGGTCTTCTTTGTGCCATCGCAATAACTTGGCATGCTCTTTGTTCCTGAACAAACGTTTCAACCGTGGTATTATAGGAGCATACCACATAACCTTGGCAGGAACCCTCTTCCTAGGGCACTCGCCCTCAACAACACCAATATCATCTCGTCTGATCTTATACCTCAATGCACCGCATACCTGGCATTCATTCTTATTCTCGTACTTCTCACCGCAGTAGAGGATGCAGTCATTAATGCATGCATGTATCTTCTGCACCTCTAATCCTAAAGGGCATACAACATTCTTTGCTTCGTACGTACTGGAAGGCAATTCCTTATCCTTTGGAAGCTTCCTCTTCATTATTTTTAGTAGCTTCTCAAATCCCTTGTTAGACAAACTATTCTCTGCCTTCCATTGCAGCAATTCTAGTGTGGTACCGAGCTTTGTGTTGTCATATTTGCAATTTGGGTACAACAAATTTTTTGTGATCACCTAACATGCGCTTCAACTTCAACTTCTCATTTTCACTTTCGCATTCTCTATGTGCATCAACAATGGCTCGGTGAAGATCATCAACGATCTCATCCGGCGCCTCTTCATCTTCAGCTTCACCTGTTGTAGTATCATCATATTCAGGAAACATAGGACAGTTGTCATCATCCTCTTCTTATTCATTGTCTTCCATCATAACCCCTCTTTCCCCGTGCTTGGTCCAACAATTGTAGCTGGGCATGAAACCGGACCGGAGCAAGTGGGGTGTGAAGGGTTCTTGAGGAAGAGTAATCCTTCTGATTCTGACATACAACACATGGACAATGCATAAAACCATTTTGACTATTTTCCTTGGCCACACTGATGAAATTATGAAGGCCCAAAATGAACTCGCCAGTACGTCGGTCACCATACATCCATTGCCGGCTCATCTGCATTGTATAATTGAGTTCAAGATAAAATATTACAGAAAATCTAGAGAAATTACCAATATTGTACATCAGCAAATGCATTATTGTATCAATGACAAATGAAAGGATTAAGTTGCTAACCTTGATCGAGGAGGAAAGAAAGAGGATATAACTTAAGTGTGGCTCAGGCACTTCATATCGTGTTTGTTTTGGGTGAACTCAAGTGGCATCATGCTCACGGGCATTTAATTGAGCACCTATAATGCATAGAGGGAAAAAAACAAAGCAACATACACCACTTGTGCATGAGAGGGAAAAAAACAAAGCTCACACACAAACATGTGAGGCTGGGGAACAATATATATACAAGCATGGACCTTTAGTCCCGGTTCTTTCCATGAACCGAGACCAAAGGGCTAGAGGCAGGCAAGGAACCACTTTAGTCCCGGTTCGTGCCACCGAGACCAAAGGGCTAGAGGCAGGCAAGGAACCACTTTAGTCCCGGTTCGTGCCACGAACCGGGACTAAAGTTCCCAAACGACCCGGGACTAACCATGGTCCAGCCTCGTGCAGCGTCCTGGCCTAACGAGCCGGCACTAATGCTCAGGTTAGTCCCGGTTCATAAGGGAACTGGGACGAATCGCTTCGGGGCGGTCCAGACGGAAACCCTATTTTCTACTAGTGGTTGAATTCTAAGACTTGTCATGTACTAGCCTCTGTACTGACCGCTCTCCTTTTCCTTTACCCTTCATCAACACCTTGTCTTTGACAGGTATGTCTTTGACGATGTTAGCAAGGTTACCCTTCTGGCTTGTCCTGGGCAGGGTTTATGGACGCCGCTTGGTTATTCTTCAGGACTCTTAGTCCCATTTGGTTCTTATCCATACTGGGATACTAATTTTCTTTCTTATTAAATTTGTATCATTTGTATTCCTGACTCATTAAGTCGTTGTTGTATATATATGTTTCTTTGTGGGTTCGGTTGTAAACTATTGTGATGTAACTACTTGTAATAAAACCCAACCACACGAAAGTGTCTGGTGGACGTCTTTGAATCGCTTCTATGCGGATTTTGGCAGGAAATGCCGAGATCTACATAGACCCGATTCTAGGGCATTACAATACAACACCTCCAATTTCTGCCATAAGGTACTCATTGTCGGACGAACCCACAAGCTTGGAGATGAAGTACCTCCCACTGATCTTCCTTCATATCACTAGACATCTCAGTGGAGAACAACGACTTCCAGTATTCCTTCACATATAGTAAGTCCTTCATCTTAATCTTCCTAGTTTGATAATTTGTATCAAATAAATCATTATGTTGGTATTCACTTCCACCCTTCACCACAAACAAATGCACTCCGCCCAAAAAAACCTTGCTCTAAAGCTGAATGCAAACTGAACCTCAGCTCCGATACCACTTTGTCGGGGGAAGATACACAACCCTGATGCTTGCAATGAGCTCTGAGGATAGCTTCAATTAACATATATGCAGAGGAAATAAAACAACGAGCACATGCATAGGTGGCATAAGGATTTACGTGGAAAAACCTCCTCAAGGTAAGGAAAAAAACCACGTGTGTGGACCAACCGGTCCACGTGAGCTTCACTATGAGCAACCTGAGTACAGAGTCTTCTATAGAACATCTAGAGATGTACAACATACTCAGCACGTTGCCAACCGGCAACAATAACAACAACAACCACTTGAAAGAAATATTACAGCAAATCAGAGTATCTCAATTTCTGTCCTCTTCCGTAATCAGCAAACTACTCTTAAACCGTAGATCAAATCAGCACCAAACTTGGTAGACAAGCTGACATACGAGTTCCCAACATACATACCAAATTTCAACTCAATCGGATACCGTTTTCCGGCCCAACCTTTTCTTCTACCCAAACTGCTCTATGCTGAAACTGCAGCAAACTAAATTGCTTCTAAATCTAATGCTAAACTGACCCAAATCTCAAACTAGCTAAGCAGATCGAAGTAATCAAAGTAAGGAACAAGCTCACCAAGTTTGGAGCCAATCCAAGCACATTTGAGCCTCCAAACACCAGCTTGAAGACATACTGGTCAGATCTCAGATATCTGGACAGAAATCACCCCCTTCTTCTTCCTTTCTTCTCACTAGGTTGTGGTGTTCTTGTGTGTTCTCTCACCCTCTCTCAGAAGTATCCACGTTGGCTTGCTTCTCACACTTTCTCTTTTGCTCTACCACACAAAGCCATCAAGCGTGGCTAGGGTTTTCTTTTCTACTCCTCTCCCAAGGAGCACCTCAACTGTTGGATAGGAACATCGATCAACAGTTGAATTGTGTTGGATTTCACGGGCTGATGCTGGGCTACCAACACACCTCCATGTGGAGGGATATGGCCAAACAAAGTGAGCATGAAGTCAGTGTCATGCTCACTCCTTATTCCCCTCAATCCATTCCTGTTAGGTGCTAGTATTGAAATGCAATAGTGAAGCTTCATCCTCCCTGCCACCTTATAATCAATCTCCTCCACCATATCCTCCACGACAGATGGTGTGCGATTGATAACCTCGCATCCATCATACTGTTGGGGGGATACCCCCGGGTAGGGTCACGCCAGGGTATAAAGGCCGAGTTAGCCAAGGTTCAGCAAGGCCAAAGCGTATGCGGGTCACCTCAAGGCAGGCCGAATCACGGGGTAACCTGGACCGGGGGACGTCCACCTAACTTGGTCTCAACCGACTTCAGTCGTAAGTCAGTGAAATGTATCTAACTTGTATGCAGGAACAAGTGTGGCCGGATCAACTATGTAGGATCCAGGTTATATCAAGCTTGTAAGAGAAGGAAGGAATCTCGCTGGTCAAAGGTGGCAACTGTACGCAGAGAGTGAGCGAGGCGGACAGAGGCTGGACCACCGAGGCGTGGCTGACAAAGGTGACGAAGCCAATGTCGGATGACGCAGGCACCGCAGAGGCTCATGTAGCCTCTGCATGGGTGACGCGGGGGAAAAGTGACCCGGTCTTCTTACTATTTTGGGAGGAGGCATATTCCCTGAAATATGCCTCCACGTATACCCTAAGTGGATACCTAGCCACCCCTACATAAGGAGGTATAGGGCCTCTGTAGAAGGGGTTGGTTGGTCTGGAACGGGTTGAGTTATACTGGTTGATATAGGAGAGATTGCTCTGAGGGCTAGCTAGTGGCGAGAGTAAGAGAGTTCCTTCTTCCTCCTCTCCCCAATACAGCTCTAGGAGCACTCGTAATTTGTGAAGGTGAACCAAATATAAAACTTCTGTGTGTGGAATCACCACACTATCCCTCATTGGATTCCCCTAGTGCATTTAGTCCCCACCTTTAGCTTATCCATGGCATCTGCCGTGACACCACCACGACAGTTGGCGCCCACCATGGGGCTAGTAGCGCTAGCAGGGGTCAAGATCCGGACGGGAAACCTCATCGGCACCGGCGAACGCATCGTCTCCGGGCTCGTTCAGCGCTTTGGAGCGCTGGATTTCGTCAGCGACAACGCTGGCTGCTTCGGCATGCGCCCTCTTCTGCGCAACGGCCTCTTCATCAAGCTCGGCACGCACAAGGTCTACATTGTTGTGGATGTGTCATGCATTCATCCGCGGCACGTCGTCGAGGCAGGCGAGCCACCCCTTAGCGTGGTTCACGGGGCGCGTACCACTCGCTCCCCGGACCACGCAGAGGTGATGATGACTGCTCCTAGCGCTGGCACAAGCAAAGATCCGGCACCAGATCCGGAAACAACGCCCAAGGCACCGAGGAAAGGTAGAGGTCCTCCACTAGAGAGGCCAGAGAATGTGTTGCAGGAAGCGATGGATAGCTTGGCAAACCCTGAGGCAGCAGCAGTAGATCCGGCTCACGCACAGGCCGAGCTAGAGGAAACTAGGCAAAAAATACTAGTGGGTGCGAAAAAAATAGCCGCGGCTCAGCAGTCGTTGAACATGACGCTGCGTGAGTACGCAAAGGCAAATAAAGTTGATGTTGTAAAAGTAAAGGGGAGAAATCTCATGAGTGAAATGAACGAGGAGGGAGATACTAGGATTGAGGAGTCAGAGAACTGTTTGTCTGTGGGGCTGCCGAAGTATAGTACCCCGGCAAAGAACATTAGGGCAGCAGATGCAGCTGCATCCGAGTTAGAGGGTCTGATGGGTGAAGCCCGACAGAGACAACAAGATAGGGTTAATGAGTTGGTTCGAATCGCGAACAGGCAAAACGAGGAATTGCTCAGGGAAAACCCGGAAAGAGCCGGGGCCTCCAAGATCGTTCATTTGGCGGTGGGTAACCCGGATAAATCCGCTGGAGCCGCATCGTCTCCTCATGGTGGTCCTAGGAGAGAAGAGGTGGTAACCTCGGCCAGGAGGAACAAACAGATCGTCCCATATGACCCGACAAGGGCAGGGAAAGGAAAAGAACTGCAGAGAAATGACGATCGACGAAGTGTGAGCCGAGGAGAAGCTGGCAGAGGTAACCATGACCAAGGCAAAGCTGGTCAAGGAAATGCTGTAAATGGCAATGCCGGACAGCAAAACTCGGCAGGAGCAAGACAACCGCAGCAGCGGAATATACCAAGGCAAGAGCAAAGTGCCGGCCGAGGTATGAAACAGAGAGGTGCTCCACGAGAGCAGGATCGGTATAACGATGGAGATTCGGAAATGGTGAACGCGGGATATCCAAGGCCAGACTACCATGTGATAGGGTCAAGATTGGGAAACAGGGATTTGATGCCTGATGATGCCAGATTAAAATTGGATCGGCTGTATAGGTTAGAACAGATTGAATGTCAAGGTCCACCGGGTCCTGCGTGTTTTGGGCCCCGGATCATGAAGGAGCCACCAGTACCTAACTTCCAGTTACCCAGAGGCACAAAGACGTATGACGGCAGTACTAAGCTGGAGGATTGGTTAATAAACTATGCTACAGCTGTGAAAATTGCTACAGGAAACTTGAGATGGGCTGTGAGATACGTACTCCAGATGTTGGAGGGGCCAGCGAGGGTATGGTTAAACAATTTGCCGCCCGGAAGTATTAACTGCTGGATCGATTTTGAGGAAATATTTATCATCAATTTCTCAAGTACGTATCAGAGGCCAAATAGGCCACAGACCCTAGCTATGTGTAAGCAGAGACCGAACGAGACAGACCGGGAGTTTTTAACCCGGTGGTGTACCGTGAGAAACTCGTGTGATGGTGTGATAGAGTCACAGGCCATCGCATGGTTTGTCCAAGGGTGCAGATATGCAAGCGAGCCGTGGCAGAAGTTGCAAAGAAAAATGCCAACTACATTGGCAGAGATGATTCGGATTGCTGATTCGTATGCTTTGGGTGATCCGACTCAACCCAGGCTCGTGCCAAACGAGTCAAATAAGGAGTACTACCAGAGAGATGGAGCCGGATCATCCCGGAGGAATGATTACAGAGGTAAAAGAAGAGACGACAGACCGGATCACCGATACAGTTCGCAACAAGTTGCTGCTGTGAATCAAGATCAGCCCGGAGTAGGGAGCAGTCAACGTCAGAAAACTGGAGGGCAACAATGGACACCGAGAAATGATGGCAAGAAAACCTGGACGCCAGAGCAAAAGAAACAGTGGCAAGAAAAGAAGGACCGTCCGAGGTATACTTATGATTCAATGTTGGATCAGCCATGTAAATTTCACACGCCAAATCTAATTAACTTAGCGGGTCATACAACAAGGCAATGTGAGTGGATGCGTAAAATAGAACAAGGTGGTTCGGGGAATGCTCAGGCACCCCGGAATGACCAACCTCGGTAGGAGTTACCCCGGCAGCAATTGCTCTCCAGAGCGAACATGCAACAGCTAATGTTGCCTCCCCCTCCGCCGAGGTATGATAACCATGAGAGAAGGGATGCAGTGCATCAAGTAGAAGACCACCATCAGCCGGATCAGAGGTACCCTGGAAATGAGTACAGAGAGCATCATCAGAGTTACTGTGTGTTTACCACTGAGGAAACAGACAGAAAGAGCTTGTAGCACCGACATATGGAGATGAATGCGGTAATGCCAGCAGTGACGAGGTATATGCCTTGGTCGGACCAGGAAATTACCTGGAGCATCAAAGATCATCCCAATCTTATGCCGAGTCCCGGTTCGTATGCGTTAGTGCTGGATCCGACATTCATTGGGCCAAACATCAAAGTGAGGTTCTCAAAAGTACTGATTGACAATGGCAGTAGCATTAACATCATGTATGCGGATACAATGCGCAAGTTGGGTATCTCGGAGAACATGCTCCAGGCTACAAGGACAACTTTCCATGGTATTGTGCCAGGCATTTCTTGTGAGCCCATAGGCAAGGTCCGGGTTGACGTCTTGTTCAACACGAGAGATAATTGCCAAACTGAGAATTTGGAGTTTGAAGTGGTGAACTTAGAAAGTGCGTATCACGCGTTACTCGGAAGACCAGCACTGAACAAGTTCATGGCAAGTTGTCACATCAGTTACTTGAAGATGAAGTTGCCTGGGCCAAACGGAGTAATTACCATTGCTGGAGATTTCCGACGTTCCATTGAGTGTGCGTCAGCCGGGTCTAACCTAGCCAAGTCACTCGTGATTGCGCAAGAGAAAAGAAAAATCCAAGAGGTGGCGGCATTGGCTCAGTCCGCGCAGCAGTATATGCCGGCGCTGAGTAACCCGCATGGAAGTGTCTCATTCCAAGCCACGAAAGATACCAAGAAGGTGCCTGTTGATGATATGTTCCCAGAGCGCACCGTAACAATTGGTGCCGGGTTAAATGACAAATAGGAAAGCGAGCTTGTCAACTTCCTCCGTGAGAATCGGGACATTTTTGCTTGGTCCACATAGGACTTGCAAGGTGTTCCGAGGGAGTTGGCCGAACACTCTTTGAATGTGAGACCCGGAGCAAAGCCGGTGAAGAAACCGCTTCGCCGAAGATAGTAGGAAAGTCATGGGAGATGAGATAGCTCGGTTGTTGGCTATAGGATTTATCATGGAAGTTCTTTACCTAGATTGGCTGTCTAATCCGGTGCTGGTGGAAAAGAAGAAAGATGATCTGAATGTGGCAGTGGTTTGGCGTATGTGTATCGATTACACGAACCTGAATAAGGCATGTCCAAAAGATCCATTTCCACTGCCCAGAATAGATCAGGTCATAGATTCAACTGCTGGATGTGAACTATTGTCATTCATTGATGCATATTCTGGTTTCCACCAGATACCTCTGAATTCGGATGATCAAATAAAGACTGCATTTATCACCCCGTATGGGGCTTATTGCTATCGCACCATGCCATTTGGTTTACGTAATGCAGGGGCAACATACCAAAGATGTATGCAAAAAATGTTTGCACGACCAAATTGGTCAAAATGTACAAGTGTATGTGGATGATGTGGTTATCAAGACCAAGGAAAGCAAAACGCTCCTTGACGATATCAGGCAGACATTCGCGAACCTAAGAAGGTTCCGGATGAAGCTTAACCCAGAAAAATGTACCTTCGGTGTCCCGGCTGGAAAGTTGCTTGGATTTCTTGTCTCCAGCCGAGGTATCGAAGTTAATCCAACTAAAATCTGGGCCATTGAGCGAATGGAACTGCCGAAGTGTCTTAACGATGTCCAGAATTTCACTGGTTACCTAGCATCGTTAAGTCATTTCGTGTGTCGGTTGGGAGAAAAGGCATTGCCTCTCTATCAACTCATGAAAAAGTCGGATAAGTTCGTTTGGACGCCGTAGGCCAATGAAGCCTTTGCCCACTTAAAGAAGATGTTAGCCACTGCACCAGTGTTAGCCTCTCCACTATCAAAGGAGCCAATGTTGCTCTAAAATGCCGCAACCAACCGAGTTGTGAGTGCAGTGATTGTGGTAGAGCGCGACGAAGAGGGTAAGTCGGTGCAAAGGCCAGTGTATTATCTGAGCGAGGTGTTATCTGTCTCAAAGCAGAACTACCCACACTATCAGAAAGTGGCGTATGGGATGTATATGGCAGCTAAGAAGCTGAAGCACTATTTTGAGGAGCATCCCATTAGGGCAATATGTGAGGCTCCCATATCCGAGATAATGAGTAACAAGGATGCGAGTGGTAGGATTGCAAAATGGGTAATTGAACTAGCTCCCTATGCGCCACAATATGACAGAAGAGAAGCAATCAAGTCTCAGGCTGTAGCTGACTTTTTTGTGGACTGGGCAGAGGTGCAATATGAGCCGCCACTGCCAGATCCGAACTACTGGAGAATGCACTTTGACGGGTCGAAAACAAAAACCAGGCTAGGTGACGGAGTTGTACTTACCTCGCCAAAGAAGGACCAGCTGAAATATGTGATGCAGATCTATTTCGCGGCATCAAACAATGTCGCTGAGTATGAGGCACTTGTGCATGGGCTAAAAGTGGCAAAGGAAATTGGGATACGTCGGATCCTATGCTTTGGCGACTCGGATTTGGTAGTACAGCAAGTGTCAGGATTGTGGGACGCCCTTGATCCAAACATGGCGCTGTACAGATTTTATGTGTAGAAGATACCTGGTTACTTTGAGGGTTGTGAATTTCATCATGTACCCCGGGTGGAAAACAATGTCGCTGAGTATGTGATGCAGATCTATTTCGCGGCATCAAACAATGTCGCTGAGTATGAGGCACTTGTGCATGGGCTAAAAGTGGCAAAGGAAATTGGATACGTCGGATCCTATGCTTTGGCGACTCGGATTTGGTAGTACAGCAAGTGTCAGGATTGTGGGACGCCCTTGATCCAAACATGGCGCTGTACAGATTTTATGTGTAGAAGATACCTGGTTACTTTGAGGGTTGTGAATTTCATCATGTACCCCGGGTGCAAAACGAGGCAGCCGACGTACTGTCGAAGCTCAGATCAACCCGACAAGCAATTCCACCGGGGGTAGCATTGGAACACCTCAGAAAACCGTCTATCGGGCCGTCCCCAGAAACCGACTCAATTTACGTCCCGGAGGATACAGAGTCCGGAGCGGTGCCCATGGACATTGACATGGGAGATGGTGCGCGAAACCCGGGGACTACCTCGGCAAACCCGGGGACTGCCTCGGTAAACCCAGGGACTGCTTCGCAAGACCCGGGGACTGCCCAGCGCGATCCGTTTGAGGTTATGCCGGTCGGTCAGATGGAAATTGATGAAGAAGTGTTCCTTGTGCGAGCAATACTAGCTTGGGCACTACCTATATTTCATTTCCTGAAAGATGGAACTTTACCCACTGAGGAGTTGTTGTCCAGGCAAACTCAGAGGAGAGCAAAAGCATACACGATCATCAATTCCGAGCTATACAAAAGGAGTGTGACTAATGTCCTTCAGCGATGTGTTGACCTGGAAGAGGGTCTTGACATCCTCCGAGATATACATCAAGGGGAGTGCGGGCATCATGCCTCGTCCCGAGCCTTGGTGGAAAAAGCTTTCCGGCATGGATTCTACTGGCCAAGTGCCTTAGAACAAGCAGAAGATCTGGTGAGAAAATGCAATGGTTGTCAGAGGTATGCTACCAAGACACATATGCCAATGTCGGAGCTCAAGACCATACCAATTACCTGGCCATTTGTCGTGTGGTGTTTGGACATGGTTGGCCCGTTTAAACCAGCAAGGGGAAAAATGACTCACATTTTGGTCATGGTGGACAAATTTACAAAGTGGATCGAGGTGAAGCCAATAAGAAAATGTGATGGAGCTACGGCCGTTACATTTCTCAAAGACATCATCTTGAGGTACAGTTATCCTCACAGTATCATAACTGATAATGGCACAAACTTTGCTGACGGAGCATTTGCGCGTTTTTGCCGAGATAAGAAGATCCAGCTGGACGTTGCCTCGGTAGCCCACCCCGCATCGAACGGACAAGTGGAAAGATCCAACGGATTAGTATTATCCGGAATAAAACCCCGACTCATTGAGCCGCTGCAAAGATCAGCGGGGTGCTGGATAGAAGAACTACCAGTTGTACTCTGGAGTTTAAGAACAACTCCGAATCGATCAACAGGCTATACGCCATTCTTTCTAGTATATGGGGTAGAAGCTGTATTACCAGCCGACATAGAGCATGACTCGCCTAGGGTCACCCAATACACAGAAGCCGAAGTGCAAGAAGCCCGCCAAAATGATGTTGATCTGCTGGAAGAAGCGAGAGAATTGGCATTGTCCAGATCCGCCATATATCAGCAAAATCTCCGATGCTACCATAGCCGGAAAGTAAGCCCCCGAGTTTTCCGGGAAGGCGATCTGGTACTTCGGTTGGTACAACGTACCGCTGGAATGCACAAGTTATCCCCCCCATGGGAAGTAAACCCACTTTTGCCATTCATTGTGAGCAAAGCATTGCACAATGATTCTTATTATCTTATCGATGCAAAGCCACGGGAAAAGAACAAGGCGGACAGGTCCGACGAGGAATCTAAGCGTCCATGGAATGTAGCTCTACTTCGTCCTTTCTACACTTAGCAAAGAAGTGTATGTATCTGAATCTTCTCATATGTCGGTATGTATGCCGGCAATGAGCTTATCAATGAAGTGTTGGCACCTCGAGCAGTAACTCGGGGACTGCCTTAATAATGAGTATTGTCTTCTGTATTTATTATACGTCGGCTGGCATAAGTTGTTCTACTTAGGCCGGATTAGTAATGTGTGAGCACCAAGAACCTAACTCTTCGACTTGCTGCTGTCCAGCAAGAATTGGCTTCATGGCAAGCAACAGAACAAGTTTGGAATTGCGTAGCACATGAAAAACGACTAAGGAAAAGAACTTAATCGAGCCGACATTTGTTTTTCGACCTAACCTTATGTGTACTTTAAATTTACTATGCTGAGTTACTTTGAGCTAATCCTAAAGTTTCCAAGTATTGTTAAGACAATTTTTGAAACTCAGGTTCGTAAGTCATAAAACCGAACCAAGGTAGACGCGAGCCGAGCCAAAAGATTGGAAAAACGAGAAAACAAAACTCGGGGACTACGCCCAAGTCAATCTAGCATCGAAACTTAGTAGCAAAATATTACTTGTGCACTTGATACAACTGCACCCGGCATACCGGGGATCTGATGAAATTTAAAAGTTTTTTCGATCAAGGGGCAGCAGGAGGAAGTTCGGCGTCATCTTCGCCCTCCTCAACGTTCGAAGCCTTGTCATCTTCATCTTCATCCAAGCCATCTTCGACATTTTCAACATTCTCGTCATCGACAACATCTAGAAAGCTCGGTCCTTCGTTCCACTGGTGAATGGGGGCGTATTGGATGAAGCTGTGAGCGCAAGCCTTGCGCCGAGCCACCCAATCCGGGTCAGTAGACCACTTTGATCTCGTGCGCATGCGTGCAAGGAGATTGAGGTCAATCTTCTCGTACCACGTGAGCACGTAGTGGAGAACGATATCAGCTCCGGCGCGCCTAGTAGATTCTCTCTAGAGATCGAGCTGAGTCTCGCAGTCCATAAGCCTGGCAAAGAGAACAGACAGATTCTCCAGAGTGTCCTCTTCAGGCCAAAAGGCGTTGAAGATCCGGATTACCACGTCCATAACATCCTTGCCATAGTTCCTCACGGTCTCAACTCTGGAGGACAAGTTGACTATCAGATCTTCGAGATCAAGAGGAATGGAGCCAGGACTAGACGAAGTACCCCTCTACTGGCGGAACTTGGTAACAGCCTTGGATGCAATAACATCGCTCTCTGGGAACTTGTCTAATAAAAATAACACAGGGGGAATAAGTAAAGGAAGCATACCTGGAAAGATTAATGTCGGTTGAAGGAAAGGAACTTACTTGAGATATGGCTGTGAACCCGGGATAGCTCCTTGATGCAGTTATCGCGTCTCTCCCGGAGTTGCTCAAGCTCAGCATTCGTCGACTCAAGCTTGATGTCGGCCTCCTTGAGTAGGTCCTGGTCCTTGGCAATCTAAAGATTGAGGCGTTCGCGCTCTTCGGTATAGTCCTGGCCAGCCTTTTGGAGCTCGGATTGGTGCTGTGCTTCCAATTTCTTCATCTCGGCCTTAAGCTTGGCGATCTCATCATCCTTGGTCCGGAGGAGGGCAAGCTCATCATCTTTCTTTTTGAGCTCGGCCTGATGCTGTCTTGCTTGTTCGAGAAAATGCAGCATCATATCAGGCACGGGCACACTATCTTCAAGAGATGCTAAAACAGTTTATTGACCCGGCAGATCCGAGGTATGAATGTTTGCCGAGCCAAGGAGGAAAGGAGATGGAAAGCATAGCAAGGTTGAGCAAACATAACTTACCCTTGATCTGATCCAGATTCTTCCTCATAAGCGTGTTCTCAGCCTCCACCCCAGCTGCGAAAACCGAATGATGGATTAGTTCGGCAGAAGAAGATAAAGGAAAATGGAAAAATGCTAAGGAAGAAACTTACCCCTCTTATCATGATCAGCGAGAAGTGCATTATGCTTGGCGTGCAGCATCTTATGAGTGTCCAGGAGACGCTGAAACTCAGCACTCCGGCGGTTGGTGGTCACCTGAAAAGAGTACAAAAATACAACTTAGCCTTGTGCATATTCGAAGTGTACAAAATCCAGGCCAAGTGGAACTTAACCCGGCTCTAGGTGTGTGCATATTCGAAGTGTACAAAATCCGGGCCAAGTGGAACTTAACCCGGCTCTAGGTGTGTGCATATTCGAAGTGTACAAAATCTGGGCCAAGTAGAACTTAACCCGGCTCTAGGTGTGTGCATATTCAAAGTGTACAAAATCCGGGCCAAGTGGAACTTAACCCGGCTCTAGGTGTGTGCATATTCGAAGTGTACAAAATCCGGGCCAAGTGGAACTTAACCCGGCTCTAGGTGTGTGCATATTCGAAGTTATCAAGGAGCTACGTTAGTTTTCTAAGGAGCATCCGGCCGAGTAACAAGTTACTCCCCTGGAGGCTCAGGGACTAATGGTTATATCACTAATATCTACAACATGCCAAGGAAAAGGGGAAGTAACGTACCTCTATCATCCAACCCGCGAGGTTAATTGCCTTAGTGGCTGTGTTCATTTGAGCAGAAAATTCAGCAGGGCCAAACTTCTCCGAAAGATCGTTGTTGTGGACGAACTCCGCCTTGTTCCAATTATTGACAAATTCAATCAGGATCGGAGGGTATCGCTCGCCACTGGGCATATGGGGCGCCACTAAGCCCTTCGCATGCGCCTCCCTCCTCTCAACCAGGGCAAGGGTCAGGCTGGTGTGTAAAACAAGTTGTTGCGCACCAGCTGGCTCGGCAAGGGCGTCCTTCGATGATGGAGGCTTCTTGGAAAGCATGGATGCGAGAGTGCGCTGTCCGGCCTCGACGAACGCTGCCCTGGTGGCGTTAGGGGCCTTTTTCCCTTGGGCTGCTGAGAGGAGGTGGTGGTTGCAGCAGATTTACCCTTGGGAGCTGCCTGGGTACTTTCTCGCCGAGACTAGGAAGTCTTGGACGAGGCGGAGGGGCTTGGTGTTGCTGTTGTTGCTCTTGGTGTTGCTGTTGTTGCTCTTGCTACTGGAGTTGGTGTTGGTGCTGGTGCCGGAGTTGGCGCTGGTTTCTTCTTCGGTGGAGGTGCTGAGGTAGCCTCGGTAGTAGCTGGTTGCGGCGAAGCCGAAGTGGTGGATGTTGCTGCCTCGGCTGGGCCTATCTCCCCCGCTCCAAGGTTGCCCCCCTCTTGACGAGGTGAAGTGGAACCCGGAGCAGCCGCTGAACCCTCCGGAATAGGGCTCAGCGGGCGTGAGTCATCGCCACGAGGGGGAGAAGGGTTGTGTCGGAGCGGCGAAGCAATGCTAGATCCACTCTGGGGGACCTCCACCGCGGCCCTGCCGAATCAAACAATGTCGGATGAGAAACTATAACAATAGAAGAACAAGTAAGTGGCAAAGGGAAAAGAGGCTTACTCATCCGAGGTCAGGGGCTCCTTGGGCTTCTAAGCCCTTCGTGCCGGGGCCTTGGTTGCAGGCTTGGAGGCAGTTTTGTCCCCGGACTTCTTTCGCCTCTTTGCTGGCTGAGAAGGTCCGGAGGAGGAAGTGGATGCAGCTCCCCGCTTCTTCTTTGGTGCAACCGGAACAAGGTCACCCACAGCAAGGGGAGGGTCCTCATGGATCTGCCCACCGGGGTTAGCTGATGCCGGAAAAGCATAAGAAAGGGGGACAGCGTCAAATGCTTCCATCACCTCTACATCCGAGTCATCTTCATCGTCGGGCCAATCTCTAATGGAAGAGAGTTTACCGGTGGGTCACTTCGTCGCGTCGGTCATTAGAAGGAACATCTCCTGATCCGGTTCTTCCTCGTCTGAGGTATCCCGGTCAGGCGCCCATTTGAGGGTAGGGTCGGTGCCATCCTCGATGGTCTGCTAAAGAAATAGCTAAGGAAAAGAAAAAGCAACAGGATTAAAACCGACAACAATACCGGAATACGATTTAACTCGGAGAAGGTTTGAAGCACGAGACTTACCAAAGGAGGAAGCCTATCTCGGCAATAGTGCTCAATTCCCCACGTCCACTCAGAGGATAAATCCTTGTGGGTGGTGAAGAGGGCCTTGACCCGGCGGTAAATCTCTGTGTTGCTCAACTCGAAAGACGAGGTACGGTTGGGGTCGCGGCCCCAGCTCATGTGACACACTTTATGAGTGCGCTTCTGGAGGGGGGAGATCCGGTTGTGGACGAATGTGATCATGGCATCCTCATTACACAACCCGAGCTCCTTCAGCTCCGCGAACCTTTTGTTGACCTGGTTGGCTAAGACCGTGGGCTTCTTGGGGATAACGTCCCACAACTCCGAGTTAGGAGGACCCGGAGTATAGGGCCGCAGCCGTATCAGGTCCTCGGTGTCGTCGTTCCGAACATAAAAGAAAGTCCGGGCCCATCCCTTGCAGGAGTCCATCCCGGTAACTCGGGGGAAGACAGATAGCCTCCGGGGAGAGATTGACGCAGCCCCGAACTGCGTAAGCTGATTGTCCTCCGGATCAAGCTGGATGTTCGAAATTACGTTCCGACGAAGGCCAAAGAACCGGATCCATAGCTCCTTTGTGGGCCATAATCTGGCATAGCCTTTGATCATGGAGGCGAAAGCAAAGAGAGATGTGATGGCATTGGCAGGAAGGTGGTGCGGCTAGAGTTCGTAGGTGTTCAACCAGTCATGGAAAAAATCGCTGACTGGCAAGCCAAATCCCTGCTGGAAATGTGACAGGAACACCACATACTCACCCGAATTGGGTGAGGGGGCAAGTTCGGCGGAGGCGAGGTGTGCGGTGACGCCTGCGGGGATGCGCCTAGTGCGGTAGAGCAAGTCCAGGTCATCCAGGCAGACCCAGGATCCGGCCCATGCACCGCGGTCTGCCGTCGCAGCATCTTCTTCCATCTCCTGCTCGGCGATGATGAGTTCTTCCTCTGTCATCTCGAGGTTGTTGCCCTCACTGGTGCTAGCGGCGGAGGGTGGTAGCGGCCTAGACATACAAGGACCCGTGGCAGAGGAGGTGCGCATCGGCGGCGGCGACGCAGATGCGTGTGCAAGCAGTGCGGCGGCGGCGCTGCTACTCAAACGCGGTGGCGGCGGCGCTGTCGCGGGGGAAGACGAGGAAGAAGAAAGGGCAGAGGGGTGCAGAACTGGGGAAAGGACCCAAGCGGCACACCCCTCCCCTATTTAACCGCTCCCTCAGGGAGGTAGTGGGATCGCGTTTGCGGGCAGGTCACATCGTGTGGCCGTGTACAAACCGGATTGACCAATAAGCATCGAGCCACACGGAAGGCCACAGGGCGCAGCGGATCCCATGACGTGACGTTGTGATACAGTTAACGAGGAGGCAGGCACGATGTGACGTGCGCTACAGTGATAACTGACAATTACTGCGGCGGTTACTGTAGCTGGCCCTTAAAATGAGGCGATGTGATGATTAGCCTCCACGTGGGGAAGCGTACGAGAGAAGGAAGAACAACCCGGATGAGAATGTGGTAACCCGGCCAGCAAGTGAAAACTTGGAATGTGCAAAGGGAAAGTAAATCCATAGAATCCGAGATAAGGAGGTAACTTGGAAATAAAGCCCAAGGCTCAGTGAAATTGAACCTGCTGTGGCCTTAGCGGCCAAGGCAGCTAAGACCGCACTAGCTTCGGGGACTAATGTTGGGGGGATACCCCCGGGTAGGGTCACGCCGGGGTATAAAGGCCGAGTTAGCCGAGGTTCGGCAAGGCCAAAGCGGATGCTGGCCGGGTCACCTCAAGGCAGGCCGAATCACGGGGTAACCTGGACCGGGGGACGTCCATCTAACTTGGTCTCAACCGACTTAAGCCGTAAGTCGGTGAAATGTATCTAACTTGTATGCAGGAACAGGTGTGGCTGGATCAACTATGTAGGATCCGGGTTATATCAAGCTTGTAAGAGAAGGAAGGAATCTCGCTGGTCAAAGGTGGCAACTGTACGCAGAGAGTGAGCGAGGCGGACAGAGGCCGAACCACCGAGGCGTGGCCGACAAAGGTGACGAAGCCAATGTCGCATGACGCATGCGCCGCAGAGGCTCACGTAGCCTCTGCATTGGTGACGCGGGGGAAAAGTGACCCGGTCTGCTTACTATTTTGGGAGGAGGCATATATGCCCTAAGTGGAGAAGTAGCCACCCCTATATAAGGAGGGCTAGGGCCTCTGTATAAGGGGTTGGTTGATTCTAGACGGATTGGTTTCTAGGAGATAGCTCTGAGGGCTAGCGAGTGGCGAGAGTAAGAGAGTTTCTTCTTCCTCCTCTCCCCAATACCGCTCTAGGAGCACTTGTAATTTGTGAAGGTGAATCAAATATAAAGCTTCTGTATGTGGAATCACCACACTATCCCTTCCTGGATTCCCCTAGTGCATTTAGTCCCCACATTTAGCCTATACATGGCATCTGCCGTGACACCACTACGACACATACCAAATCACTGAATCATTAACATAAGACCTATTGCTACCATATCCAAGAAAATATCCACCATGGTGAACGACAACTGAAAATTGATCACTATCTTTCCATGCATTGCATGAATGTAAAAAAAATCAGTTTTTGGCACCAACATTCAGAAATAAGGATATATGCAGTAGTGAAAAGTTCATATTTTTTGCCAACCTAAACAAAAGATTCCCTACCCTCTGACTATTCTATGCGCAATACAAAGCAGTACAACATTCATCCATATGGTAGAGATTTGGATCACATCACCAAAAGTTTCACTTTTCTGACCCTATAACCCTAACCAAACCCCCACCGAAACCCCACCACCAAAATCTTCAGAAATGTTCTAGCAAGCAAAACACTGCTAACCCTAACATAACATCCATATTGCGACGAATCTAGCAGGAAATCACCGAAGAAAAATGACTTGGGGTCAATTTAGTGCAATTTACCGTAGTCCGGAGGTCGAGCTCCTTCTGACCGCCGAGTAGGCGCCATCACCGGCCGCCCCTCCTAGCGGTTACGTCTTCAGTGACCATATTGAGCAATTTCCGAATACACGAATGAACTTGATTTATAGGGACAAGTTCTATGACCTATTATCTATTTTACTCCCCTCCCTCAAACTGTCGGTCACGCGATCCAAGGCTCAAAGCTACACCCACCATCCCAAAGCTTAAGGCCTATTTTTTTTAAAGTCAAGCTATCAAAAGTTTGACCAAACATTTTGAAAAAATTGTAAAAAATCATGTGAAAATATATCTCATGATGTATCAAAGGCTATATATTTCATATTATAAATATTAATATATTTTTTTTAAATGATTAAACTTTACATAGTTTTTTTTTAAACAATATACTCCCTCCGTTCAGAAATATAAGACATTCTAGCTTTGTAAAATAAATGTATCTAAATACATTTTAGTGTATAGGTTCACTAAAACACGTCTAAATATATTCGATTCGTAAAGCTAAAACGTCTTATATTTTCGAACGGAGGGAGTAGGCATTAAGCCTTAGTACGGAGGTACTAGTGGCTGTGGCTGGAAGTAGAGAGCCTCGAATCTCGGTCCCCTTCCCAGCAGAGTGGCAGAATCTGGTCCACACCCCTGGCCCCACCAACCTTAAAACCCCCGCCACCTATCCATCTCCCACCGCCGCCCTAGCTCCTCGATCTCACCCCGTCACAGCAGCAGAGAGCAGAGTAGACGAGAAAGAAAACTAAGTAAAGCAAAGCTAGGCGACTCGTACCAAATCCATCCATGGGGATCTTGGAGGAGGCTCACAACCTGCGGGTGGTGGGGGAGGGGAAGCGCGGGATGGTCGTGCTGGCGCACGGCTTCGGCACGGACCAGTCGGTGTGGAGGCACCTGGTGCCGCACCTCGTCACCGACTACCGCGTCGTCCTGTTCGACACCATGGGCGCCGGCCCGACCAACCCGGACTACTTCGACTTCGCCCGCTACGCCACGCTCGACGGATACGCGCTCGACCTCCTCGCCATCCTCGACGAGCTCCGGATCGCCTCCTGCATCTACGTCGGACACTCCGTCTCTGCCGTCATCGGCATGCTCGCCTCCATCTCCAGGCCCGACCTCTTCTCCAAGCTCGTACTCCTCTCCGCCTCTCCAAGGTACACATGCATGATACAGTTCCTTCAATTTCCCCTACTATAAGTCTATAACCAAGCACTACATAAATCCCATGTTGTTATCGAATTATTTTTGGCGCCGCCGCCAGCTGCTAGGTTACCGTTTTTGTCCGGTTAGCAGCCACGATAAATGATGTATAGTTGTGGCTAATAATATGTACTCTTAGGCATACCATTTTCTTAATCAGCTTACCAAACATCTCCGTATAAGATTTGCATGTTTACATATGTAAAGTTGGAGGTGTATGCAAAACCTGGCCCAAGTTGAGTCCTATCTTGTAGTATCAGTTGTTCTAGGAGAATTTTCTAACATTAGTAAGAGCAAGTTCTTTGGATTTAGATCATACTTAAGGATTTTGTTTGGTCAAACAGAACTACAAGCAACTCTATTCATGAAGCCTTAAGTGGCATCATATATATGCTGAAATTACCTTTCTTTATGAGTATCATCATTCTTGCATCATGGAGCTTGTAGATTAAATGGAACAAGAAAATCGTTCAGATATAGCAATCCTCTTTAAACGAAATGGAAGCTAATACATTCGGAAAAAAGGAAGTAAATTTATTATTGAAGTGGCCATTGTTCTCTCTCCACCTGAATTTGCTGGTTTTATTCGTGCCCCGCTTTTGTGTTTTCCTATATTTCTTTTTACGTATCCAATCCTGTTTTGACTTATTTTCCTGTATTTCTTTTTACATATCCAGTCCTGTTTTGACTTAACAGGTTGCTCAATGATGTGGACTACCATGGGGGGTTCGAGCGGAAGGAGCTAGATGAGCTGTTTGAAGCAATGAGATCAAACTACAAGGCCTGGTGCTCAGGTTTTGCACCACTCTGTGTTGGAGGGGACATGGAATCAGTGTCAATTCAGGAGTTCAGCCGAACTCTCTTCAACATCCGTCCAGACATTGCCCTGAGTGTTGCCCAGACAGTCTTCCAGAGCGATGTGCGCAGCCTCCTCCCCCTCGTCACGGTCCCTTGCCACATTGTTCAGAGCACCAAGGACCTCGCAGTGCCAGTTGCGGTGTCAGAGTACCTGCACAAGCATCTTGGAGGTGTCTCCATCGTTGAGGTGATGCCTTCCGAGGGCCATCTCCCCCAACTTAGCTCGCCGGAAATCGTCACACCTGTATTGCTCCGACATATCCAGCATGATATTGCATCCTAGGTCATGCAACCATCCCTCCTAGAAGGTATTGATCGGAAGCTGTGTGCGGTCACTAGCTGAATTTCACTTTCATTCAGTGTAGGATCAACACGAAAATGAGCATCTTGAGGCGTTATGGCGCTCGGGCCTTATCTATAGCCGTCGATTTGCTTTGAGATTGGTAAGTTTCTCTGCTTTTTTTCTAACGTTGTGATTGTGGCTATGAAACTTACCTGTTGGTGTGAATCTTGCCTGAAAAAGACAGACCAGATAAGTCCTGGGCGCTCTAATGCCAGAGAAAATCCGGGTTTGGAATGAAATTGTTGCCATAATAAGACTCATATTCACCACGTTGTAAATTATTTAGAAATTGTAGTTTACGTTGTAAACAAATGCCCGTTTCTAAATGTGTATAATAATGCCGTGAACATAGAACTTATACTCATGAACACCCCTACTGTGTTGTGTATCGCTTTTGTCCCCGATATTTTCGTCTTAACTCATGTGCTTCTGTAGTTGTGTGCTACTTTGGGAAGGAAATGTGTTGGAGAACACTAAGACTAAATTTCACATTGAACCATGCATTTTGACACATACAATTTAAACCGACTCTAAGAAATATTTTCACTTAATTTGTACTGTACTTGCTATAGCATAGACATGCGGACTCACAAGGTATTAGAGCAAGGTGATTTGTCGACATGGGTTCCCTATTGCTAAACGTGATGAATTTTCCGCTTCAATGGTACATGAAAAACAACATACAGATGTCCTTAGACCCAATGGTCGCAATTGAACTTCACATTCAGTTCAAATTTCTGCTGGCTTACATCGGATAGTATAGTTTGGGTGAATACGGACATGTTTTGGGTAGTACACAACAGCCAAACGTAATGGGTAAAAATACCAACCACAACAAGCATTGTACATCAGAATTCAGAACTAGGGTAGAGGTGCTGGCATACAAACAAGGGGTATACTCCAAATGAAGGGGCTATTGTTATGGCGCGACAACAATCTTCACGGCACAATCATCTTGGGAAGTCGGTGGAGCGGCCGTGATTTCTTCTTTCGTCCCTCCCAAAGCTGATGCAACGGCAACATCTTGGCCTCCAGTCTAAAGGTGCTTCCTCTTCTCTGCTGAGAAATGAATCTTTTTTGTCCTTTGAAGTCTCTCTGGGAATGTCTCCATCCCAGAGTACGCCAACGCGAGCCACACATAGGAGAGGTACTCCCCTCCGGAGCCAAGTGCCTTGGCATGAAGGTACCCTCGGCATCTGCCGGCGGAAAAGCACATCATCTCCAGCCACACACCTTGGATCACCTTCCACATCTTCTCGATACCGAGATCCATCCAACCCTTCAGCAAGCACCCATGCGTCGTAAATAAAACTCTCCTTTGTACCAGTTTCTTGTGCAGACTTCACTTTGTCGATCACGTGCTTTGCAATTTTACCTTCTTCCATTAGCGTGTCCTCGTCACCTTCCAAGATGGCCTCAAGTTCATTGTAGGCTATTGCAAACAAGCTTCTCCTGCTGCCTGGCATTAGCATCTCAGGATTAGCAATCAATAGATGCATCATGTAGTTGGACATTTGTCAGCATGCTTGATCGTAAACAGGAGATGGGACCATATGGTGAAAGCACAAATCTGTGGCTATGTGCCAGATAAGGATGCTCTCGTCGAACGGCTTCTCTAAGCTCCAGTTCAGTCGTCCATGGCATCCCTCGCGCACAAGTGTCCACTGGCCCCTGATATCGTTGAACTCTCTGTAACTCTCAGCATCCGTTATGAAGTCCTTCCACCCATCCTGGACATGTCTGCGCACTAACATTGTGATGTTTTGGGCTGAGTGGCATGACTCCATGGACCAGTGTTGGTTAAGCAAGTCCTTGAATCCAAAGCATATTGCCAAGCTCATTAAGTTGATGTGCCTTTTGTTATGGGCAAATTGCCCTAGAATGCTCCGCTGGAAAACTGTGTCAGGCCATTCAGAGTCAAATACAACAATGACGACCACGGAAAAGGACTCCAGCACAATGGCACTGTACAATAGCACGATTGTTACGATGACATCGTCACTTCTATATGCCTTCTTGTGGCTAATGTGGAAGAGTATAATGGCAACTACTGGCGGAAGAAAACTGAGACACCATGTGAATACACCACAGCCATAGCGTTTTGTGCAGTCACGAGTATCAGTGTCAAAATTCATGCTCACCTTGGTGTAGAGAAGATCAAAAATGTCTGAAAGTCCATTTCGCAGTGAATGGTAGGCTTTTATGTTGTCCAGCCCGCAGAAGGATTTCAGATTAATAAGGCGGCGGGAGTAGGTGTATGCAAAGTCTACGAATAGCATTTCAGGGACATGTAGCTTAACCGAGTGGGACCGAATATTATCTCTGGCCCAAATAGAAGTCCTTGCTTCTTGAACGTATTGTTTAAGCTCTTCTTCTCTGTTGGAAGATGTTGTCCTCTTAGAACGAGTGGGCTAAGCTATGGAAGCTAGCGTACTTGAGGCCCCATGGCTTGGCGAAGCATTTTAAGATTCCGGGGATGAAAATCAGTATCGCCGTGGCTAGTAGCTTGCTATCTGCCGATAACGACCATGACTTGCAAAACACATAGAGGGCCACCGCGACCTATGATAGTATAATGAAAGGATAATTCCTATTAGAAACATCTGGAGATGCCAGAAAGAAAAAGAAAAGAAAAAAGCTTAAACGGGGTGCACGCACTATATACTACTAGTATGTAGTCATTGTAGTGTATGTGTATCATATATACAAAATAGTTATTTGTAGTGTATGCAGGTACTAGTAATTGCTGAAGCTGAGCAAAACACTTGCCTGAGATAGCGCGGTGACAATATGCCGTGTCCACAGCTCGTTGTCCTCGATGTTATAGGCAGATATGAAGATCTGGCCACCGAGGTGCATCAGCAGGAAAGGCGCCCATAAGACTTCCAACTCACGAGTGTTATTCGAGGCGGGCTGCAGCTTCTGTTGGCGATTGAAAAGCGTGGCGAGTGCATATATCGCGAGAGTGTCGCTGCCGAGATACAATACAACAGCCAGATGACGAACCTGAACCAAGATGGAACAGAGTACTTACGACCGAGGGCGAATAACGCAAGGAAGTACTGGATGCCGAGGCTGGCCAGGACAAGGACGCGCAGCTGCGATTCATCCCACCATTGCACCACACTTGACAGACCACCCATCGATGTTGTTCTCTCTCCCTCTCCCTCTATCTCGTTTCTCAAAATAATGGAATGACTTATGGACGGGGAGTCCTGCTGCTTGTATCTGCAAAAGATTATAAAGTGACAAGACACTCACAAGGCAGAACCTTATTAGCAACTGCCATTGGATGTGTTACCTGATTCTTTCCTTGTTGTACGTGCACATGGCGTGCACTGTAATCCAGCTACCTGATTCTTTCTTTGCTCTAACAGTCAGCTAGCTAGGATCGTATTCCTCTAATGATGGAGCTTCAAAGAAAATATTGGGCAGGCCGAGCTAAAGCACAGCACAAAGAATT
This sequence comes from Avena eriantha, assembly GCA_910589775.1. Taxonomy (NCBI): domain Eukaryota; kingdom Viridiplantae; phylum Streptophyta; class Magnoliopsida; order Poales; family Poaceae; genus Avena; species Avena eriantha. The sequence continues at coordinate 17,100,881 of OU342741.1, read as the reverse complement.
ATTCAGTTGCATCATCTCATTTTTCTTTTGAACTAGATGAATGCCCGTGCGTTGTCACGCCTATTTATATCCTCGCACGACATGTTAATATTGTACAGAATAAAAAGTGTCATTTCGAACTACTTCATGTCATACGAAGTTATTGCCTCCCCTGCATTGCTCGACGGCCGCCCAAACCATTACAATCTCTAACAGTAGATTGGGCCTCCTCCTCGCTATCCCCAGTGCCGGCCTCGACCCCAAGCTTTTCTCGCACCCGCATCACCTCAAGCCCCTAGCTCCACCTCCATCAACGCGTGCCGACCCGCCCCGGTGCTACGGCCAGTTTCGCCGACCACCGCCTTCCGCCACACAACACCATGCACACATGCTCCGCCAGCGTGAACCCCGCTCAGGCTCAGCGTGAACCCCGCTCAGGCTCGGCAGTATGCCCTTCCACACATCAAGCTGATTAATGAATATGGTGATCTTCCTACAGCTCCAGGTTAGAGGTGACTTTTCGATAAGTGGTATATAAATTTCTCAATTGGATACATGTTCTTATACAAGAAATAGGCTCCGATGGTCTGTTATCTCGTGCCCGTGCATGTGTGAATTAGCAAAGTATTTTTACTAATCTGATACATGTAAATTTTATTCATCTGATAAATGGTCTTTCAGAAAATAAAAAGAGCCTCTAATGGTGTGACCTAATGTAGTAATACATGACGACGCATGGAGTAGTCATTCGAGGTCTTGAGATAAAAGCTCTGTTTCTTTAGCATGCATGGAGTAATCGAGGTTCTACTAATTCTCTGAAGTAGACTGTCCTCATCCAGCGAACCTAAAACTCTGAAGATAGTCTCACATCGGAATCAAAGACACAAGCACACGTACCGTGACTTCAGTAGCGTTCAAGACCACGAATTTGAGAAATGCAGAGTTTCTCCTTTAAATGGTCTATACTGCAAGGAAAAAAATCATCTACCAAGTACCACCACAGAATCAATCTCATGTACTGGTCTTGTTGACAATCGTGTACAGCCTTTAGAAAAATGGCAGAGAGGAGGAATCGTTGTATCCATATGCAGGAGCAACTCATCTTCTACTGTTGGGGATATACTTTCCGGGTATCCTCACAATTCCTCGCTGATCAGGGTGGCCCACTTCGGGTTAGAGCTTTGCTTCACGGGCGGCCCAGTCAGAGAGAGAGAAGATGGAGTCCAATTCGGCTACGGCAAGGCCCAAAAGACTTACCGACTTAGGCCAATAATGTTACTTGTAGTTCAAGATGTACTCTGTAACCAACTCTTAGTCGTAGCCAGATTGATCTCTCCTATAAACCCTAGGCTGGATATCTATATAAGCCGCCCTAGGGAGAGCCTTTAGGGTGAACACCTTATAACACAATAGTCTACAATCTCAACTCGCACAAGCGAAACCCTTGTAACCCATATTCCGGCTCTGCCGTATTACTGGATTTCTAGCAGGAGTAGGATTCGTCCAAAGCTGGCGGATTCGAACCTGGGTAAACTTGTGTGCTCACCGTCGCGGAATACCGTACGTCTCACACCCCTCTCTTCCGCACGCCTCGAGGACCCCCTCATGGCGTACTTGTCCTCAATCCGACGACAGTTGGCGCCCACTATTGGGCAAGTGAGCTTCGGATCTGCGTTTCGAGCAGAATCTGCAAGAATCGGAATCGGCGAGACCATCGACGTCGGTTGCATCCTCTACGCCAGCAACGTCCCTCTCATCGTTCTCGACGAGACTTGGATTCCGGCTAGGGAGACCGTGACTGCTTATACAATCATGTCTTTTGGCGAGATCGATGTTTACATCGGTTTCGCTGAACCTGCCCAATCCACCCCAACGGTGATGATAGAAGCAGAAGAATCTTCTAGGTCCCCTTTGTCCGTAGAGGCGGCAGAGTTCCGGATCTCAGAAAACCCTAATCCCACCCAGCCCGCACCAGTTGCGGAGATAGTGGAGAAATCTGAGCCTAAAGAAGACCTCACGGTCCAAGTCGAATCTGGAGTGGATCTCCCTAGAGAAGCCGGATCCCAGATCGACCCACCCGTGCAAGTCGAAATCCAGGAGGAGCATATCAATGACACTGATTCCGGCTCTGACGATGCCGGGACAGACATGCCTTTCCTCAGGTACACACTAAGACATATGATACTGCAAGGCGCTAGCGCAGATGCAATCCTCGAAACCATTAAAAGTTTCGATATGGCTGATCGCGAAAGCCGCAGGTACCTCAGGAAGCACGCATTGCACTTCGTCGGTTATGTCGGATCCGGATCCGGCTCTGCCGATGCTGGAGAAAACACCGACTCGGTGCTGGAGGCAATTGGAACAAACGCCGACGTTCCCGCATCCTCGGATGAATCCATGACGTCGGCAGATTTCCAAAAATTCTCCATGAAATATGAAGAGGAGTACAACTCCAAAGCTGTAGAAGAAGGAGAAGCCATGGATGAAGCATCCGGGGAACACTCTCCCAAAGCGCAGGATGACATGGACGTCGGAGATAATCCCGAAGTCCAGATGTCCGAAAGTACCGATCAGAGCTTGACTCCGGGAAACGGACCCAAAGCTGTTTTTGCTACCGGCGCTGCCAAGAAGGCAAAGAAGAAGAACAAGAAGAACAAGACCCCGGCAAAAGACCCTTTGGCAGAGGAGGTAATCGCCGAGGAATATGAAGAAGACTCGGATGGAGCACTTATCCCAGACGAGCCAAAAAAGAAGCATCGGTGGATGGACACGTGATCACTGAAGGTGCGCGTAAACTCATCGATGCCGCTTTAACCACACCTATCCCTACAGCTACAGAACTTACTGCAGAGGAGCTGGACGAAAGGGCCTAGGCCCTAGAAGTGCGTCGTCAACAACTCCTTGATGAAGCCAAAAACATCGAGGTGGAGGAGAAGCGCATGTCAAACAGAGAGTACATGTCCCGTCTACATCAGAAGACACGGAAGCGTCACATAGATGACAACCAATTCCCACGTGTCCGTGCCGTCCTTTTCGGAGATGAGATGGGGAAGCCACGGAAGAATAGCAACGGAGATTGGGTATACCCAACACCAGTGCAAAATACCGTGGTAGCTCGTGAAATTCTATCAGCTAATCTAGGGCCAGAGGAGATACGCTTGGGTATCAAGCTATTCAACAAGGGACTGGAGCAGCAGAAGGTCGCCCTGTCCGGAAGTCAAAAACTGGTCTCGGATTCTGACCAATGTCGCACAGATCCGGCATGGGCTGACGTAAGATCCCATTACGTTCGGGCGCAGTATCATCACCCCAAACGCTGGGAAGACAATTATTCAAGAACCGGATCGTCGGGACAGCATCGCAGAGCTACACATAACTGGAGCAATGTCGCTCTAGCAGCCGAGAAAGACGCGATCGCTGCACTAAATCCGAGGAATCCTCCCCGACGAGAATTCAACGATCGAAAGGGAGAAGATAAGGAGAAACGTCGGGAGGAGGATCGTCAGAGAATGCCACCTCCTAGACATGAGAGCCGTCCGGCTGAGCCTCACCATGGTGGGAATGACGGACGAAGGAACGACGGAAACCACGCTGGAACAAGCCGGCAGGGGGCTCGTCATAGTTAAGAACCTCCCCGGAACCGGAATAATGACGCTCCGGGTGGAGGCCGGCAATCAGCCAGAAACTATCCAGCTCCACCACCCTCTCCACCACACAGTTATCACAACGGCCCCCAAGGAGGTCAAGGAGGACGACATGGCGGAGGAGGTGGTGGCAGAAGCCGAAGTCCGGCTCCAGGGCACCGCAGCCGCAGCCGACATTCAGGACGATCTCTATCCTCGAACGACGCAAGTCACAGGATCAACTCCAACATAGAGGCTCAGCGCTATGAAAACGATGACGTGTACGTGGGCCCAAAGTGCTTCGGACCACGCATCAGAGCTACAAAATTCCCGGAAGGATTTGCTATCTCGAGACATATCCAAGCCTACGACAGCATTGCTCGGCTAGACACCTGGTTATAGGATTTCTTCCAAGCTTGATGCATCGCTAAAGGCGGAAACAGCCTGGTCGCAACCCGATATCTCCCACTTATGTTGCGGAAGACGACACGATCATGGCTCAATGAACTTCCGGCAAACACCATCCACAACTGGTATGACTTGCAAAGTGCGTTCTTCCGGAATTTCGAAGGCACATATCGGAGGCCCTGTACGGTTGGAGACCTACAGCGTTGCACCCAGAAAGCCGGAGAAACTTGCCGGGATTATCTCGGACGATGGATCGACACAAAGAACTCCTGCGAAGGAGTAAACGATCAAACTGCGATTGAAGCTTTCATTGCAGGTCTCCCAATTGGTTTACTGCGCCATCGCTTGAAGTGTGACAAGGTTACTGATCTGGGAGAGATGATAGTATGCAGATGCTGACGATGATGCAGAGGGATTACTCAATGTCCTGGTTGTGCCTCAGTCGACAAAACAACCAAAGCAACAAGCTCAGAAGTGCAAAAATACCTCGGAAGAAAAACGCAACGCGGAGACAGCAGTGGTCACTACTGTTTCCGGGTCTGGAGGACGAGGAGGACGTGGCGGAGGCCGCGGGCGTGGCCGTGGGACGTCAAGGGTCCAAGGCAAAGGAGAGCAACAACCAGGCAAAACCTACACTTGGGCCGACATTGCTAATAACCCATGTGTGCATCACTTAGACGCCAATAGGGGCTCGTCCCACACCAACGCTGAATGTCGTTTTAATGACGACATCAAGAGAGATGATACCGCGGGCTACAAAGCTAAGCGGAAGAAAGGAAAGAAAAACCCCGAAAAGGCAAGGAGACCAAGGAAGATTCCGACATGGAGGAAGCTGATGCTTCAAATCCCAAGCCGGAAGGGAAGAAGACTTTTCCCACCAAGAAGGACACTTACGTCACCTTCCTCGGATCTCAACCAGCAAAGGTCAAGAAAGCAGTTCTCCACGAGCTCAATGCGATAGTTCCGGCTGTCCCTCAGTATCTGGACTGGTCGGAAGTGGCAATCACGTTTGACCGCGTTGATCATCCGCCTAAACTACACAGGCGAGAAAAATACGCCTTAATCGTCAATCCACTTATTGACGGTTATGGTTTCTCCAAGACCCTCATGGACGGTGGTAGCAGCATCAATATTCTCTATGTCGAAATGCTACGCCGGATGAAGATCTCGGAAACACAGCTGAACCATAGCTCTGTGATCTTTCACGGAGTTGTCCCAGGAAGACAAGCTAATTCCCTGGGAGAGATCACTTTGGATGTTACTTTTGGAACTCCAAAGAATTATCGGACGGAGGCACTTTCCTTCGAAGTAGTCCCGTTCAAGAGCGCATACCACGCTATATTCGGACGTCCAGCTTACTGGGCTTTTATGGCTCGTCCATGTTACATTTACAATATGGTGAAAATTCTAGGTCCCAACGGCGTGATCACCATCAGGAGACCTGAAGAAGGCGCGAGAGTGCGAAGATGGAAATGCCGCCTTTGCCGAAGCCGTGCTGCATGCCCAGGAGTACCAGGAGATCAAGAAGAGCATAGATCTGTCCGAGATGCCCACAACAAAGAAGGAGGTCACAAAGCCAAATCCGGAGTTCAAAGCATCAGAAGAGACGAAGACGACGCCGTTGAAGGATGATGACCCCTCCAAGGTGACCCTGATAGGCGTAGGCCTAAGTAGCGCATAGGAAAGCGCGCTCATCAAGTTCCTCCAAGCAAATCAAGATATCTTCGCATGGCAGCCATCTGACATGACCGGAGTACCTAGGGAACTTGCCGAGCACTCTCTAAATGTAGACCCGAACGCTAAACCCGTCAAACAGTCCTTACGACGGTTTGGCGATGAAAATCGTAAGGCAATAGCTAAGGAACTAGCGTGGCTCGAGCTAGCCGGATTCATAGAAGAGGTCATCCATATTGATTGGTCGGCCAACCCTATAATGGTCCCTAAAAACGACACCACTGATTTAAGGATGTGTGTTGATTATACTGCCTTGAACAAGGCTTGTCCAAAAGATCCGTTCGCTCTGCCTAGAATTGATCAAGTTATCGATTCTACGGCAGACTCGAAACTCCTCTGTTTTCTCGACGCATATTCCGGTTATCACCAAATCCGGATGAAGGAATCTGACAAAGTCAAGACTTCATTCATAACCCCCTTCGGAACCTTCTGTTTTGTTACGATGCCCTTTGGGCTGAAGAACGCAGGAGCTACGTACCAGCGCACGAAGCAGCGTTGCCTCCATGATCAACTCGGACGCAATGTACATGCATACGTGGATGATATCGCGGTCATGTCCAAAAAGAAGGAAACGTTGATTTCCGACTTGGATGAGACGTTCGCCAATCTACTAAAATACAACATCATGCTTAACCCGAAGAAATGCTTCTTTGGAATACCAGCCGGAAAATTGTTAGGTTTCATCGTGTCTCAAAGAGGCATAGAGGTGAACCGCGACAAGATCAAGGCTATTCTCAATATTTCCAGGCCAACTCGCCTGAAGGACGTACAAAGATTAACTGGTTGCATTGCTGCGGTCAGTCGATTTGTAAGCCGCCTTGGTGAAAGAGCCGCACCATTATACAAATTCCTGAAGAAGACCAAGGATTTTGTCTGGACTGACGAAGCGGAAGCTGCACTACAAGACCTGAAGACAATACTCTCATCTGCTCCTATCCTTGCAGCGTCGGAACCTCAGGAACCGATGTTGCTCTACATTGCTGCGACAAACAAGGTTGTCAGTATCGTTATGGTAGTGGAGAGACTAGAAGAAAATGAGGAACACCTGGTGCAGCGTCCGACGTACTTTGTCAGCGAGGTCCTGACAGAATCAAAACAGCGGTATCCGCACTATCAAAAGTTCTCTTACGGTGTTTTTCTAGCATCTCGTAAATTACGACACTATTTTCAGGAGCATCCAATTACCGTGGTGAGCAAAGCTCCCATGAGAGATATAATCATCAATAGCGATGCCACAGGACGCGTCGCCAAATGGGGCATAGAGCTTGCAGCTTTCGATATTGAGTACAAATCCCGGACAGCAATCAAATCCCAGATCCTTGCTGACTTTGTCGCTAATTGGACAGAGACCAAGGAGAACATGGTCCTCCCTGAGTCGGAATATTGGACCCTCTTTTTCGATGGGTCTAAGGCTTGAGGGGGCTCGGGGCTGGCGTGGTGCTCAAATCACCCCAAGGAGATAAACTTTTATACGTGTTGCAGATCCACTTCACAGCGACAAACAACATTGCCGAGTATGAAGCACTACTGCACGGAATCCGGATTGCTAAGGATATTGGCATCCGACGTTTGATGTGTTACAGAGATTCGGATCTTGTTGCTCACCAAGTCTCGGATATTTGTAATGCAAATAAGCACATGGCAGCATATAAAGCTGTCGTAGATGATCTATCTAAATCGTTCGAGGGGTTTGAAGTTCAACACATCCCTCGAGCAGAAAATGAGGAAGCAGATGCACTATCTCGAATAGGCTCTATGCGGAAAGAGGTCCTGGATGGCGCATTTTTAGAGCACCTCAAATTTCCCTCGATAAAGGGAGTAGATGAGGAATATCCGACCAAATCCGACTCACCTTTGATAGCAGTTCTGGCTGTAATCCCCAGCTGGACTCAACCCTACCTCGATAATTTGGTAGATGGAAAATTACCCGAAGACGAGGTACTGAGTCGATAGATTATCCGACGAGCAAAAGCCTATACTATTGTTAAAGGTGAGCTCCATAAACGAAGTGTTTCTGGGGTTTTTCAGTGTTGTGTATCTCCGGAAGAAGGAGTGGAAATCTTAAGGGAAATCCACGAAGGCGAGTGTGGTCACCACGCTGCAGCCAAATCTTTAGTGGCAAAAGCATTTCGACATGGATTTTTCTGGTTTACAGCTCAGGCAGATGCCGAACGATTAGTCAAGACATGCAAAGGCTGCTAAAAGTACGCCAAGCAAGCTCATGTTCTAGCTGATCAGCTGCGAACAATACCTATAACATGGCCCTTTGCGGTCTGGGGGCTTGATATGGTAGGACCTTTTAAACGAGCCCTAAGTGGATTCGCTCACCTCTTAGTGATGGTGGACAAATTCACAAAGTGGATCGAGGCTAAACCTGTCACTAGTTGTGATGGAGCAACATCCAAAAGATTTGTCGAGGATGTTATAATCCGGTATGGTTATCCGCATAGTATTATCATGGACAACGGGAGTAACTTTTCCATGGGAGAATTGGCTGAATTCTGCGATGAGCAAAATATCTGGCTTGACATTGCGTCAGTCGCACATCCACAGGCTAATGGACAAGTCGAAAGAGCAAATGGTTTAATTCTACAAGGCTTGAAACCAAGACTCGAAGCACCACTACGACGTGCTGCGGGGGCTTGGGCAGAGGAATTACCCTCTGTAATTTGGAGTTTACGAACAACTCCGAACAGGTCAACAGGATACACACCTTTCTTCTTGGTCTATGGCGCAGAAGCAGTTCTTCCTAGCGATTTAATTCATACTTCTCCTAGAGTGGCCGCGTATATCGAAGAGGATGCCGAGATTTCTCGACAAAATGATCTCGACTTAGTCGAAAAAGTTCGCGTCGTTGCTGAAATGAGATCTACAGCCTATCAGCAGAAGTTACGCAAGTATCATAGCCAGAGAGTCCGAACTAGATATTTCAATAAAGGTGATTTTGTTCTCCGGCTTGTGCAACAAAGAAAGCACAAACTTTCCCCAGTATGGGAAGGGCCCTTTTTAGTTAGTCGAGTATTGCACAATGGATCGTACTACTTAACTGACATGAGGCCAGTCAAAGAAAGACCTGCTACTAAGAAGAGAAAGAGAGCTAGAGGCAGTACAAATCCGGATGAGTTAGACAGACCGTGGAATATTGCTCAGCTACGTCCCTTTTATTCTTAGTTTATCCTTCTTTGTAATCATACATATGTACATGTTCTGTGAGAAATAAAAGTTTTGGTTACCTCAAAGTTTTTCTGAGAAGTTTTTACCATCTTATTTCCTAATGATCATGTCATAGTCGAAAATCCCAGAATGCTTGAAAGTACTTTATGCTCATGTTCGTTCTGGTTGAGATTTCCGATTCTAAAACTGCTAACTTCGGGTATAACTCTAAAAATTCTAGTCTTTACTTGGGTTATTTGTCTGATTGCTGGATGCGGGTATTTTCCGAGTAGTGAATTGTTGGTACTGGAAGCCGGCTTTGTTTCCGAGTTTAAACTGGTTTAGCAATTGAGCTCCGTTGCTCGGCAAAGTTTCCGGCTGAAGGTTTAGCCGGCTCACGAAAGGGACGAGGCGGAAAGCCAGATAAACGATAAGTAGAGACGGAAAATTTCAAGTGCTTATGCGAACATTTCAGGCACGCAAAAATTTCAAAAGCCAAAAAGTGCTGAATAGATTAAAAGCTTAGCACTAGCAAAAGTCAATAGTACTTAATATTTACAAACGCATCATGTTCTTTCACAGAATAATACATAAGTTTGTGGTCTATGATGCAGGAGGAGATGAAGGAGCTGTCGGCTCGCTGGTTACTCCGCCTTGATATCGTGCCGAGATGTCCGGATCCGAGGTGGTCTGTTCATCGTCGGAAACTTCTTCGGCTTCTTCTGGAGGAGGTGGCAGAGTAGCTACGCGAGTGAAGAAGGGGATCTCATAGCTGGTCAGATCAGCTACCTGGCACCCATATCCGGCGCAGGAGTGCATGATGGCTTGAAGGTCTTGCTCCTGGCCGTCTTCGTCTACCTTGCAGTACCCTCTAGTCACTTGCCATATGTCCATGTTTCCATGGTGGCTCATGACCATGGTGAGAGCATTCTGCGCCGCGGTCCGTGCGTAGGACATGTTCCAGTCCGAACAAGCTGCTGCATCTCCTTGGCCTTCTCCCGCACCTGAAAATCCGACATGCTTGGCATGTCCGGAATCCTGAGGGACTCGCCAATGTTCTCAAGGGACTGGCGGTAGTCATGAAGAAGATCACCAACTTGGGTAAGCCGGTGGGTGCAAGGCTCGGACGAGGAAGAGTCCGTCAAGTTCAGAAGACCTATACACAAAACAAGTTAAGAAAAAAACCGACAATGATAGAAGTCGAAGAAAAGATAAGTCAGAGAGGGGAAACATACCAAGAATAACGTCGTCAATCTTAGCCTTCTCCTCCCGGAGACTCTGGAGTTCAGCCCGGAGCGCCTAGGAGATGTCCTTCTCTCTGCCAAGCTCATTCTTGAGGTCCGAGATAACTTTATCTTGAGCGGCAATCTTGCGATCGCGCTCTTCAGTGGCCATGGAGGAGGATTCCAGGACTTGAGCTATGCTCATTTCATGATCCGCCTTGAGCTTATCCAGCTTTTGGCGAAGTCCCTTGTTCTCCACCACTAGGGTCTTGAGGTTCTCGGCCTCTTCAATCATAGCGATGGATTGTTTCACCAACGCTGTAAGTCAAAAAGAACAACAGTTCAGAAAAATTCGACATTGAAAAAGCAAAAGACAAGGTTTGAATCTCGAAATGTTTACCTTCGGCTTCATCCTTGGCTACCTTGAGCTCGGCATTTTTAAGCCAGAGAGCTTTGATCTCTCTCCGCTTATCACAGACATTGGATAATAATTCCTGGTTATAGGAACATACTTTCTGTAAGTCAGAATACCCAAAGTCAGAAAGCTACTTAAGACTCGGGCTAATATTTTTTGCTAAATATCAGCACGAGCCTTGGGAGCTACACTAGTTCATTCTTTGGCATCGTAATGAAGCATAAACTTGGATTCTATATCCTACTTCATGCTTGGGGGCTAGAGGATGTGATATAACATAATGTAAAATCAAGAGTTGGAATTCCGACTTACATATTGCTCGCGGGTGAGTTTGTCTAAACCCGCGTTCACTTCAGCTACCACCTTCTCGGCGAGGGTAAGAGGGATTACTAGGGTTGTTGGAAGCTCGCCAGTCCTGATCCTCTCGTCGCGAAGGCGGACTTGAGCGAGAAGGTCAGAGAACTTGACGTCCTCTGCTTCTTGCGCTTCCTCCTGGGGGGATAGATGGATTTTGTCCAGGACTTGCCTGGCCAGCCGCTGGATTTCCTCTGCCGATTTCCGGGATAGGCCAAACTTGGCAAGTCCCGGATTGCTGAGGAGGTTTTCGGCGAAGACTTCAGCCGAGGGATCATTACCCGAAGAGGGTTCACCCTTATCTTGAGCTGACACACCCACGGTGACGTCATTCTGCGACCCAAGGATCGCAGGCTCCGTTGGAGGAGCCGGATTTTCTGTGACCACCGGAGAAGGAATGATCACCGGAGTTGCAGAAGGTTGAGGGGCAGGAGTTGGAGGAGCCACGACAGGAGAAGCTATGGTGAGCTTCATCTGTCGCAGGGGCTTTGCAGGAATCCCTTTCCCCTTACCCTTGATGAGAGGCTTTGCTCTGAGAATGTAGTAAAGTCGGAAACATTACATCTCAGAAAGAAATTCAAGAAAGGTACAAAGGCGGAAATTGTGAATGAAAGTTACCTCTTCACAACAGGCACTTCCTTTGTGCCAACAGCCACTGTCGGAGCTTTGCGCTTCTTGAGCACAAGGTCCGGCAATGGGACCACTTCAGTCTCTTGAGAAAACTCAGGAGGATATCCTTCGAGTGGAGCAAGCTCCGACTCGGGGAGGTCAGCAAGCTGAAAACAAGAAAGCATATCAGCACTGTAGTATATAACTTAGAGATTGGAACACATAAAAGGTGTATTGATGGAAGCTTACTGGCACCACGGGGTTTTCCGCTGTGTACATATCCAGAGAAATCTCCGGAATCCTCCTCTCGATCCGCTCCTTGATCAGCCACTTGATCTGGCTGATGTAGCCTTGAGTGGTGTAGGATTTGGGGCTGATGCGGAGGGAGTCTTTTTTGGAAGACATGATGGAGTGCATCAGTCTATCCCCGTGGTACTGAAGTGGCTGGATCCGACGTGAGACCCAGCACTAGACCAAGTCGGATCCCTTCAGACCCATGTGTTTGATCAGATATTCGATCCGCCTCTTAGTGAGGATCAGATCGTCGGTGAGAGCCGGAGCAGCCTCGTCCCAGGAAGGCTAGCCTGTGGTGGCTCCATCGACAAAAGCCGACAAAGCAGTAGCTTTGCCAGGAGCTACATTATCCCTATGGTAGAAAAAAGTGGCTGGCCATTGTTTGACCGAGTCACTGGCAGAAATTTTGGGATATGCCCGGTCTCGTCTAACAGAAAAGCTAATGGTGCCGGTGATGTAAGGAACACCGGCAGTGATGGAATTTCTCCGGACATGAAAATAATATCGGAAGAGAAGCAAACTCGGCCTAATGCCGAGAAAGCCCTCGCAAAGCGCAGCATATGCGCTCATTTCTAGAAGAGAATTGGGAGGAAGATTATGGAGTTGAACTCCATAGTGATCTATCACCTCGGAGAAGAACTCCGAGGGAGGAAAAGACAGACCTCGGTCCAGATGGGTGCCGAAGTGGACACGCTCGCCCTCGCGCGGGCTGGGGACGGTTTCGCCGGAGCCGGTCCGCCAGTCGCCGACGGCGAGAAGCCCCTTCTTCTCCATGTTCTTGAGGCCGTCCTCGTTAAGGGCGTAGGGGATCCGGATTCCTCGGAAGCTCTCCTTCTCCACAGCTGCTTCCGCCGACGCCGTCACTGCTGCCGCCGCCAAACCAGAGGAAGAAGATGATGAAGCCATTTTTCTCTGGTGAGAAAGTGACCTAAAAGGGGCGGCGCTAGGAGCTCTGTGGGGGGAGGGCGAGGAGGCTCTGAGCGTGCAGGGGGATTGGGAGGAAAGGAACGGCAAAGGACTGGTGGAAAGGAGAAGAAGAAATCCGAACCCCTTATATCCACCTACCTGCGCCAAGATTCGTGTAAAAGCTATAGTGTAACCGCCACGCGTCGTGGAAAGAACTGGGAAGGGCCCACGCGATGATTGTGTCACCTCGATCTCCATGCACGCATTGAAACGGCGCCTTGGTTCCGCAAACCGCGGACCCACCAATGGTCGTGCTGACAGAACGTATGTCAGATGACGTGACTTGACCATGCTTGTGTAGGGTGGCGTTAGAGACCAAGTTCCGGCTTAGTTTAAAAGTGAGCTAGAAAATCCGAGTAACCTATTGAAAGGTCCGACTTACTTTTAAGACCCGGATCATATTTTTTGTTGTGAAGTTTCAGGAATCCTTCAAGATTCTGCAAGCCGAAGATCAAGCTAGACGATGATAAAATCCGACTTTGGATCTTGGAGGCCTCCGGGGGCTGCTGTTGGGGATATACTTTCCGGGTATCCTCACAGTTCCTCGCTGACCAGGGTGGCCCAGTTCGGGTTAGAGCTTTGCTTCACGGGCGGCCTAGTCAGAGAGAGAGAAGACGGAGTCCAATCCGGCTACGGAAAGGCCCAGAAGACTTACCGACTTAGGCCCATAATGTTACTTGTAGTTCAAGATGTACTCTGTAACCAACTCTTAGTCGTAGCCGGATTGATCTCTCCTGTAAACCCTAGGTCGGATATCTATATAAGCCGCCCTAGGGAGAGCCTTTAGGGCGAACACCTTACAACACAATAGTCTACAATCTCAACTCGCATAGGCGAAACCCTTGTAACCCATATTCCGGCTCTGCCGTATTACTGGATTGCTAGCAGAAGTAGGATTCGTCCAAAGCTAGCGGATTCGAACCTGGGTAAACTTGTGTGCTCACCATCCCGGAATACCGTACGTCTCACACCCCTCTCTTCCGCACGCCTCGAGGACCCCCTCATGGCGTACTTGTCCTCAATCCGACGACATCTACCATCCACCTTCACAGTGGACTAACCTAGCGCGAAGGTATCCAATGCGGCGTGAGGAATGGACCAGCGGCGCTGGCTCAGCAAAATAGAGACACTTATTCTCTCTATCGAGGATGAGAAGAAGTCTCTTGTGAGCAAAACCACTACTCTAGATGCAGAATTGACAAATGCGATAGCATTTTGAGAATAAATGCTTAATTTTAGGGCTACAAGAGAAGGACAATAAGAGATGCCCTGGTTGCCCTGTTGTAGCCCCTTTGTAGTGACCATGGAGTATTTTTATTTCTTTTTATTAGATGAGTTTTTCTTTATATGTGTTAGTACTTTGGATAGTGTCTCCACTTGGATCCGCCACTTGTTTTTACTAAGCCAAGACAGGCCAAGGTTTGATATTTCAGAATAACTTGGACGGAAAGCACAAATCGAATATTTAAATCTTGAATACAAAAATGACTGGATTTTGCTCAAAGTTTTGATTACAACATATACAAAATATAGACCAAAATTAGATTGAACCGGTGAAAAGTAGCATATTTGTGTAGCAGAACCAATGCATCTTAAACCAATATATTGCAAATATTATCCATATTACCATATAGAGAAAATATGGAGTACTGTAGAAAATTCTCATAGTGGTAGCTAGCACTCCCTCCGTCCCAAAATATAAGGCGCCTAAGGACCGGTCAAAAGTCAAATATTACTAACTTTCATCAAATATGAGGAAAAAATATGTATATCAAATATACTTTATGATATTGATATTGATTTAGTATTGTAAATATTTATATTTTTATGTATAATCTTGATCAAACTTAAAAACATTGACTTTTGACTAAACTTTAGGCCTCTTATATTTTAGGTTGAAGGGAGACTCTACATCCTCGATGCGTGTTGAACGATGTTAAGAGTTAAAAGACAGAAATCCTTTTTTAACATTTGTTGGCATCCTCATCTTTATTCACTACTGCCGTGAAATATCTTTTGTTGGCTCCTTGCTATCTTCCTCTTTCTTGTTCTTGTGACCGGAAATAGAGGTTGACGACAGTCAAATATTGGACTAGGCGTTCATGGAAGAAAATGACAAAAAACCACCATACTTGGGGTCAAGGTGACAATCCTTCACAAAAAACCACCAGAAAACATGCATTTTGGTGGGTGTTTGATGACTTTGCCTCAAATATGGTGGTTTTTTTCATTTACTCCGTTTGTGGAGATGGCCTTCGCGCCGGCCACCGCACCTAAGCTACCTCGTATCCAATGGTAAATCACTTTTTGTTGCGCCTCCCCGTCGGCAGAAATTCATCGGCAATGGGCAGGTAGCTGATGGGAGCACCGGGCACTGCTACTCCATTGGAAACTCGACAGGCTCATTCCGTGAAGAATTTGTGAGCTGCTTGTTGTATGTTTTCCATAATGAGTATCCATGAAGCATAATGAGTATTTATGAAGCATTCTTCTTATAAAAAAGATAGCTATTGAGAAAAAAAGAGATTTGAGAAAAGAGAAAAGAGAGAAAAAAGCACCATTTTCCCATGGTAAATAAGAAGATTGCTGAGATGCTTGTTGTATGCTTGCCTTGTCATTTTGATATGGAGATTTTTCCATATCATCGGGAAGGGGTACCCCGTTGGCGGTTCTCTATGATACGCACGTATTTACTATGACAAGAACTTACCGGTAACTAAAGTTGAGTACCATGAGGAGCGGCCCTCGTACTCAAGGAACATGAGATTTCCAGTTTATAGTCTATCAAGCATATAACTCAGATTGGACCTCACTTTCACCTTAACCATTTAAAGATGCTTATGATAGGGGCAATGAGAGCTCAAAGCTAACGAGTACCTTACTTTCAGCATTTGGAAGCCTTTCAAACTATTCGAAACCTTTTTCATTTCCTTGTTGAGTCACCACCCATTCTACGAGCACTTTCTTGAGAGCATAGTTGTCATTCTTAGTGTAATGTGCTTGTCTCAAAACTTGATTAATTGTGTTATGACTTTGATGCTTGTATCTTTGATATATTTACTTCTAGTCTTCACTTGAACTTCAGAGGTGCCTTGGCATTTATGTTTGCTCTACAATCAAAGGCAAGCGAGATACCACTATATCATACATTTTTCTGAGCATTGCAATGTTGCTTATGTTTATGTTTCATGCTACTTATTATTTTTGAGTTGGAACCTCTTCATAGCTTGCAATGACTATTAAGTAGACTTAGTTGCATACTCATTATTATGAATTGCCTAAGTAGTTGATCACATCCTGAGAATATATACATCTTATGAAGCAAATGTGTTCGTGAAAATTTCTTTTATCGCACTTAGTTTTCAACTAAATTGCTTGAGGACAAGCAACAAGCTAAGTTTAGGGGGAGTTCATACGTCCAAAACGTATCTACTTTCCCGAACACGTTTGTTATTGTTTTTCCTCTAAACTTGTGTGAATTGGATGCAACTAACACGGACTGATGTTGTTTTCAGCAGAATTACCTTGGTATCTAGTTTTTGTGTAGAAAATCAACTATCAGGAAAAATCCCGGAAAATATGCCATAAATCCTATTTCACCAGGAGACTCACGGAGCTAGAAGACGAGACGGAGTAGGGCCACGAGGGGCCCACACCACCTAGCCGCGCATGCCAGGCCAGGCCGCGCCTGGGGGTGGTGTGGCAACCTTGGCTGCCCCCTCGGCCTCCCTCTTCGCCTATAAGTTTCCTCTTGACCTAAAAACCAAGGGGGGTGCGACGTTTTTCCAGAAAGAGTTCCGCTGCACCGCCACCACTAGATTCCGCGATTCGGAACCAGAAACTCCGTTCTGGCACCCTGCCGGGATGGGGCATTGGAGGAGATCATTGCCATCATCATCACCATCGCTTCTCCATCGACCATCCATGTTTCCCCCATCTATGAGTGAGTAATCCCCCGCTGTAGGCTATGGGGATGGTAGGGATTGGATGAGATCATTCATGTAATGGCATTAGATTGTTAGGGCATGGTGCCTAGTATCTTTTATTAGTGCTTTTTGACTTTATTGAAACTTTTTATGCTTAATGCTTGTCACTAGGGCCCGAGTGCCATGATTTCATATCTGGACATGTTATTGATTCATTATGATAGTATTTTTTATGGTCTTACCTGCAAGTTGTATACACACGTTGTTGTCCGAAACCAAAGGCCCCGAAGTGACAGAAATCGGGATAACCGGAGGGAATGGCTTTAATGTGAGGATCACATGTGTTCACGGAGTGTTAATGCTTTGCTCCGGTGCTCTATTAAAAGGAGCACCTTAATTGCCAGTAGTTCCCTTGAGGCCCCGTTGCAAACGGCCTAGCTGGACAAAAGATGTTGTGCAAGTTCTCATTGCGAGCATGTATGACTATATATGGAACACATGCCTATGATTATTTAGTACTTGGATTCTTTATCTTATTTATCTGCAAATGCCCTATGTTCTGATTGCTATATGAATTGTCTTGTCGATGCAACGCCCGTCCATCCATCCCTATGCCTATCGCGCTTTAATCCTACTGTTTACTGCTATTGTTACTACTGTCTTTACTTTTACTACTTCTGCTACTTTGCTATTGCTACTACAAAATTGTTGCTACTAGTAAACTGTTGTGAGCAAGATTGTTTCCAGGTGTAGCTGAATTGACAAATCAGTTGTTAAGGCTTATAAATATTCTTTGGCTCCCCTTGTGTCGAATCAATAAATTGGGTTTCACTTCCCTCGAAAATACTGCAATACACCCCCTATACTTGTGGGTCATCACACATCTAGTACCTTACAGATTTCGGTCACTTCCCCAAATTACTAGAGGCATGAACCCACTATCGAGCATAAATACTAACTCTTGAAGTTGCTAGCATCTACTTGGCCAAGATAGCTACTAACAACAGAAAGCATGCAAGATCACAAATAACAAAGACATGATAGAATCAATAATCAATCTGAAATAGCATCTCAATATCCATCGGATCCCCGCAAACACAACATGTAGAATTACAAATAGATGATCTTGATCATGAACGAAGCTCACATGATCTAAACATGATAGCACAAAGGAGGAGAACCAGCCATCTAGCTACTACATGGACCCGTAGTCCAGAGATGAACTACTCACGCATCACACCGGAGGATTGCATGATGATGAAGAAGGCCTCCAGGGTGAATTCTCCCTTCCGGTAGGGTGCCAGGAAGAGCTTCAGATCCCTCCCGGTCTAGGGATGGAGATGACGGCGGCTACAGACTCTTTCGTGGAATTTTGATCGGGTGCTTAGGGTTTCTATATCGAAGGCATCTTATAGGCGAAAGGGGAGGCCGAGGGGGTGCCTAGGGCGGCCAGACCACCCCCTGGCGCGGGCCAAGCTGGGTCGTGCGGTGATACATTGCAAATGTATCTATAATTTTTGATGATCCATGCTTGGTTTTATCTACTTTCTTGTGTTTCGTTCCAACTTTGGAGTAATTTCTATACACTTTCTTGGACTAACCTATTAACAAGTGCCACGGTGCCAGTTACCTGTTTTCTGCTGGTTTTGGTTCGAGAAAGTCAGAAAATGAATATTCTCGGAATTGGACGGGACAAAATCTGAAGTTGATATTTTACCGGAAGATCCACGGAGCCAGAAGGAGAGCTGGAGAGGGGCCACAGGGTGGCCACACCCCCCCCCTTGGTGTGGGAAACCCTAGGCCATGCCAGGGCATGGTGTGGGCCCCTGGCCGCCCACCAACCTTGCCTCTTCGCCTATAAGAAGCCCCCTGATGCATAAACCCTAGATAGTTAAGCCTCTAGCCACGAAAAGTTCCGCAGCGCCGTCGCCACTGAAGGGGAGATTTGGGGGATAGAAAGTCTCTGTTCTGGCACCCTGCCGGGACGGGGAAGTGCCCCCGGAGCCATCTCCATCGATCTCCACCGCCATCTCCATCACCGTTGCTGATTCCCATGATAAGGAGGGAGTAGTTCTCTCTCGAGGCTAAGGGTTCTACCGATAGCTATGTGTTCATCTCTCTCTATCTATGCATGATCTTACTGGGATCATGATCTTGTAATCTATAGATCTACCTTGCTACTCAAGTGCTTTAATATATCTCTGCTCTCCCCATGTGTGTGAAAGTGACAGCGTGCACACCATTGTGGCACTTAGTCTAGATATTACAAATACTTGTTATGAGTTATATTTGGAGTTGGATGTCTTTATGAAATTGTGGTGTTTGTTGGAACCATCTAGTGCTCAAGGTGACAGTGTGGGGTTTTCTAGATGGGAAAGATGAACTTTGAGGTGTGCTGTTATAGCCCTACCATCGATTAGAGTGTCCAACCAGAGAGTAGTTAAGAGTAGTATCATGAAGATAATATATTTATATGAGAGTGTTCACTAGTGAAAGTATGATCCCTAGGCCTTGTTTCTAAGCAGTGAAACACCATTTGCTATTAGATAAGTTACATGTTTGCTTGCTTCCATCTTTATTTCAGTTTTACTTTAGTCTTTTCCACGCCATCAAGCTGTTTTCTATCACTGTTACCACTTATAATTATCTATACCACTTGTATTTCACTATCTCTTCACCGAACTAGTGCACCTATACACCTGACAAGTGTATTGGGGACACAAGAGACTTCTTGTATCTTGATTGCAGGGTTGCTTGAGAGGGGATACCTTTGACCACTTCCTCCCTGAGTTCGATAAACCTTGGGTGATCCACTTAAGGGAAAACTTGCTGCTGTTCTACAAACCTCTGCACTTGGAGGCCCAACAACTGTCTACAAGAATAGAAGTGCGTAGACATCAAGCTATTTTCTGGCGCTGTTGCCAGGGAGGTAAGGTAAAAGGTATTCACACCACAGAATTAAAGAAGAAGAACCTCCCACGGCAAAGGCCTAGTTTCTGGTGCCGTTGTCGGGGAGGTAAGGTACAATGTACTCACATCCTCCAGTGTGAGTGCTCGAGGTTATTTCCTTTAGATTCTGCAATTTTGTCTTTTTGTTTCTTGTTTTCACTAGTTAGGCTTAATGGAAAACAACAACAAAATTAGAGAGCTTTATAGTATTTATCTTGAGTTAGGACATGAAGTGTTTGAAGAGAAAATTAAAAAACATATGGAACTTTATTTGCATGCTAATAGAAATGTTGTTAGTATGAATTCTTTGGACACCATTATTTCTAATGCTATGGAAAAGTCTAAGCTTGGGGAAGCTAGTTTTTATGAAAGTGATCTTTTTAGTTCCCCAGCTTTGGAAGATAGCTATTCTATTGCTTATGATGATACCAAACCTCCAATATATGATGATTACAATGATGAATATGATATTTTCAGTCCACCTACTCTTGAGTAGAAAATTAATTATGATTACAATATGCCTCCTATTTGTGATTATTATGGTGATGACAATAATAATGATAGTTATTTTGTTGAATTTGCTCCCACCACAATTAATAAAATGACTACGCTTATGTGGAGAGTATTAATTCTTTTATGCATGTGGCTCATGATAAGAATGTTTCATGTGATAGTTATATTGTTAGTTTCATTCATGATGCTACAAAAAGTTATTATGAGAGAGGGAAACATGGTTTTATGCATCTCAATAATATTAAGTTTCCCCTCTTTATGTTGAAAGTCCTGAAGTTGCACTTGTTTTGTTTTCCTATGCTTGTTGCTTTGTGCTTTCATGACTTGTTTCTTTACAAGATTCCTATGCATAGGAAGTGGTTTAGACTTAAATGTGTTTTGAATTTGCTTCTTAATGCTCTTTTTTACTTCAATTCATATTTCCTATGTGAGCATCTTCTCAAACTGCCATGCCTAACTTAAAGGCGTTAAATAAAAGTACTTATTGGAAGATAACCCAAAAGTTTTAGATGAGTCTTGGAAGTTATTACCTCTGTAATAACCTCTCCTTATCCTTTTTTTTGCTTTTTGTGCCAAGAGTAACCTCTAATGAGAGAGAAATAATGATTGGGAAAGTTGCTGTCCTGAAACAGATTTCTGTGCTTCACCGTAAAAATTCGTGTACAATCTCTGTACGTCATTTTGAGGCGTGAATTTTTGTGCTTCTGCCCCAGGTTGTTATCTAACTTTCGTTAGTTCAACACTTTTTGATATGAGCAACATAAGGTCTTCGAAAAAATTCGTATTTACCTGCTGGTCTGTTTTGATAGATTTCTGCCATTTTCTGCATTTGCTTCTCGTTGGTTCCTTTTTGAGTTCTTTTGGGGAATTGAGCTTTTTGAGGGAAGTGCTACAGTATATAGTGTTCTAATGGAAGTTTATTTGGTGTTAGAACTTAACCTTAAGACTTATTTATCTTGAGTGCACTAATGTTGCTAATAAAGATTGTGTGAAGTTTTGTATGAAGGAAAAATTTCAGGTGTATGGAAGGAATGAGTAATAAGATGGAGGATGGAGTAAAGATCAAGCTTGGGTATGCCACGCCTGTCCCCCCAAGAAATATCCAAGAAGTACAAGCGTCAAAGCTTGGGGATGCCCAAGGCATCCCCCTCTTCATAAATAAAAATCACAGGTTTCTTCCAAACGCTTCATTTTTATTGTTTCATGCAAAGTTGTGTTTTTCTTGGAGCGTCTTCTTTTTCGTTTTCGTTTTGTTTTTTTCGTTTGCTTTGGTTTGCTTTGTTTTATGAATAAATTGGCTGCACCCCCTCTTTCATACATTGGTTTTCAAATAGTTTGGTTTGGTTTGGAAAAAGAGTAGGAAAGATCATGCTTAGTGTTAAAGAGACCTTGTTTTTGACTGTGGCCTCTGCTTTGTCATGCCATGCTTGATATTGTTTTGGCTTTATGCTTAGTATTCTTTGCTGTAGCATGACTTGTTATAAACAATTGAGATTGCTTAATGTGCCTTGGATGAATCATGCGTTGTTTAGCATATTAAAGCATAGTATTGTGGTATTCTCCTTTGATGCTTTATTTGGGTTGACTTGGCGCATGCTCACACCATGTTATGGCTATATCAAGTCACCATAAGCCTTGATGATCCTTTAGTTTTCAACTTGTAGTATCACTTTATTCTTTGATCAATGGTGTTTTGTCGCTCTGCATGATTATGGCCATTATTGCTCTCTTAGTTTGTCGCTCCCAGTCGTTTGCTAGCCTCCACAACAAAGTATAAGTTCCACTCATGCATCCAACTCCCTAAACCAAGTTATTCCAAAGAGTCCACCATACCTACCTACTATCTTATGCTATTCCAAGTACATTCATGTTTTTATTTACCTTCCAAATTAAACTTGTTATGAGAAAACTAGTGATTAAAGCTCTCACGAACTTGATGGCACACTTTACTTTTTTGCATCTAATAAAATTTAACCATCGGGTCCTTTTTTGTTGCGTATATGCTTGCACTTTATAAGTTGAAATTAGCGGAACCATGTTTCATGGGGAACGCTTTCAACATTGCACTTGTACTTTGTACCCCGTTGATATCATGTTCTTTTGCTTACGGATCCCGGCGGTGTGAAATAAAACTGGAACTTGTAAGATCATGGAGTTTGTATGTGTGTTAGAGAAACGTCTGGGCTGCTAGCCTAAGCCATGCCTAATCATGGTGGAAACTTGCAGCATCACCATAATGAGCACTCTATGAAGCATCCTCAATAAAAACCTATGCAAATAGCAAATAAAAATATCACTGAGATGCTCATTGTCTACTTGCCTTGTCATTTTGATTATGGGAAAGCTCCCGTATCATGTGCAAGGGGTACCCCGTTGGCGGTTCTTAATGATACACATGTACTTACAATGACAAGAGCTTACTTGTGACTAAAGTTGAGTAGCATGAGGATCGGTCTTCGTAAGTAAGGGGCGTGAGATTTTGGTTTATAACTTGTCAAGCATATCCTCTTAGTTGTGTCACTTTAACCTTAATCACTTCAAGATGCTTATGATAGGGGCAATGAGAGTTGAAAGCTATAAGTACCATCATTTTTGGAAGCTCTTTATGAGATTTGAATCCCTACTTCCTTTTACAAAAGGCCTTTCTTCCACCATTATATTGAGTCTCCACCTTCTACCTTTATGCACCTACTTTGAGAGCATAGTGGCCATTCTTAGTTCTATGTGCATTGTCCACGGACTAGTTGATTGATGCATAACTTGATATTGCTTGTTTTAAACTATTTGTATCTAGTCACTCTTACGAACTTTGAAGGTGTCCTATGCATTTATGTTTGCTACTCTATGAGGGACAAGCTGAATGCTATTATGTTCTGTTTTCTTTATGTGAAACAAACAAACGTCTTACAAAGCATTGTTATTCATGAATCTTTTGTTTGTGTCTTTTCATGTTGCAACATAGTTGCTTTGCCTTATTGTTAGAACTTTGTCTTTCATGTTATGATTGAAGTACTATGATCCCAACTATCAATGTTTTACAAATACTTTGATCAAGTTTATGATGGTGCATGTCACCTCAAAAATTATTCTTTCTTTTTATCACTTACCTACTCGAGGACGAGCAGGAGTTAAGCTTAGGGATGTTGATACATTGCAAATGTATCTATAATTTTAGATGTTCCATGCTTGGTTTTATCTACTTTCTTGTGTTTCGTTCCAACTTTGGAGTACTTTCTATACACTTTCTTGGACTAACCTATTAATAAGTGCCATAGTGCCAGTTGCCTGTTTTCTACTGTTTTTGGTTCTAAAAAGTCAGAAAATGAATATTCTCGGAATTGGATGGGAGAAAAGCTGAAGTTGATATTTTACCGGAAGATTCACGGAGCTAGAAGGAGAGCCAGAGAGGGGCCACAGGGTGGCCACACCCCCCCCCCCCCCTTGGCGCGGGCAACCCTAGGCCACGCCAGGGCATGGTGTGGGCCCCCTGGCCGCCCACCGACCTTGCCTCTTCGCCTATAAGAAGCCCCCCGATGCATAAACCCTAGATAGTCAAGCCTCCAGCCACGAAAAGTTCCGCAGCTCCACCGCCACCAAAGGGGAGATTCGAGGGACAAAAAGTCTCTGTTCTGGCACCCTGCTAGGACGGGGGAGTGCCCCGGAGCCATCTCCATCGATCTCCACCGCCACCTCCATCACCATTGCTGATTCCCATGATGAGGAGGGAGTAGTTCTCTCTCGAGGCTAAGGGTTCTACCGGTAGCTATGTGTTCATCTCTCTCTCTCTATGCATGATCTTATTGAGATCATGAGCTTGTAATATATAGATATACCTTGCTACTCAAGTGCTTTAATAGATCTCTGCTCTCCCCATGTGTGTGAATGTGACATCGTGCACACCATGGTGGCACTTAGGCTAGAGATTACAAATACTTGTTATGAGTTATATTTGGAGTTGGATGTCTTTATGAAATTGTTGTGTTTGTTGGAACCATCTAGTGCTCAAGGTGACAGTGTGGGGCTTTCTAGATGGGAAAGATGAACTTTGAGGTGTGTTGTTATAGCCCTACCAATGATTAGAGTGTCCAACCGGAGAGTAGTTAAGAGTAGTATCATGAAGATAATATATTTATATGAGAGTGTTCACTAGTGAAAGTATGATCCCTAGGCCTTGTTTCTAAGCACTGAAACACCGTTTGCTATTAGATCTGTTACATGTTTGCTTGCTTCCATCTTTATTTCAGTTTTACTTTAGTATTTTCCACGCCATCAAGCTGTTTTCTATCACAGTTACCACTTATAGTTATCTATACCACTTGTATTTCACTATCTCTTCGCCGAACTAGTGCACCTATACACCTGGCAAGTGTATTGGGGACACAAGAGACTTCTTGTATCTTGATTGCAGGGTTGCTTGAGAGGGGATACCTTTGACCACTTCCTCCCTGAGTTCGATAAACCTTGGGTGATCCACTTAAGGGAAAACTTGCTGTTGTTCTACAAACCTCTACACTTGGAGGCCCAACAACTGTCTACAAGAATAGAAGTGCGTAGACATCATGCGGCCAGGTGGTGTGGCGGCCCCCTGGCCCCTCTCCGTCTCGTATTCCGACTCCTTGTGTCCCTCGGTGAAAACCTGACTTTGGATTTTGTCCCATCCAATTCCGAGAATATTCATTTTTTGACTTTCCTGGAACCAAAAACAGCAGAAAACAAGAAACTAGCACTGTGGCTCTTGTTAATAGGTTAGTCCAAGAAAGTGTATATAAAGTACTCCAAAGTGTGGACAAAACATAAGAAAGTAGATAAAACCAAGCATGGAACATCAAAAATTATGGATACGTTAGCAACATATCACCCGGCATCCCCTGGTCCTTGTTGTTACCGACACGCGCCTCCAAGTTGAGGCTTGCCTCCTGCTGCTCCCTCACGGCGACCTCAACCCCGATGCCGGCGGGACGGTAGCTAGCTGCAACCCCGGCGTCCCCCGGTTTGCCAACACACTATTCTACTTCTACGGTATTGGTGATGGGATTAACCATTTGGGCCTTGTTGTGCTGCTGCTATGACATGGCTATCGACCATGCCTTCCTCTTTCTCGACTCCAACCTCCCTTCAGGTAACCACTACTGTGACCGGCCATCGAGCCGATGACTCTGCTTGGTGGCCTGTGGTGCTGTTTCCGATCCAATGTATGGTGTTGGTGCATACATGTGGTGCTGAGGGTTTGTTGAGGCTGTCATTACTATGCTAAGGTTTTTCTTGGGATATATGAGTTACTTCTAAACGTCATGCTTCAGTTTGGATGAATATTCATCCCTAGCAGATGTTAGTTGGTTATAATCTGATCACTAGACTGGTTCTAGTGAAACATACTGGATACTCTTATTATTGTCCACTTAACAGTGCTTAAACCTATTATATCCTAGTTGTGGTAATGTGATGCTCAAGCTTATTTGTCACAGAGATTATTTAATCTTCAGTTTAGAGTCACTTGCGATGTCTAGTACTTGATATGTAATCGAGGTTGCAAATATTTGTTTGAACTCAAACTGTTGGCTTGAGTGAGTTCACAGTATATTTTATTAATGAAAACTGGATTTACTACTGAATAATGAATGATTCCTATTTCATTGACTTAGGAAAATGATTTATATTCCTATCGGAATTGTTGATGGCTAGGGTTTTGACTAGTGGCTTTTGTTGCCTTTGGTACCCATTAATGTGGAGTTTCTCCTAGGTGTGTGTATTCCAACATTGAAACAACTAAAAAATGGGATCATTCATTTGGAATGTTCTATAAGAAAAGCATTGGGTTGGGATTCCAGGCCAATGATTTACAAAGACCGAGGCTTTGATTTGGATAAGGACATGTGCTAATAGTAGCTTCTTTTTCTTTGACCATGCTCCTATGATGATCTCTAGTTATAAGCTAGGGAAATGATTTATCTTCACCTTAGAATATGTTGCCTTGAGATTTTTACTTGTTAAGTAAGCAAGTACACTTAGAGATGGAACCCTTTTTTATTCTGAATTACTTCTTGTGAGCTTAGATCAACGTGAAGCTTCCATAAGGATGGTACACAAGATCTACGACTTGCAGATTTCTTTCCCTAAGTGAAAATATAGATGAATTACTTTATTAGTTGGATATTGTGATTTGCAAGCTTCTTGGTGGAATCTTGTCAGTGATGCTTGGGCTGCTGTTTAATTTCCACAAGGGGCTCTGCTAACCTGGGCTGCTGATGTGGTGACTCCAAACCTAGAGTGTGCACAACAGTGTCCCAAGTAGCAAGATTTGTGGTTGTGTACATAACTATTTATGTGGCTTCAAGCATGTGATGCAAAAGGCTGAGCCACCAATGGGTATTAAGAACAGATACTATAGTTTGTCTATCTAGCTCAATGATGAGACTAGCATAGCACTTCTATGCTAGTCTGAGAGCTCTCGAGATTTCCCAAAAACTTCTCTTTTAATCTGGATAAAACCATGCGCTAGTTGAGTTGAGGTTTACCAACCTGATGCGTGCAGACGTGCTGATATGTGGTTGTGAACATGATCTTATTGATGGGCTACCAGTGATCCTTCTTGTTTTGTTGTTCTTCTCCTTCTTGAGCTGTGGCCTTCTCTTCCATACTATTGTTGGCCACTCCTTCTTACTACTTGAGTTAGTACAACCACTATAACCTGGCCTTCTCCTCCTGAAACTGTTGCTGGTGTTGTGCGGTGAAAAGGATGTGGTTGTTGGTGATGAGCTGAGAAGAACTGGTGGCTAGTGAGGATAATGAAGTGGTTCGTGTGTGTGTGGCTTCTTGCTAGCTACGGCCGGTGCTCTCTCTCTATTTGATGTTCTCTAGTGGTGTTGATAGCACACCAATTGCATGTGGTGAATGTGTTGCTTGCTTGCCTGTTTCTTGATATGGATCAGATCAAGTGCACCCTGATATTTCTTGGGGTTTTTACATGTTGCCTTTTACTGTTCTGGTGAACTTGCCCCATTGGCCCATGAGGTTGTACTGAGGCAATTCTTTACTGATAAGAACAAGTACTAACTTGGCCCTTTATTCATATACTCAATGATGAAACTAGCAATGCAACTCATTGCCCAACTGAGAGTACAATTAACTAAAACACTCCCTTTTATTCTCTATTTAGTTTTTTCTTTGTTTTATTTTTATTTTGTTTTACAGGGCTGAAGAAATAAAAGAGGATATGAAGATATGTAGCTAGGAAATAATTTAGGCTTTCCTTTTATACTTCTGTAACCTTTCTTTTCTATTTGGGACAATTGTAAAATGCATTGTAATATTTGTTTAGATTAATAAAGTTAATACTTTTTCCTTTAATTCTGATTTGTACATTGTTGTTTAATCCTTTATTATGAAGGACGGTGTAATGTTTAATTTCTTTCTAATTAGAGACTTGAAACTATTGTATCTTATTCATAAATAAGAATTCAATTCTTATTTCCTTATTGCAATTTGATTACTATTTATCACTCCATTTACACATCCTTTTATAATTCAAATATATCAACTTAATATTCAAATCTGAATTGTCTTCCCCTAAAACCCAAAAATACAGTAGAGGTCATGTCAAAATCTATCGCACTTGCTCGGATGCTTTCATCAGAACAAGAGAGATCCCGACCCCTCACTAGCTTCTTTAGTTTGCGCGAAAATTATCCAGATTTTCTATGCATGAATGCAATGCACACACCTTATCTCAGCTTATGTCTAATCTCTAATGCTGGGGTGTTACAGACTCTCCCCCTTAAAATAAACTTTGTCCCCGAAGTTCGTACTCTCTTGTGTTTTGGAATGAGGTGTTGACTTGTATTGATCACGACATTTCTCAAATTCCATTGTGATCACAATTGGGATAATTGTGGTATCCCGTATCTAAATATTTTTCCTTGAATTCTCTTAATACTTGGAAACTTTCATCTGTCGTTTCCAATATGTAGTATACTTCTTCTATTACAATCCCTTGGGTTACGTCTTCAAAGTTCTACTTAGGATTAGTTTGGGACACATTTAGTCCATTTTAATCAGGCTTTCCTACTACTTTACACTGGACTTATTTTGGTAGGCTCTCCTCCTTCTTAAGGAAAACTTACCAGTGGTTTCCCCTTTATAACTAATCCACTAGGGTTAATCTATTATATATTCTTCGACCTTTCATCCGGATATACTCTCGGGAATACTTTATAATGATGGCTTCTTATAGCCTTATGAGAATAAGGCTTAACCTCATCATAACTTTGTACTTTTTCTACAACCATTAGTGAGAAAGTTAGACAACAACACTTCAGTGTTTATTGTTTACTCTCCCCCTTGGGGTCTCCTAATGGTCTCTAAACTTCATGTATAGTACCCATTAACTCAATAGTTAGGGTATCGGTCTCTGTCTAGCTTATACCTTACCTTTGGAAGGTCTCACGAAAGAATCTGCGGTATATCCACACAATTGTGGATCTCCCAAATAATTCTTTCAACATTACTTGTCTTACTCTTAACCTTTTTGTGCATTGTTTCTCACTGATAACCCCGATTTCACGAAATGTCTCGAAATTCGTTCGCTTTTAATTTTATACTTCTTTATGTCTTTCTTAACTTAGGCCAAGTTTTACGCTCTTTAAACCTTACAAAGATGGCCCGTTTAGCTAAACCGCTAGGATACCAGTTACGAATACCAGCTGCGGATCCTCCTTGGTGTATGAATTACCCTACGGTTTTTCGTCTTACCACTGGCATTCTCTCTGAGTTGTCAGAGTTTGAATACCATTTTCCTTACAAGACTTCTTCTTTGCACCCTTTTAAAGTTACATCCATGAACTTTTTACAACTACTTCATTAGCTTTTGAGAAATATCACCTACTTTAAGTGAACTCAAGTTCATTCCTTCATGTTGCTCCACACCTTTTCTGCACCAATAATCCTTCTTATTGCCAGCTCATAATAAGTTGGAATTGATCCATCCTTTAAAATAGTGTTGCTACTCCTTATATTTAGCTTCTTTATTTGTGCAAGTCTTCATCTTGATCTTCGAAACTCGTCACTCCCTTACACGAATTCCCTCTTCTATCTAGGTCTATAACATCAAGTAATAACTTGCTGATGCAACATGCATTTGCACATCAAGTCAAACTTCATGTACAGATCTAGTCAATCAAGAAGATCCAAGAAAAATCAAGAAATCCAAATGTGGTACATATAACACACATCATTCTAAGCTCGGAATATAATAGTTGAGTATAATACCTCCAGAATTCAGGCTTAGCTATGTAGTATATGACACCTCCTAGTATAGGTTTACTTCGTGATACATAGCACTTAGGAGTTAAACTATTTGTTTGTCCCAATATTTACCCCAAATTGCTCAGTTGCAACGGGATAATTTTGAGCAAAGTGGTCTCACTTTGTTTCTAACTAACCTCTTACCTTTCTTTCGGGACTACTAAAGACTACCAATTTTCTATTCTATCATAAACTATCCTCACATGATCTCTCAAAACTACTAACAATATTGTAGTTACTACCTTAATCCAACAATTATCAAAATATTATAATACATATGACTTCTATCATAGACCTACATTGTTCTTTACTTACTTCTGTTACAAGATTATTTACTAAGTACTTGTCCTAATTATAGACTTATCATGGTCTTGGAGCTATTCTCACCACGAACTTGTTAAGATTTACCTAGTCATCATGATTAAATAGCTAATCTCACCATGACGGCTGTTTTTCTTAGCTTACTATTAATGATTCTTAATAGAATTCTACTCCATCACATGGAATTCTCAAGTGAATGCCACATGATTTACTTTCAATTGTATATATACATACTCCAATGGTCTACCCTATGTGGTATAGTGGTATCAACTAGTGGTAAGATTCTGCTGCTTCACAGGGATTCTAACTATAGACTCCATCACTAATACTACTACATATTATATCCTAAACTTAGTCGTATTCTTCTTTGATATTTTAACTTACTTAACATATCTTAGTGGTGTTATACCTATTTAGAGCTATACTAGAATGATATTTCTCTAGAGAAGATAGATATTAATCCTTAAGAAAGATGACAAAAACATCCAACTTAAGTGTGACAAGGTTTATCCTCAAGTGGATATCCATCACAAGTCTTGGTTTAGATAAGATGGCTCCTATAGTCACTATCCAACCTACAGATCTACCTAAAAGGGTTTTAATCCTAAGGTCAAAGCATATGCTCTGATACCATCTGCGGTGACCCGGCATACCACTACATGATGTAGTACACTATAGTCGTTGACATAACACCAATGAAACACTGTTCACTAGTATTACATCCCTCGGAGTGGTACAACAGAAACACAGTAGGTCCAAGACATGACTATAGGTTACAACTCGAATCTTTACATAAGATCCAGAGAACACTCTAGGTGAAAGAGAGAGAAAGAAACTTCTTACAAAGAAGAACCAGAAATAATAACTCAGAACTATCTAGTAACTAAGACTAGTATCTAAACTATTTGGCTTGCCATTGCTGCTATTGCAATGCTCTACAGAAGTAGGTTTTATGGCTAGAGAATCTACTCCTATCTACTTAAGAACTTTGTCTTCACTTCGGTTGATGTATATGTTGACTTCATTGACTCTGTTGAGGAACTTGAGCTATTGATGATGGATTCTTGAGCAGAAATTGATGATGGCATCGCCTTCAACGACTTAGAACCTAGCAAGGGTTAAGAAGGTACGGTTGAGTACGAGCATACTCAGCAAGTTCACTAAAAAGGAGTGTATGATGCACTAATATCTACGCACTTCTATTCTTGTAGACAGTTGTTGGGCCTCCAAGTGCAGAGGTTTGTAGAACAGCAGCAAGTTTTCCCTTAACTGGATC
Organism: Avena eriantha; assembly: GCA_910589775.1. NCBI lineage: Eukaryota > Viridiplantae > Streptophyta > Magnoliopsida > Poales > Poaceae > Avena > Avena eriantha. The sequence continues at coordinate 17,069,838 of OU342741.1, read as the reverse complement.
ACCCAAGGTTTATCGAACTTAGGGAGGAAGTGGTCAAAGGTATCCCCTCTCAAGCAACCCTGCAATCAAGATACAAGAAGTCTCTTGTGTGCCCAACACACCCAATACACTTGTCAGGTGTATAGGTGCACTAGTTCGGCGAAGAGATAGTGAAATACAAGTGGTATAGATAATTATAAGTGGTAACGGTGCCAGAAAATAGCTTGATGACGTGGAAAAGACTAAAGTAAAACTGAAATAAAGATAGAAGCAAGCAAACATGTAATAGATCTAATAGTGAACGGTGTTTCAGTGCTTAGAAACAAGGCCTAGGGATCATACTTTCACTAGTGAACACTCTCATATAAATATATTCTTCTTTATGATACTACGTTGAACTACTCTCCGGTTGAACACTCTAATCCATGGTAAGGTATAACACCACACCTCAAAGTAAGCCTTTCCCATCGAGATAACCCCACACTGTCACCTTGAGCACTAGATGGTTCCAACAAACACCACAATTTCATAGGGACATCCAACTCCAAATGTAACTCATAACAAGTATTTATTATCTCTAGCCTAAGTGCCACCATGGTGTGCACGCTGTCACTTTCACACACATGGGGAGAGCAGAGATCTATTAAAGCACTTGAGTAGAAAAGTAGATCTACTTGATTACAAAGCTCATGATCAAAATATGATCATGCATAGAGAGAGATAAACACATAGCTACCGGTAGAGCCCTTAGCCTCGAGAGAGAACTACTCCCTCCTCATCATGGGAATCAGCAACGGCGATGGAGATGGTGGTGGAGATCGATGGAGATGGCTCTGGGGGCACTTCCCCGTCCCGGCAGGGTGCCGGAACAGAGACTTTATGTCCCCCCAATCTCCCCTTCGGTGGCGGCGGCGCTGTGGAACTTTTCGTGGCTGGAGGCTTGACAATTTAGGGTTTATACATCGGGAGGCTTCTTATAGGCAAAGAGGCAAGGTCGGTGGGCGGCCAGGCGGACCACACTACCTGGTGGCACGGGTGATACATTGCAAATGTATCTATAATTTTTGATGTTCCATGCTTGGTTTTATCTACTTTCTTGTGTTTTGTCCACACTTTGGAGTACTTTTCATATGATTTATTGGACTAACCTATTAACAAGATGCCACAGTGCCAGTTGCCTGTTTTCTGCTGTTTTTGGTTCCAGGAAAGTCCGAAAATCAATATTCTCGGAATTGGATGGGACAAAAGCCAAAGTTCCTATTTTACCGGAAGACTCACGGAGCCAGAATACGAGAGGGGGGAGGGCCAGGGCCTAGCCACACCACCCCTTGGCACGGGCTAGCCCAGGCCACGCCAGGGCATGGTGTGGGCCCCCAGGCCGGCCACCGACCTTGCCCCTCTCGCCTATAAGAGCCTCCGGATGCATAAACCCTAAAACCCTAACGAAAAGTTCCACTACGCCGCCGACACCGAAGGGTAGATTTGGGGGACAGAAAGTCTCTTTTCCGGCACCCTGCCAGGACGGGGAAGTTCCCCTGGAGCCATCTCCATCAATCTCCACCACCATTTCCATCGCCGTTGCTCATTCCCATGATGAGGAGGGAGTAGTTCTCTCTCGAGGATAAGGGTTCCACCGGTAGCTATGTGTTAATCTCTCTCTATGCATGATCATATTGTGATCATGAGCTCTGTAATCAATTAGATCTACCTTGCTACTCAAGTGCTTTAATATATCTCTGCTCTCCCCATGTGTGTGAAGTTGATAGTGTGCACACCATGGTGGCACTTAGGCTAGAGATTACAAATACTTGTTATGATTTATATTTGGAGTTGGATGTCTTTATGAAATTGTGGTGTTTGTTGGACTCATCTAGTACTCAAGGTGACAGTGTGGGGTTATCTAGATGGGAAAGGCTTACTTTGAGGTGTGCTGTTATAGCCCTACCATTGATTAGAGTGTCCAACCAGAGAGTAGTTAAGAGTAGTATCATAAAGAAGAAGATATTTATATGAGAGTGTTCACTAGTGAAAGTATGATCCCTAGGCCTTGTTTCTTAGCATTGAAACATCGTTTGCAACTAGATCTGTTACATGTCTGCTTGCTGCCATCTTTATTTCAGTTTGCCTTTAGTCTCTTCCACACCATAAATCTATTTTCTCACACCGTTGTCTCATATCCATACCACTTGTATTTCACTATCTCTTCGCTGAACTAGTGCACCTATACACCTGACAGGTGTATTGGGTGTGTTGGGGACACAAGAGACTTCTTGTATCTTGATTGCAGGGTTGCTTGAGAGGGGATACCTTTGACCACTTCCTCCCTGAGTTCGATAAACCTTGGGTGATCCACTTAAGGGAAAACTTGTTGATGTTCTACAAACCTCTGCAATTGGAGGCCCAACAACTGTCTACAAGAATAGAAGTGCGTAGACATCAAGCTATTTACTGGCGCTCTTGCCGGGGAGGTAAGGTAAAAGGTACTCACATCCTCCGGTGTGAGTGCTCGAAGTTATTTCCTTTAGATTCTGCAATTTTGTCTTTTTGTTTCTTTTTTTCACTAGTTAGGCTTAATGGAAAACAAAAACAAAATTAGAGAGCTTTATAGTATTTATCTTGAGTTAGGACATGAAGTGTTTGAAGAGAAAATTAAAAAACCTATGGAACTTTATTTGCATGCTAATAGCAATGTTGTTAGTATGAATTCTTTGGACACCATTATTGCTAATGCTAAGGTAATGTCTAAGCTTGGGGAAGCTGGTGTTGATGAAAATGATCTTTTTAGTCCCCCAAGCATGGAGGAGAAAATCTACTTTGATGATACTATGCCTCCAATATATGATGATTATAATGATGAATATGATATTTTCAGTCCACCTACTATTGAGGAGAAAATTAATTATTATTACAATACGCCTCCTATATTTGATGATTATGGTGATGAGAATAATAATGATAGCTATTTTGTTGAATTTTCTCCCACTATGATTAATAAGAATGACTATTCTTATAGGGAGAGTAATAATTGTTTTATGCATGTGGCTCATGATAAGAATATTTCATGTGATTGCTATATTGTTAATTTTATTCATGATGCTACTGAAAGTTATTATGAGAGAGGGAAACATGGTTTTATGCATCTCAATAATATTAAGTTCCCCTCTTTATGTTGAAAGTCTTGAAGTTGCACTTGTTTTGCTTTACTATGCTTGTTGCTTTGTGCTTTCATGACTTGTTTCTTTACAAGATTCCTATGCATAGGAAATGGGTTAGACTTAAATGTGCTTTGAATTTGCTTCTTGATGCTCTCTTTTATTTCAATTCATATTTCTTATGTGAGCATCTTCTCAAACTATCATGCCTAACTTAAAGGCATTAAAGAAAAGTACTTATTGGAAGATAACCCAAAAGTTTTATATGAGTCTTGGAAGTTATTACTTCAGTAATAACCGCTCCTTATCCTTTTTATTTGCTTTTTGTGCCAAGAATAACCTCTAATGAGAGAGAAGTAATGATTGGGAAAGTTGCTGTCCCGAAATAGATTTCTGTGCTTCCCCGTAAAAAATCGTGTAAAATCTCTATACGTCCTTTTGAGGCGTGAATTTGTGTGCTTCTGCCCCAGGTTGTTACCTAACTTTTTTTAGTTCAACACTTTTTGATTTGAGCAACAGAAGGTCTTCGAAAAAATTCATCTTTACCTAATGGTCTGTTTTGACAGATTTCTGCCATTTTCTGCATTTGCTTCTTGTTGGTTCCTTTTTGAGTTATTTTGGGGAATTGAGCTTTTTGAGGGAAGTGATTCAGTAGCTAGTGTTCTAATGGAAGTTTATTTGGTGTTATAACTGAACGTTAAGACCTATTATCTTGAGTGCACTAATGTTGCTAATAAAGATTGTGTAAAGTTTTGTATGAAGGAAAATTTTCAGGTGTATAGAAGCAATGAGTAATAAGATGAAGGATGGACTAAAGCTCAAGCTTGGGTATGCCACGCGTGTCACCCCAAGAAATTTCCAAGAAGTACAAGCGTTAAAGCTTGGGGATGCCCAAGACATCCCCTTCTTCATCAATAAAAATCACAGGTTTCTTCCAAACGCTTCATTTTTATTGTTTCATGCACAATTGTGTTGTTCTTGGAGCGTCTTCTTTTTTGTTTTTGTTTTGGTTTTTCGTTTGCTTGGTTTTCTTAGTTTTCTGAATAAATTGGTTGGACCCCCTCTTTCATACATTGGTTTTCAAATAGCTTGTTTTGGTTTGGAAAAGAGTAGAAAAGTTCATGCTTAAGTGGTAAAAAGAGCTTGTTTTTGACTGTGGTCTATGCTTTTTCATGCCATGATTGATATTGTTTTGGCTTTATGCTTACTATTATTTACTGTAGCATGACTTGTTATAAACAATTGAGATTGTTTAATGTGCCTTGGATGAATCATGCGTTGTTTTAGCATATTAAAGCATAGTATAGTGGTATTCTCCTTTGATGCTTTATTTGGGTTGACTTGGCGCATGCTCACACAATGTTATGACTATCTCAAGTCACCATAAGCCTTTATTATCCTTTAGTTTTCAACTTGTAGTATCACTTTATGCTTTGATCAATGATGTTTTGTCGCTCTGCATGATTATGGCCATTATTGCTCTCTTAGTTTTTCGCTCCCAGTCTTTTGCTAGCCTCCGTAACCAAGTATGAGTTCCACTCATGCATCCAACTCCTTAAACCAAGTTATTCCAAAGAGTCCACCATACCTACCTACTAGCTTATGCTATTCCAAGTATATTCATGCTTTTGTTTACCTTCCAAATTAAACTTGTTATGAGAAAACTGGTGATTAAAGCTCTCACGAACTTGATGGCACACTTTAATTTTTTTGCCCTTAATAAACTTGAACCATTGTGTCGTCTATGTTATATATGCTTGCACTTATTTGTTGGGAATTAGTAGAACCATGCTGTCACGGGGAACGCTTTCAACATTGCACTTGGTACTTGTACCTAGTTGATATCATGCTCTTTTGTATATGGATGTCGTCGGTGTGAAATGAAAGGGGAGCTTGTAAGTCCATGGAGTTATGTATATGTGCTAGATAAACGCCTGGGCCGCTGGTCTAATCCATGTTGACATGGTGGAAACCTGCAGCGTAACCATAATGAGCTGTCTATGAAGCATTCTTCTTATAAAAAAAGAGTCCTATTGAAAAAAAAGAGAAAAATAAAAAAAAGATTATGAAAAGAGGAAAGAGAGAAAAAAGCACCATATTCCCATGGTAAATAAGAACATTGCTGAGATGCTCGTTGTCTGCTTTCCTTGTCATTTTTATATGGGGATTCTTCCGTATCATCGGGCAAGGGGTACCCCGTTGGCGGTTCTCTATGATACACATGTACTTACGATGACAAGAACTTACCGATGACTAAACTTGAGTAGCATGAGGAGTGGCCCTCGTATACAAGGGACATGAGATTTCTAACTTATACTTCGTCAAGCATGTACACCATAGTTTGTTCACTTTAACCTTAATCACTTCAAGATGCTTATGATAGGGGCGATGAAAGCTGAAAGCTATAAGTACCATAATTTTTGGAAGCTCTTTATGAGACTTGAAAACCTACTTCCTTCTATGAAGGCCTTTCTTCCACCATTATATTGAGTCTCCACCTTCTACCTTTATGCACCTACTTTGAGAGCATAGTGGCCATTCTTAGCTCTATGTGCATTGTCCCAAGACTAGTTGATTGATGCATACCTTGATATTGCTTGTTTTAAACTATTTGTATCTATTCACTCTTATGAACTTTGAAGGTGTACTATGCATTTATATTTGCTACTCTATGAGGGACAAGCTGAATGCTATTATGCTATGTTTCCTTTATGTGAAACAAACAAACGTCTTGCAAAGCATTGTTATTCATGAATCTTTTGTTTGTGCCTTTTAATGTTGCAACATAGTTTGTTTGTCTTATTGCTAGAACTTTGTCTTTCATGTTATGATTGAAGTACTATGATCCCATCTTTGAATGTTTTGCAAATACTTTGATCAAGTTCATGATGGTGCATGTCACCTCAAAAATTATTCTTTCTTTTTATCACTTACCTACTCGAGGACGAGCAGGAGTTAAGCTTGGGGATGTTGATACATTGCAAATGTATCTATAATTTTTGATGTTCCATGCTTGGTTTTATCTACTTTCTTGTGTTTTGTCCACACTTTGGAGTACTTTTCATATGATTTCTTGGAATAACCTATTAACAAGATGCCAAAGTGCCAGTTGCCTGTTTTCTGCTGTTTTTGGTTCTAGGAATGTCAGAAAATCAATATTCCCAGAATTGGATGGGACAAAAGTCAAAGTTCCTATTTTACCGGAAGACTCACGGAGCCAGAATACGAGACGGAGGAGGGCCAGGGCCTGGCCACACCACCCCTTGGCGCGGGCCAGACCAGGCCGCGCCAGGGCATGGTGTGGGCCCCCTGGCCAGCCACTGACCTTGCCCCTCTCGCCTATAAGAGCCTCCCGATGCATAAACCCTAAATAGTCAAGCATCCAGCCACGAAATGTTCCGCTGCGCCGCCGCCACCGAAGGGGAGATTCGGGGGACAGAAAGTCTCTGTTCCGGCACCCTGACGGGACGGGGAAGTGCCCCTGGAGCCATCTCCATCGCCGTTGCTGATTCCCATGATGAGGAGGGAGTAGTTATCTCTCGAGGCTAAGGGTTCTACTGGTAGCCATGTGTTCATCTCTCTCTATGCATGATCATATTGTGATCATGAGCTTTGTAATCAATTAGATCTACCTTGCTACTCAAGTGCTTTAATAGATCTCTGCTCTCCCCATGTGTGTGAAGTTGACAGTGTGCACACCATGGTGGCACTTAGGCTAGAGATTACAAATACTTGTTATGAGTTATATTTGGAGTTGGATGTCTTTATGAAATTGTGGTGTTTGTTGGACTCATCTAGTACTCAAGGTGACAGTGTGGGGTTATCTAGATGGGAAAGGCTTACTTTGAGGTGTGCTGTTATAGCCCTACCATCGATTAGAGTGTCCAACCAGAGAGTAGTTAAGAGTAGTATCATAAAGAAGAAGATATTTATATGAGAGTGTTCACTAGTGAAAGTATGATCCCTAGGCCTTGTTTCTTAGCATTGAAACACCGTTTGCAACAACATATGCCATGTTTGCTTGCTGCCATCTTTATTTCAGTTTGCCTTTAGTCTCTTCCACGCCATCAATCTATTTTCTCCCATCGTTGTCTTATATCCATACCACTTGTATTTCACTATCTTTTCGCCGAACTAGTGCACCTATACACCTGACAAGTGTATTGGGTGTGTTGGGACACAACAGACTTCTTGTATCTTGATTGCAGGGTTGCTTCAGAGGGGATACCTTTGACCACTTCCTCCCTGAGTTCGATAAACTTTGGGTGATCCACTTAAGGGAAAACTTGCTGCTGTTCTACAAACCTCTGCACTTGGAGGCCCAACAACTGTCTACAAGAATAGAAGTGCGTAGACATCAGCGGGCAGGGCTAGCCCGCGCCACCACATGGTGTGGCCACCATATGGCCCCTCTCCGTCTCGTCTTCTGGCTCCGTGAGTCTTCCGGTAAAATATCGACTTTGGCTTTTGTCCGGTCCAATTCCGAGAATATTGATTTTCTGACTTTCCTGGAACCAAAAACAGCAGAAAACATGCAACTGGCACTGTGGCATCTTGTTAATAGGTTAGTTCCAGAAAATTTGTAAAAGTACTCCAAAGTGTGGACAAAACATAAGAAAGTAGATATAAAACAAGCATGGAACATCAAAAATTATAGATACGTTTGCAACGTATCAACATCCCCAAGCTTAACTCCTGCTCTTCCTCGAGTAGGTAAGTGATAAAAAGAAAGAATAATTTTTTAGGTGACATGCACCATCATAAACTTGATCAAAGTATTAGTAAAACATTCAAAGCTGGGATCGTAGTACTTCAATCATAACATGAAGGACAAAGTTCTAGCAATAAGACTAAGCAACTATGTTGTAACATGAAAAGGCACAAACAAAAGATTCATGAATAACAATGCTTTGCAAGACGTTGTTTGTTTCACATAAAGAAAACATAGCATAGTGGAATTCAGCTTGTCCCTCATAGAGTAGCATACATAAATGCATAGGACACCTTCAAAGTTCATAAGAGTGACTAGATACAAGTAGTTTAAAACAAGCAATATCAAAGTTATGCATCAATCAACAAGTCTTGGGACAATGCACATAGAACTAAGAATGGCCACTATGCTCTCAAAGTAGGTGCATAAAGGTAGAAGGTGGAGACTCAACATAAAAGTAGAAGAAAGGCCTTCATAGAAGGAAGTAGAGATTCAAGTTTCATAAAGAGCTTCCAAAAATTATGGTACTTGTTAGCTTTCAGCTCCCATTGCCCCTATCATAAGCATCTTGAAGGTGATTAAGGTTAAAGTGACACAACTAAGAGGATATGCTTGACAAGTTATAAGCTGAAATCTCATGCCCCTTACTTACGAAGACCGAACCTCATGCTACTCAACTTTAGTCACAAGTAAACTCTTGTCATTGTAATTACATATGTATCATAAAGAACCGCCAACGGGGTACCCCTTGCACATGACACAGGAGCTATCCCATAATCAAAATGACAAGGCAAGTAGACAATGAGCATCTAAGTGATCTTTTTATTTGCTATTTGCATAGGTTTCTATTAAGGATGCTTCATAGAGTGCTCATTATAGGGATGCTGCAAGTTTTCACCATGATTAGGCATGGCTTAGGCTAGCGGCCCAGGCGTTTCTCTAACACACATACAAACTCCATGATCTTACAAGTTCCACTTTTATTTCACACCACCGGGATTCATAAGCAAAAGAACATGATATCAACAGGGTACAAAGTACAGGTGCAATGTTGAAAGCGTTCCCCATGATACATGGTTTTGCTAATTTCAACTTATAAAGCGCAAGCATATACGCAACAAAGATGGACACAATGGGTCAAGTTTATTTATTGCAAGAAAGTAAAGTGTGCCATCAAGTTCGTGAGAGATTTAATCACTAATTTTCACATAACAAATTTAATTTGGAAGGTAGATAAAAACATGAATATACTTGCAATAGCAAATGCTAATAGGTAGGTATGGTGGACTCTTTGGAATAACTTGGTTTAAGGAATTGGATGAATGAGTGGAACTCACACTTGGTTACAGAGGCTAGCAAAAGACTAGGAGCGACAAACTAAGAGATCAATAATGGCCATAATCATGCAGAGCGACAAAACATCATTGATCAAAGCATAAAGAGATATTACAAGTTGAAAACTAAAGGATAAAGGCTATGGTGACTTGGGATAGTCATAACATGGTGTGAGCATGCGCCAAGTCAACCCAAATAATGCATCAAAGGAGAATACCACTATACTATGCTTTAATATGCTAAAACAACGCATGATTCTTCCAAGGCACATTAAGCAATCTCAATTGTTTATAACATGTCACGCTACAGAAAAGAATACTAAGCATAAATCCAAAACAATATCAAGCATGGCATGACAAAGCATAGGCCACAGTCAAAAACAAGCTCTCTTCACCAATTAAGCATGAACTTTCTTACTCTTTTCCAATCCAAACCAAACTATTTGAAAACCAATGCATGAAAGAGGGGGTCAAACCAATTTATTCAGAAAACTAAGAAAACCAAGCAAACAAAAACGAAAAATAAGACGCTCCAAGAACAACACAACTGTGCATGAAACAATAAAAATGAAGCGTTTGGAAGAAACCTGGGATTTTTATAGATGAAGAAGGGGATGCCTTGGGCATCCCCAAGCTTTGATGCTTGTACTTTTTGGATATTTATTGGGGTGACACGCGTGGCATCCCCAATCTTGAGCTTTAGTCCATCCTTCATATCATTACATCATTCTCTCCATACACCTGAAATTTTTCCTTCATACAAAACTTCACACAATCTTTATTAGCAACATTAGTACACTCAAGATAATAAGTCTTTGGGTTCAGTTTCAACACCTATAAAACTTCCATTAATACACAAGCTACTGTAGCACTTCCCTTGAAAAGCTTAGTTCCCCAAGGAGAACCCAAAAAGGAACCAACAAGAAGCAAATGCAAATAATGGCAGAAATCTGTCAAAACAGACCAGCAGGTAAAGACGATTTTTTTCGAAAACCTTATGTTTCTCATATCGAAAAGTGTTGAACAAAAGTCAGATAACAACCTGGGGCAGAAGCAAAAAAAAATCATGCCTTAAAAGGACGTACATAGATTTTACATGAATTTTTACGGTGAAGCACAGAAATCTGTTTCGGGACAACAACTTTCCCAATCATTACTTCTCTCTCATTAGAGGTTACTCTTGGCACAAAAGGCAAATAAAAAGGATAAGGAGCGGTTATTATAGAGGTAATAACTTTCAAGAGTCATCTAAAACTTTTGGGTTATCTCCCAATAAGTACTTTTCTTTAACGCCTTTAAGTTAGGCATGATAATTTGAGAAGATGCTCACATAAAAAATATGAATTGAAGTAAAAGAGAGCATCAAGAAGCAAATTCAAAGCACATTTAAGTCTAACCCACTTCCTATGCATAGGAATCTTGTAAAGAAACAAGTCATGAAAGCACAAAGCAACAAGCATAGAAAAGGAAAACAAGTGCAACTTCAAGACTTTCAACATAAAGAGGGGAAACTTAATATTATTAAGATGCATAAAACAATGTTTCCCTCTCTCATAATAACTTTCAGTAGCATCATGAATAAAATTAACAGTATAATTATCACATAAAACATTCTGATCATGAGCCACATGCATAAAATAATTAATACTCTCGACATAAACATAGTCATTCTTATTAATTGTAGTGGGGGCAAATTCAACAAAATAGCTATCATTATTATTCTCATCACCATAATCATCAAATATAGGAGGCATATTGTAATCATAATTAATTTTCTCCTCAATAGTAGGTGGACTGAAAATATCATATTCATCATTGTAATCATCATATATTGGAGGTTTTGTATCATCATAAGTAATAAAATAGCTATATTCCAAAGCTGGGGAACTAAAAAGATCATTTTCATAAAAACTAGCTCCCCCAAGCTTAGACTTTTCCATAGCATTAGCAATAATGGTGTCCAAAGAATTCATACTAACAACATTGCTATTAGCATGCAAATAAAGTTCCATAGGTTTTTTAATTTTCTCTTCAAACACTTCATGTCCTAACTCAAGAAAAATACTATAAAGCTCTCTATTTTTTTTTTCCATTAAGCCTCACTAGTGAAAACAAGAAACAAAAAGACAAAATTGCAGAATCTAAAGGAAATAACTTCGAGCACCCACACCGAAGGATGTGAGTACCTTTTACCTTACCTCCTCGGCAACGGCGCCAGAAAATAGCTTGATATCTACGCACTTCTATTCTTGTAGACAGTTGTTGGGCCTCCAAGTGCAGAGGTTTGTAGAACAGCAGCAAGTTTTCCCTTAAGTGGATCACCCAAGGTTTATCGAACTTAGGGAGGAAGTGGTCAAAGGTATCCCCTCTCAAACAACCCTGCAATCAAGATACAAGAAGTCTCTTGTGTCCCCAATACACTTGTCACATGTATAGGTGCACTAGTTCGGCGAAGAGATGGTGAAATACAAGTGGTATAGATAATTATAAGTGGTAACGGTGCCAGAAAATAGCTTGATGACGTGGAAAAGACTAAAGTAAAACTGAAATAAAGATAGAAGCAAGAAAACATGTAATAGATCTAATAGCGAATGGTGTTTCAGTGCTTAGAAACAAGATAATCTAGACACCTAGCTCGCGGGGAACTAAGGGGTCCCACCCATGTGCTGGATTCTCTGGACACTCCACGAGAACAGCCTCACGATAAGGTCATCCGTCCATGCGAAAGGAAGAAGATCCAGCTGACTTCTCCATTCCATTCCATATCTCATGGTTAACGTGTAATGTACGGTGCTAGAATCACTAGCGACATTGGTTGTTAAGTCCTAGATATTATGTTCCTTTACCACTGGAACTGTATCAGTAGATTATTACCTCTTGGTAAATAATCCATAATCATATTATTATGAAAATAGTGTTTTCTGACCTTTTTGAAATGCAGGTGATGAAAACATTTGAGTTACAAGCATAGAAAATAATCAAAGGACATGAGCAAGTTGTGAACTTGCCTTATGTGATTGCAAGATTATGCACTCACAGTCTTTGAGATAATAGAAGATCCAAATTCTGTAAATAGCATCATTGGTCCGGTAAGGACTAATGTTTAAAGAAGCAAGATGCAATCATGCATAAGTAATGTAATGCAGTTTGATAAATGTGCATCCCCGGAATAATCATATCTGATCTAGGGTTTGGACACTGGTGATGAGTTCTTAGGATGTGTTGCACTTTTATATCAGATTCACACTTGTGCTTGTTATTAAGGCTTGTGAGAGTGTGTGAAACAATATGTAAATCCAACAAGTAGGATGCAATACTAAAGCACTCAAATGGATCATGGTATCTAAAATATTTCTTAAGCAAGATTATTAATCAATTAAAGTCTTTCTAGATATGCTTAAGAATTACTTTTAATATTTCTTAAAAGAATACCCTTTTAGGAAAAGAGTACTTTACAAGGTAAAAGCATTTAAGTGTTTAACATGCATAGTATATAAGTGGAGTATAATAACATTTTAAGATTTAGGTGAATTGCTATCTGGTAATTATGATGGGAATTATTATATTAAGTTGTTAAGCGTTAAATGACTTATTATAAGATTGTTGTTTGAAGTGGCAAAACGAATAACTTTTGAAGAAAAGATTTCTTTGTTAAGGTTTAAAAAATCTTTGTGGTTAATCGAGTGTGATTGATATTGTTTGCGCTTATTTGATAAGCGTGGGTTTGAGATGCCTTATGACTTAATTTGGAATAGACAAAAGTGAACTATAAAAATATATTTAGACTTTATATATTGTGTTTATAGTTTGGTGGACCAAAGTTAACTTTGAAACATGAATAGATCTAGGGTGTGATGTGCTTTAAAGTATTAATAAGTTTTAGATTTGGTAACAAGCGTGTTTAAGAGTGTGAGATCATTCACTTCTAATTTAAGTGAATGATGAACTTAAATGCATTTTGTTGATATAAAATTGATGTGATCACCTCAAATGATTTTATTTATGTGTTAGGGTTTTAAAATTATGTTAAGCATAATAAAGAGTATTCATCTTTTTCATAAGTGAATGTTGTTTTAAGGTTTAGTTAAAATTGTTGGCTTAACTTAAATTTATGGTTTTAAAAGGTTCTCTTTTAAGTTATTATCTTACACTTAAGGTTTATCCAAGTTATGATTTTGGAACTAGTACTTTAATATAAGAGAGTTTAGGTTTAGTACCAAATTGTGATTATTTCTTATTTAAGAAATGTTTCTAAAGAATCTATAAAATGGTATTTTATATAATAGATCAGGATTTATTACTTTAAAATCTTAAAAACTTATGGAATGTTATATTTAGTATTATTCTAGTAAACTATATTTATTCTCGATCTTAAAAATGATTTTTATTTATTTTTAGGTATTATTCTTATTTTTATAAAATTCCACAAAGGATTAAATATCTTAGAATATTTGCTTCAAGTTTTATTTGTAAAAATTGAAGTTAATAATTTTATAAGGTAGTAGATTGATTTTAGTACACAGAAATGATTTTTATTGATTTTTAGGACTTTTACTTATTTTATGAAATTTCATTTAGAAGTTAATAGTGTTAATATTTATTTGCATTTTACCTAAATTAAATAAGTAAAGTTGTATTTTTCTTAGGTAGGTATTATTTTTTTGGTCATCTTGATATATCATATGTTTTTTTAGGAATTTTCTATATTTTTCTAGGGTTGAAATTAGTTTAGGGGTAATATGGTCATTTATTTATTTTATTCTTTTTTATGTTATTTCTAAAATTTGGAATTGGGCCGGACCTAAGAGCCAGCCTAGCCCACAGACCAATCTGGCCCACCAGGCCCAATTGGCTCGGGTCAGCCCAACCCCTCTCTTCCTCTCCTCTCACTCTCACATTTATCTCTGTCTCGTTCCTCTTCTCATTCTCGCCTGAGCGCCATCGCCAGCGCCGCTCTGGCTAGTCGCTAGCCAAATCCAGTACCGCCGCCTGCCGATGAGGACCCGGTTCGATCTCCTCCATCAACTCATATCGCCTCGCTGTTGCTCTGCTTCCTCGTCCCTGCCTCCACGAAATCCTAGTCGTGCGGCTTGGGTCGCCGTCGCTGAGGAAGGGTGACCCAGCATCCCCTGGTCCTTGTTGCTACCGACGCGCGCCTCCAAGTTGAGGCTTTCCTCTTGCTACTCCCTCACGGTGACCTCAACCCTGATGCCGGCAGGACGGCAGCAAGCTACAACCCCGGCGTCCCCCGGTTTGCCGACACACTGTTCTGCTTCAACGGTATTGGTGATGGGATTAACCATTTGGTCCTTGTCGTGCTACTGCTATGACATGGCTATCAACCACGCCCTCCTCTTTCTCGACTCCAACCTCCCTTCAGGTAACCACTACTGTGACCGGCCATCGAGCCGATGACTCTGCTTGGTGGCCTATGGTGCTGCTTCCGATCCAAAGTATGGTGTTGGTGCATACATGTGGTGTTGAGTGTTTGTTGAGGCTGTCATTACTATGCTAAGCTTTTGATTTGGATATATGAGTTACTTCTAAACGTCATGCTTCAGTTTGGATGAATATTCATCCCTAGCAGATGTTAGTTGGTTATAATCTGATCACTATACTGTTTCTAGTGAAACATACTGGATACTCTTATTATTGTCCACTTAACAGTGCTTAAACCTGTTATATCCTAGTTGTGGTAATGTGATGCTCAAGCTTATTTGTCACAGAGATTATTTAATCTTCAGTTCAGAGTCACTTGCATTGTCTAGTACTTGATATGTAATTGAGGTTGCAAATATTTGTTTGAACTCAAATTGTTGGCTTGAGTGAGTTCACCGTATAGTTCCTTAATGAAAACTAGATTTTGTCGGGGCGATGATCCCCAGGTACCCAAACCAGACAAGAAACTAGGCAGTCGGATCGCGCCCGGCTGGCCAGATGCAGTCGGACAGGGTAAGACAGGCCGGCTATCACCCGGTAGCCGGATCAGCAAGAGATAGCCGGATATGGCGACGTAGGCGGACCCAATTAGTGAGACAGGACGACGTGCGTATCAGTGCACGGTACGCCCTGTACGATGACAAGACTGGCCACCACCCGGCCATACCGAAGACTTTGCGAGGATGACGCAGGAACAGTGGCCTGTGCTGACGATGGGCTCGCACGGCGTCCGCTGTGCCTACGACAGCCATATCGCTCGTACTCCGATAAGACATACCATACCGGACACTGTGGATGTACAGCCGGCTGGGGCCTACGTGTGGGGCCCGCCAGTCGGATTGGCCAAGGAGACCGTTGCCTCTCTGCCTATATAAGGAGAGGCAATGCCTCAGTAGAAAGGGTTGGTCATACAGCATTTAAGGCAGTAGCTAGCACATACAGCTCAAGGAGCACTTTTAGTTCGTGTATTCCACATAGTCAGATCCGGCAGGAGTAGGGGCTTTACCTCATCACGAGGGCCCCGAACCTGGGTACTTCTTGCGTCCCGCTACGCTCGCTTGTATCAAATCCCGCATGCGGACGCCGTCGATAGCTTCCCTGCTAGTCCCCACACCTATATCTAACCTCCGCAGGTACTGCCGTTCCCAATACAACGAGAGTTGGCGCCCACCGAGGGGCAAGATAGCTTCGGCCGGAGTTCTGTTCCGCACGGGACCACTTCGTCTTTATCGGCACCGACACCGCTCGAGTGGCTTGGGGGCTCGCCGCCTCCGTGTTGTCGCCACCGACACCGCTCCATCAAGTCTCTCGAGGGCTTGCCGAGTCGCTCGGGGCTCGTCGTCTTCGCCGCGCCGTCGTCGCCGACTCCACACCTCCGAATTCCTCGGTGCCTTGCCGCCGCCGACGCGCCGTCCTCGTCCGTGCGGCCGCGTCTGCGTGCACCTATGCCTCCGAACCCATCCATCCCCGTCCGCGTGGCCGTGTCCACGTGCGGTTCCGGCCTCTCCACGCCGTCGTCCGTGTTCGCCAGATCACATCGTCCTCATGCGCGTCGTCAGGCCTGCGGCACCGCAGCCGCGCCTCCAGCAGGCTCTCCCGCGAGCACGCCTCGCCAGATTCCTCTCCGGAGCAAGTTCGTGAGCCGGTGCATCGGCGGCTCGCCGTATCCCCGCATCCGCCTCCGTCCCTGCTCTGCAGCAGGTCCGCCACGCTGTCGCCACCGGGCTCGCCGCATGCGCGTGCGCTGCTGCGCCCGCAGCGGCCTCCCCCGCCGCACCTCCTCGCGCGCGGCAAGCCAGCGGTGCGCCCACGCGAGCTAGCATCAGCAGAGCGGCAAGCAACCAAAAGTCAGAGCCGCGAACTAACGCGGCATGCGCGAGCCAGGCAAGAGCACGCAAATACAGTTCAATGCGTGCATGCATGCACGCCCGACGCCACTCCTAGGATGCTCCCGTGCGAGGTCGTCTCCTTCCTGCCGCAAGTCCTGCAGCTCCACCTGCTCCCAGTTGCGCGTCTGGCTGATGCGTTGCTTCGCCGCGCGCCCTCTGGCTGCGATGCCTCCGGGCCCCGGCCGTCCTACCCCTCCGCGCCCGCGACTCCGGATCGCCCGGGCTGGCTCCCGAGTCCGGCTGCGCGCGCCCGCGCTCGCCCGCTGGCTGGCCGCATCCGCGACGGCTCCGGCCTCTCGAGCGCCCGCCCACCGGCTTCCGCGCCTTGGGTGCGCCAGCCACGTCCGGCTCCTTCCGGCCGCCCGTTGGCTCCGCCCGCTGCCGCGGGCCCGTCCCCGCCGCTCGCCGCAGCACCCCCGCCGGCTGCAGCCGGAAGCACCTTCCCGCGTGCGTGACTTCTACTATCCAGTTGGGGAAGAGGGACCCCAGGTAGGAGCCGTACCTGGCTGGAAAAGTTAGAGTGAGGAAAAGGAAAAAGAAAAGCCAATCCGGCTGAGAGAAAAGCGAGAGAAAAAAAAGGGGGTGAGAAAAAAGAAAAGAGAGTCCGGTTGGAAAAGGTGAATTTTTTTTTGAGAAAAAGCAAAGGAGAGACCCGGCTGGTTGCATCCGGCTGAGAGGAAAAGTAAGAAGAGGTCAATTCGGCCGGTTAGAAAAAAGAGTGAGTAAAAAGAAGAGAAAGAAAAAATAGAGAAGGAATCCGGCTAGCCCAGTCCGGTTAGAAAAAACAAAAAAAGTGAGCCGGCTGTTTGTCACCGGCACAGGAGAGAAAAAAGTCAATCGGGCTGTGAGAGAAAAATGAGATTCGGCTAGAAAAATCCGGTTGAGAAAAAAGAAACGAGTAAGAAAGGAAAAGATCCGGCTATGGCAATCCGGCTAGAAAAAGAAAAAAGATAAGGGAGAAAGATTCCAGATTCGGCGACATCTGTCCGGCTACCTGTTCGTCTGTCCGATTCGCTCGGTTCGGACCCGTTCCAGCTGAGTCAGGCCGACTCCGCGCGACTTCGCCCTGTTTGGTTGCTGGTTGGACCGGCTGGACCCGTTCCGGCTGGCCTAGGCCGGCTCGGCGCATTCTGGCGCGTTTAGTTGCCTGGCCGGCTGGGGACCGAATCCGGCTACGCCGCGTTTGGTTGCCTGTCCGGCTAGATCCAGGATATCTGGCTGGAACGCCAGTTGGACTGTTTTAGCAGCCGCAACGCCTGCGAAATCGCGCCTTCGACCCTGCTACACCGACAGCTACAATGTGAGTGTTTTTTCGACCTCGAGAAACCCTCGAGGTCTCGCCAGATGTTGTTTCCCTTCCTGCTTTCAGTTTTCCGGCGCCGGCAACCCCTACCCGGGGGCTCGCTAATTGGCCCGGCCTGCTAAACCTGTAAACCGACTGAGTAGTGTGCGACGGTATCAGAGGCCCACTCTTCGTCTCAGCTAGACCGCAACCCGGCTGTCTGGCTAGCAAGAGCAAAAGCCCGAGGCATCCCACATGAAAAACGGCGAAGGGTGCGACAGATCGGACATTCCGGCCTTGTGCCTAGTTGGTTTTTTCCGGCTGCTCAGCCCCTAGTACCGTGTGCAATGTACTGTCAGCTCCCCCTTTGGTTCCGGCTCCAGACCGCAACCCGGCTGGCCGACAAGGACACAGCGTAAACAGCAGAGCGCACGGGAAAGTGACTAAGTATTCAGAGAAGCACGAGCTAGTTTTTGAAAAATAAAACCGTTATCCAGTTGATAGCATGTGTACTGTATGTTGATGTACTGACAATCAATTCTGTTTGTTTGTTTTGGCACGACTGCACCGAGTTGGATTTCAGGTACAGATGAAGATTCGAAGCACCTGGCTACGCCAGCTACTTCGAATCTCGGGGGCTACACCCACCGGGTGTGCTGGCGCGCCCCCGGTGTAATTAAGTGCTCCGGTCCGGCTGAAGGCGTTCAGCCGGATAGCAAAGTTCGAGGTGTCGAAAATGGCAAGAGATGGAAGATTCGAAGCACCTGTCTCCGTCAGCTACTCCGAATCTCGGGGGCTACACCCCGCGGGTGCGCTCGCGTGCCCCCGCGGTGGTTGTGTTGGTTCCGGGCCAGAGGTGTCCAGCCAGACGCCATTCAAGCACTGCATCTACAACGACAACGGCAAGTTATGTGGAGCTCGTGCGAATTTCCCCCTCCTGGTGAAATCAGCGCGCGCTCGGGGGCTAGTGTCGGGGGGATGATCCCCAGGTACCCAAACCGGACAAGAAACCAGGCAGTCGGATCGCGTCCGGCTGGCCAGATGCAGCCAGACAGGGTAAGACAAGCCGGCTATCACCCGGTAGTCAGATCAGCAAGAGACAGCCGGATACGGCGACGTAGCCGGACCCAATCAGTGAGGTAGGACGATGTGCGTATCAGTGCACGGTACACCCTGTACGATGACAAGACTGGCCACCACCCGGCCATACCGAAGACTTTGCGAGGATGACGCAGGAACAGTGGCCTGTGCTAACGACAGGCTCGCACAGCGTCCACTGTGCCTACGACAGCCATACCGCTCGTACTCCGATAAGACATACCATACCGGACACTGTGGATGACCAGCCGGCTGGGGCCCGCGTGTGGGGCCCGCCAGTCGGATTGGCCAAGGAGACCGTTGCCTCTCTGCCTATATAAGGAGAGGCAAGGCCTCAGTAGAAAGGGTTGGTCATACAACATTTAAGGCAGTAGCTAGCACATACAGCTCAAGGAACACTTGTAGTTCGTGTATTCCACATAGTCAGATCCGGCAGGAGTAGGGGCTTTACCTCATCACGAGGGCCCCGAACCTGCGTACTTCTTGCATCCCGCTATGCTCGCTTGTATCCAATCCCGCCTGCGGACGCTGTCGATAGCTTCACTGCTAGTCCCCACACCTCTATCTAACCTCCTCAGGTACTGCCGTTCCCAATACAATGACAGATTTACTACTGAATAATGAATGATTCCTATTTCATTGGCTTAGAAAAATTATTTATATTCCTATCGTAATTGTTGATGGTTGGGGTTTTGACTAGTGTTTTTTTTTGCTTTCGGTACCCATTAATGTGGAGTTTCTCCTAGGTGTGTGTATTCCAACATTGAAACAACTAAAAAATGGGATCATTCATTTGGAATGTTCTATAAGCAAAGCATTGGGTTGGGATTCTAGGCCAATGATTTACATAGACTGAGGATTTGATTTGGATAAGGACATGTGCTAATAGTAGCTTCTTTTTCTTTGACCATGCTACTATGATGATCTCTAGTTATAAGCTAGGGAAATGATTTATATTCACCTTAGAATATGTTTCCTTGATATTTTTACTTGTTAAGTAAACAAGTACACTTAGAGATGGAACCCTTTTTTATTCTGAATTACTTCTTGTGAGCTTAGATCAATGTGAAGCTTCCATAAGGATGGTACACAAGATCTACGACTTGTAGGATTTCTTTTCCCTAAGTGAAAATATATATGAATTACTTTATTAGTTGGATAATGGGATTTGCAAGCTTCTTGGTGGAATCTTGTCAGTGATGCTTGGGCTGCTGTTTAATTTCCACAAGGGGCTCTGCTAACCTGGGTTGCTGATGTGGTGACTCCAAACCTAGAGTGTGCACAACAGTGTCCCAAGTAGCAAGATTTGTGGTTGTGTACATAACTAGTTATGTGGCTTCAATCCTGTGATGCAAAAGGCTGAGCCACCAATGGGTATTAAGAACAGATACTATAGTTTGTCTATCTAGCTCAATGATGAGACTAGCATAGCACTTCTATGCTAGTCTGAGAGCTCTCGAGATCTCCCAAAAACTTCTCTTTTAATCTGGATATAACCATGTGCTGGTTGAGTTGAGGTTTACCAACCTGATGCATGCAGACTTGCTGATATGTGGTTGTGCACATGATATTGTTGATGGGCTGCCAGTGATCCTTCTTGTTTTGTTGTTCTTCTCCTTCTTGAGCTATGGCCTGATCTTCCATACTATTGTTGGCCACTCCTTCTTACTACTTGATTTAGTACAACCACTATAACCTAGCCTTCTCCTCCTGAAACTGTTGCTGGTATTGTGTGGTGAAAAGGATGTGGTTGTTGGTGATGAGATGAGAAGAACTGGTGGCTAGTGAGGATAATGAAGTGGTTAGTGTGTGTGTGGCTTCTTGCTAGCTACGGCTGGTGCTCTCTCTCTATTTGATGTTCTCTGGTGCTGTTGACAGCACACCAATTACATGTGGTGACTGTGCTGCTTGATTGCTTGTTGCTTGATATGGATCAGATCAAGTGCACCCTAATATTTCTTAGGGTTTTTACCTATTGCCTTTTACTGTTCTGGTGAACTTGCCCATTGGCCAATGAGGTTGTACTGAGGCAATTCTTTACTAATAAGAACAAGTACTAACTTGGCTCTTTTGTTCATATACTCAATGATGAAACTAGCAATGCAACTCATTGCCCAACTAAGAGTACAATTAACTAAAACACTCCCTTATATTCTTTATATAGTTTTTTCTTTGTTTCATTTTATTTTGTTTTACAGGGCTGAAGAAATAAAAGAGGATATGAAGATATGTAGCTAGGAAACAGTTTAGGCTTTCCTTTTATACTTCTATAACCTTTCTTTTCTTTTTGGGACAAATTGTAAAATACATTGTAATATTTGTTTAGATTAATAAAGTTAATACTTTTTTCCTTTAATTTCGATTTGTACATTGTTGTTTAATCCTTTATTATGAAGGACGGTGTAATGTTAAATTTGTTTTTAATTAGAGACTTAAAACTATTGTATCTTATTCATAAATAAGAATTCAATTCTTATTTCCTTATTGCAATTTGATTACTATTTATCATTCCATTTACACATCCTTTTATAATTCAAATATATCAACTTAATATTCAAATCTAAATTGTCTTCCCCTCAAACCCAAAAATACAGTAGAGGTCATGTCAAAATCTGTCGCACTTTCTCGGATGCTTTCATCAGAACAAGAGAGATCCCGACCGCTCATTAGCTTCTTTAGTTTGCGCGAAAATTATCTAGATTTTCTATGCATGAATGTAATGCACGCACCTTATCTTAGCTTATTTCTAATCTCAAATGCTGGGGTGTTACAAGCAGCAGCAGCAAGGGGGAGCTTGGGACCCTTGGCCCAACCAGCCACGACAGGGGTACAACTACGTCCCGTATGAGGAATTCTAGCAGCTCAACCAGCGCATTGGGGAGATCGACCACACTCTTCAAGGAGTGAATTAAGATGTGAGTGCTTTGACTCACAACTTCAGTCACTTCATGACCCACTTCCACGACTACTACCAGCAGTATCCGCACCAGCTGCCGAATGATGGCAACAACTTAGCCTAGCAATAGCCTAAGCTTGGGGGAGGTTTGAAAACCTCCAAACTTTGCATTAATGTTTTTATTTCTTCTTTTGATTTATTTTATTTCTTCGAGTTGCATGTTTATTTTCAGTTTGCATTCCTTAAACAAAAAATACAAAAAATAGTTGTAATTTTATTTGCAAGTTCGTTTCTTTATTTCTCTCGTAGATTGCTCAATTTCAGGTGACTTGGCAATATGGAAACACATAGCGGGTTTGACTCAAATACGATAACAAAGCAAGCAAGAAGAGGTATCACATTCCTTTCATGATCCTTTCTGCAACCTTAAGTTGATCCTACAATTATTTACTTGCTTGCACTGGAGTCACTCCCCGCTTAACTTGTTATCTTAGAAATTCTATTCCCTTGCTAGCGTCTTCTTTTTAGCCTTGAAACAATGACCAATGAACTTGGTTAAAAATACTTCCTACATTTTACAACAAGAAAAATCATCTGAAAGATGACTTGAGTCCATGTTTAGCACAAAGAATTAAATTTTAGAACTACTCCATCCCATTTGAGCTTAATATGAATAGACTCGATGGTACCCTTGATTGAAATTGTTTGATAAAAGGGATGCTTCAAACTAGTAGAGATTATGCCACTACTTTTTCTAATAATTACCGTAAGATATTGCTTTACATGTGTCATTATAACTCTGTCGTGCTCCATGTGGAACTATTAACTCCACTAGCCAACGAAGGATCTAAATGTGGGAAACCACTTGATTTCGGCTATTGAGTTATGTCAACGTCTGTAGTAGTAATGCTATGACGGGTAAAAAAAATTGTGTCCTCATGGTTTCACGTTCCAAGTGAAGTTGTAGTACTCCTCTGACCCATTATTGCTCAAACAATTATTTATTGGCATGGTCACGAGTGCACAACATAGCCCCAATTAACATGTTAAAAATAGTGGCATGATTTCTCTATGAAAGAGCTGAAGTTTTTGAAAGGCAAAAGAAAGAAAAAGGTGCTTTGAGAGTCTTGAAATTTCAACATGGGAATAGATGAGTTGTTCTTAAATTAAATGTTTTGGTGCCAGCTTGAATACTCTCAATTGATTAAATAAACAAGAACAAAAAGTTTTCATCTCTCAATGAAGAGAGACAATAAAAGAATTTGTCTCACTTTCCTAGCTAAACTTTTGACACTTACTTGGGCATATGATTTATTTGCTAACAAGATATACGTGGTTAGGAAGTGGACTCAGTGCAATCTTGTGAATACTTGTATGATCATATTTAAGATTACAAGGATTGTGAGGAAAATAATTTGACACCAATTCAAACTTGTAAGCTCTTTTATTTTCAGTCTCAAATCTCTCCTATTCTTCCTTATTTCCTTGTCACTCGAGGGCGAGCAATATCTAAGCTTGGGGGAGTTGATAGCTGTGAGATTCAACACATTTTGGATGGCTTTTATTGATGGTTTTCCCCTGGATTTGATTGTTTTCTAGCATTACCTAATGCTAATACTTCGGTAGCAAAGAAAACTTGGTTTTAATGTGTGTTTCAGGTTCTAAATGTCAACATAAGGTTTTAACTAGAGAAACACCATATTCTGGAGAAAACAAGCAAGTCTCTCTTTGGAAGCGCTCGAGGGGAGCATATAGAAGCTTCAACGAGCAACTATATGGCAGGAATATTTTTTCGACCGTATAGTTCATGGGGTATAGTTTCCGATCCCTCTATCTTGTCAAAAGGGACAACTTCCATGAAGGGACCGATGACGAAAACACAACACAACAGCCGCCATACCATCTAGAAGGGAGAAAGAAGAGATCTGGAGAAGAAGGGAAGATGTTCTTCATCTCGCTCCACGATCTTCGACCTCCTAGCCAATACACCCCCATAACCACTGCTTGTACTTGAGAGAGAGGGGTCTCCACCTTGCAAGACTAGGGGTTGAGATTGTTTCTTCCCATCTTGAATTGTGTTGGATATTTTTCTATTCTTATTGTGGATCGCCATGGTAATATAAATATGAATTCCCTTTATTTGATCATATCGATGATCCATTCTTATCTCATGTGTGAGTAATTCCCTTAGGCATGGGAGATATAGGGGATTGGTGAGATGTGATGTGCCTTCATATATTTTCCATAAGTCTGTGATTGATTCTAATTACTATATTATGTGTGCTTGACTATCTGTGGGATGCCTAATGCTTGTTTTCCAATTAAGGGCCCAGACAACATGATGTTTTGTTCTACATAGATGAGATCTTGTTCGCTAGTGGACCGGTGACCCCCGGGTGACACGGGGATATCAATGGAAAACTAGTAGACTTGAGGATAATGAGGAACCACTATGCTTATTGCATTAGTCTGATCCAAGGAGCTTAATCACTAAGCGACTTGAAGGGTCTTAATCGTCTAGTGTCTGACCATGGTTTTGGTAACAGGCTAGTAGGATTATTGAAGTTGGGATGAAATCTACCAAGAGGAGTTCCGGCTAATTATGGGTTGCTCGCCTACACATATATTTATAAGATTATGATTGTTACAATTATCATTCGTCCACCTAGCACAGTCACTATCACCATGAACTGAATCTCCCAAACAACCAAGTCGTTCTTTACTTTTATGCTTTATATTTCTGAAGTTTACATTTTAGTTCTATTTAAATACATCTCATTTAATCAAAAACCCATTCTTATTTCAACACTTGTAATCAATTCACTTGAAGACCTGTGACAACTTCGGGTGTGACAAAGACTTCACCCATAATCACTTACCTTTGGGCTCCCTGTGGGATCGATATGTATACTTCGAAACTAGCTACAAATGATATGTGCACTTGCAGACATCAGATATCCATTTTATATGTTGATGACACATTGTTTTTCGCGGATAGCAATCTTGAAACTGCATTTAAGTTGTAGTGGTTGTTGTCTTGTTATGAGCAAAATGTCTGGCATGCGCATTACCCTTGTCAGTTCTATGCTGCAATTCTGTTGTTAGGCGCATGAAAATAAAAGTTGGGCACATTTGTGACCAATCTAGAGTCACACACAAATGTAGGCTTCACTGAATATTACACAGATAGCCTAACTTAGTCTTGAACAAATAGTCTCTTAACTTGTTCTTACACAAATAAACAAAGCTTGGTATTATACAACTAATCATAACTGAGTCTTGACCAAAGAAGCATTACTTGGTAGAACTAAGAGGAAACTAAAGATAAAGATAAATCGTTCTTCAGATCTGTCAGATGAACACTAGCCCCCGGGTGCTAGTGGCATAGTCGAAATGAACCAGAACGCTGCGTTTGCCCTTGAATCATCCCCTAAGTTGTACAATCCCACTGATGAGCCAATGGTAGCCCCCCTTGATGTGCATTCGGCTCCAGTAGGATCTTGAGGGTCATCATGATAGGCGCGCAAGTGTGCAACAAACACATAGTCTGCTCTGAACACTAGAAGTGTTGGCACCTCAGCAACAACACCAGCTTGTTCTTCTTGGACTCTGGTAGTAGCCTCCAGTTGTTCACCATCGGCACCAACATCAGCATTAGCAAGTACTTTGTCAGCTCCACCACCACCATCACCTACAACAATAGCAGCAACAGCTAGCTCTTCCTTAGGTCCATCACTACCACCACCACCACCAGCAGCAACAGCGGGATAGGTAGTGATGCCTCTGAAATATAGCCATCTACGTCCACATTTAAACTGGATATTATTCATATTTTTGCTGGAATATCTCTCTAAACCCTGCCACTAATGCCTAATGATCAAAGGGGTATGTAATCATTTCTTTCTATTTTTCCCTGCACAGATAATGACGTTTGATGATGGGAATCACTACATTAAAGTCAAAGATACGAGATTTCTAACAACCAAAAGAAACTAGGAGTTGTGAAGCGGAGGCAGACGCTTTAATGACCAACTATACGACCGGAACAAAATTCTGGCTGTATAGTTCCGGTCGTATAGTTGTCGTCGACACCGCTAGGTCAAACATAACAACTTTCGTGAAGGGACCCCTATATAAAGAGGCCTCGGGCGATGAGAAAAGGGCCCTGCCCTGCCCTAGATCATCAGCCGCCTCTAGATTTCCATCCACCACACTGAAGAGCCGCCGGAGGAATAGACTTAGATCTAATCTCCAAACCCTTCTCTACCACCATAGCCATATTCCACCACTTGTAATAGTAGATCTCATCTTTGATTGGCGACATTGTAAGACTATTTGCTATCAATCTCATGATTTCCACTACAATGTTTATGATCTTTGATCTCATCTCTATGTGTGAGTAATTCTCCTTGGGATAAGGGATTCGGCCTATCCATGTAGCTCTTGTGCATGTTATTTATCATAGATGGGATCATGTATTAGTTTGTATGACATGGTGATTATTGTATCCTCTCTTGCCTCAGTCTAAGGACTTGTCAGGTACCCAAGACCCCGAGGATTGAGCCAGGTATAGGGAGTATGAGTAATGACTAATCTGTAGGTTGGGAACCCCCGTGACAGAAGGGGTAGTACGGCTGTATGTGAGGGATTTACTTGGGATTAACGGTGACGTCACTGTGCATATCATTAGTTCTCTTTCTTCTATGGATGAGACTAGTAGGTTATTGCTATAAGCGGTTGCAGAGGCAATAGGAATTATGGATGCACTGCCCACATATATTTAATCTTGCTCTAACAATTACATGCAAACTTTATTTCTATCTGTTATTCGCATCAGATGTTTTGCACAGCTACAGGTGAAACCGAACGCCCTAGGCCCTCTCTCTCAAACATCGACAGCAACAAAAGATGCAAACCCTTGGTCCGGTAAAAACACAAAAGGAATTCTAAAACTCCTGAGGTCTGTTAAAGTAACTTCACAACGCTTCTGCTTCCCGAGGATTCGATAAACCTAGGTCTACTAGGGAAAAAGAGCTATACTACATCCATAATCTGGATCGAAGGTATCAACCCTTTTTCTGGCGCCATTGCTGGGGAAGAAATAGCTATCCTGGTGAGGTTAGTAGGAACCTTGCTAGTTTTAATTCTTGGTTTTAATTTTTGATTTGCTTTCAGTCTTTATTTAAAAAACCAAAAAAAATAGTTAGCCTTTAAATTCTTGCTTTTACTATTATAAGTCTATGTTTAAGAAAACCCAAAAACATAGGAAATATGGCTGAAAAGAAGCTTGAGGAGTTTGCTACTACCAACAATGATTATTTGTGTACTCATATTACTCGGTGAGCGATTTCTGTTGATGACTATGAAATTAAGCGCCATTATTTAAGTTTGGTTCAACCGAATCAATTTGGAGGTTGTGCTGTTGGGGATGTAGGTATGCACTTGAACACTTTTACTGAAATATGTGATATGATGCGTATAAAAGATGTTGATCCCCATGCAGTCAAATTGCGTTTATTCCCTTTCTCTCTTAGAGGAAGAGCAAAAGAATGGTTGCTATCTTTGCCTAGAAATACTATTACATCATGGGTGGAATGCACTTTTTTATTTATGACTAAATTCTTCCCACCTGCAAAGACTATGCAACTATGATCTAATATTACTGGTTTTAGACAGGAATAGCATGAGCCACTAGCTTGCATGGGAGAGGATGAAAGAATGCATGAGAAACTATCCTAGTCATGGGATGGAAGACTGGTTAATTCTCCATTTATTTTATAATACTCTTAATCCTATGTCTAAGTCTATGCTTGATACTGCAGCTGGAGGAACATTTATGGGTAAACATATTAACGAAGGAAAGTAGCTGCTAGACAATATGCAAGACAACCATGCCCAATGGCATGTGGATAGATCAAACATGAAGAAGGTGAACTCCGTCTCACCACAAGAAAATGAAGAACTCAATGCTAAGTTGGATGAGCTCATGTTAGGCGTAAAAGGTAAGGAAACCCAGGTAAGAGCTATCCCAGAAACAAATATTGAAGAAATAAACTTCATAGCTCATAATGATTATAACCCTGCTTGGAAGAAGAATTATAATCCTAACTTTCAGAAACATTATTCTAGTCCTACAGGTAACTCTAATAATAATATGGGAACTAGTAATGGTAGTCTCTAAGAAACACTTAAGTATTTTATAGACTCACAAAATGAGCAAAATAATATCCTTGTTAAAATAACGGAGAGCCATGATGCTATGCTTGGTAAATCATCTAACCAAGTTGTAAGTATGGGGAATGATTTGTAGGCCCTCCAAGAAAGAACGAGGATTGTTGAGACATAGCTAGGTAAGATAACCGAGAGTCAAACTCTCACTCTAGCTAAATTTGCAGGAAAAGCTGAGCCCAATCCTGTTGAAGACCTCAAGATGATGACAATCCAAAGGGAGGAGTCTGAAGAACTTGATTATAGTAATGCTCCTTCACCAAGTTACACCATTGAAGATCTTGTAAAAAGGATCAATATTAAGATTCTGGTAAGTGAAGGAAATGAGGAAGCTATGTACCAACACTTTGTTAGTCAGGTAGCAATAAAGGTACATGAGCTTGAGAAAGAATATAAGCAAATTGCTGAAAAATTACCTATGAAGCTTGATGATATATTTGAGCCTACTATTAAGATTAAGATTGGGACCAATGAGATAGCTACACTTTGTGATCTAGGTGCAAGCGTTTCAACAATTCTAAATAGTCTTTTTAACAAGTTAAACCTTGGCTCTTTTGAGATCACCAAGTTAAAATTACATCTAGCAGATTCTACCTATAAACAAGCTGTAGGAATTAAGGAGAATACTTTAGTATACATTAAAGGTTGTCCTGCTTGATTTTTTTATTGTTGACATGCCTGATGCTACTAATCCTATTATATTAGGCCGTCCATTTTTAAGAATTATTAAGGCTTTGCTTAATCTATGTGAAGGGAACGTGAAGCTTCAATTGCCTTCGCAGGATCCTTTTGTTATTCATTTCCCCAGGAAGAATAAAGCCAAGCATGATGAAAAGGAGGCCATCACTGTGAAGGCCAACTATTTTGGAGTGGGTGTTCCACTCATCTGGCCTAAGTGAGCAACATCAAGGTCAAGCTATTGACCATAAAAGAGCGCTTCATGGGAGGCAACCCATGTGAAATAAAGGTTTGAGTAAAGTTTTTAAGTTTTAGTTTAAGTTTATGTTTAATAAAGAGTGCTAGAAAGCACCAATTGAGGAGAAGAAGTTCAGTAGTACCAAAAATCCTGCTTAATACATGCTGATGTTGGTCGACAATATTTACTATCATTTTTCTGTCAAAAACAAGGTATTTCACTAAGTTATTAGATAAGAAAGAATTCTCGAAGAAATATAATTTTTTTGATGTATACAGAAGGTTTAACGACCAACTATATGGCGAGAATAAAAATTTCAGCAGTATAGTTCTGGTCGTATAGATATTTTTGTCATCGATAATTTTTTTTCATATGTACTGACAGTTTAACGACCAACTATACGGCAGGAATAAAATTTCCAGTCGTATAGTTCCAGTCGTGTAGATATCGATGCTTTCGTACAATTTATTTACTGGGTACAGAGAGTTTGACGACGACCAACTATACGGTGGGAATAAAAATTATGGCCGTATAGTTCTGGTCGCATAGCTGCGCCGCTAGGTGGAAACCCTAAAATTTCGACAGCATGCCAACTATACGGCGGGAACACATCGTTCTGGCCGTATAGTCCCACCCGTATAGTTACGTCCGATCACAAAAACGCTTCGGGAGGTACCTCCAACCCCAAAACTTCAATCCTTTTTCTCTCTTCTACCTCCAAACCCTCTCAAAACCTTAAGAGATATTCATCTCTACTCCATTTTGTTTGATTTCATCGCACACAAGTGATCTATGGTATGTTTCTCCTCCGATCCTCCAATTACTTTTTGCAAATTCATCTTCGATCTATCATTATTATCAATCTAGGGTGATACCTACTATGAACTAATTGCCATGATTCTCTTGCCTAGATTATTATTTTGAGGGGATTCTTTAGTGAGCTATGATGAGGAACATGTTATACTTACTATTGTTGGATCAAAAAGTTCTATTTTTGTCTTTCTTCATTATTTTAGATGATGAACACAAGGAGCCAAACTCGTGCTCGTGCCGCCGCTTCTCGGGCTGTCACTCAAGAACGCAAGGGATACGGTTCAGGAATGAGATCCAACGTGATCGCTTCGAAAGGATCAAGAACCGAGAAGTGAAGGCAACTAAGTGGGCTTGCCCCATTACATTGAACCGAGTCGGTATTTCTAATGACTTTAATTTACTTTGCAATAGAGCTGCCTGCAAAACTTTGTGTACAATGATGTGCCTACTTATTGCCGGTTAACTATTGAATTTCTAAGTTCTTTGCAAAGCACTGTTAAACTATGGCAAGGAGAGGACACGATTTATTTCCGACTTATGAACAACAATTACACTTTAACACTAGATGAATGGTGTGCATGTTTTAATTTCCCAAACAATGATGCTAATGCCTTACGTGCATCCTTTATTGGCTTAGACCCTTCCCCTGCATAATGGTTTAATGGAATGAGTTTCACTACTAGAGTAAGCAAGGGGGAGAATATTCAACATCCTGCAATTCGCTATTTGTTCTATGTTATTGCTAACACCTTGCAGGCAAGAAATGAGTTCACAGGACTCAATGAGGAGGACATCTTAGTCCTCGCAAAATCTGCTTACACCAACTATGACTTGTCACTCAACTTGGGCGCAATTCTTTAATGCTACCTAGAGCACCAATCCTCCGAAAGCCAAGGACCAATCACGGGTGGAGGCATCATCACCGTGCTTGCCATTGCCCTAGGCATCGACCTAGGTGAGTTACAACCTGTGCTAGGTGAGCGACGTGTTGGTTTCTCTACTTTAAAGGCTGGTGGAATGCTCACTAGGAGAGGTGGTGTTTATTACCTGCATATTGCTAGAGCTGGGCGTCTCTACCCCGCTCCTATGCCTAATGGTCTTTTCTCTATCGAGGAAGGACGTTTGCTATATGACTTGCAGGTTGAGCAACACCAACCCGACGAGGAGATTCTAGATGAGGACGAGGACCAAGAAGATGAGCAAGAAGTTCCTTATCAAGAGGAGTCGCCACAAACCCGGTTCGCCACATACCAAGACTTCCAAGAACTTGGAGGGACTATGGAGAGGATGCATAGCCTCTCCTTGAACCTCCGAGGAACAGCTAGTAATTTATCAACTCAATTTGTGAATTGGAGTAATGACTTTTCCTGCCACCACAATGATTTGAATGGCTTGCAAAAGCCTAAGCTTGGGGAAATTTCCTCATGTATCTTTATTTGGTGTTCATTTGCTTTTATTTATTTCGAGGTTATGTTTTTAGTTCGAGTTTATAAGCACTTGTGTTGGTTTCCCCAACACTTTATTTTTAGTTATTCCTATTTGCTTTCGAGATTTTCTAGCCGAGCTTTACTGCCAATTTTCTATTCTTTAATTCTTCCTCTCAAAAACAACAATAAAAATCTCCATTTATCTTTATTTTTTCCTCTTTCTTTTCTCTCCGCCTCGAGGTTCTCATATATTTGCAGGAGAGTGATCAACTTTGAGTTTCCAAGAAGAAAATATAAAAAGTAAGAGAGAAGTGAAACCAAACATGAGAGGTATGCCTTATGACTCCCTACTTTTGAAGTTTGAGAAACCCATGCTAGTTAATAGTAAATATTGAGATATTATATTAGTGGAGTGAGTCTTTATATTGTAGCACAATTTTGTTTACATGTGTATTTAGTTGGGTATGTTTTGTTCCAGCTCTTGTAGTTAACCAAGTCTTGCCTAAAAAATTTCTAAACAATTGTAATAAGAAAAGGTCTCACAATTGAAGGCTTGGGTGTTGTAGTGTTTAGTCTTGAAGGCTTATTTCTATAGACACTCAACACCACGGAATGTAATGATTGACTTGATAGCTCTCTTTAAAAGGATTTGTTTGATTGAATTAATGTTTAGCGGTCTTTGTGAGCATGCCAAAGTTTGACTTGTTAATCATAAGAATGATATAACTTTATGCGTGTCAAACTTCATGGGATGCCAACAACTCCGCTGGCCTACGAACGATCTTCATGGATGAAACTCCTAGATTTTGACTATGAGTTGATTAAACACATGTAGCAGCAATGCTATAGTGGTTAAGATTCTTGGCACTCCCGGGTAGCTATGTTTATGATGGAATCACTCCTCTGGCTGTTATGAGTAATCATTATACAAAAGGAACAAAAACCTTAGTGATTCCAAGAGTGTCCATCATAGCCCTACAAACTAATGATTTTTTTTGGCATGCTCTCAATTACTTAAGAACTGAAATTCTTGAAGGACAATGAATAGAAAAGAAGTGCTTGAAAAGTCTTGATTTATTGATGTGGGAGAATTGAGATACTCTAGTGTATATGCTTTTCATGACAACTCAAACACTCTCAATTTTACATGATTATACTTTATTGTTCAAAGCCAAGCCTATGAGTTGATTACATAACATGGAATAAAGTTTAGTCATTTGAATCATCTATGTTAACAATAATTTTGCTGCGCTACAAGGATGCATAAAAACCCATATGATATGCTTGCCATTACTTTATCTATGCTGGAGTTTTTCAGATTTATGAAGTGGATGAAACATGAGACTACCAATCATGAGTAAGATCATCATCTCGTTATTTCAGTTTAAATGTTGAGTTCCTTTTTGATTTTGGTTTTCTTGCTCGAGGACGATCAAGTTTAATCTTGGGGAGGTTGATGGCTCTGAAATATAGCCATCTATGTCCACATTTAAACTGGATATTATTCATATTTTTAAGAAATATCTCTCTAAACTCTGCCACTAATGCCTAATGATCAAAGGGGTATGCAATCCTTTCTTTCTATTTTTCCCTACGCAGATAATGATGTTTGATGATGGGAATCACTACATTAAAGTCAAATATACGAGATTTCCAACAACCAGAAGAAACCAGGAGTCGTGAAGCGGAGGCAGACACTTTAACGACCAACTATATGACCGGAACAAATTTTCGGCCGTATAGTTCTGGTCGTATAGTTTCCATCGACACCGCTAGGTCAAACATAACAACTTTCGTGAAGGGACCCATATATAAAGAGGCCTCGAGCGACGAGAAAAGGTCCCTGCCCTGCCCCAGATCATCGGCTGCCTCCAGATCTCCATCCACCACACTGAAGATCCGCTAGAGGAATAGACTTAGATCTAATCTCCAAACCCTTCTCTACCACAATAGCCATATTCCACCACTTGTAATAGTAGATATCATATTCGATTGGCGACATTGTAACACTATTTTCTATCAATCTCATGATTTCCACTACAATGTTTATGATCTTTGATCTCATCTCTATGTGTGAGTAATTCTCCTTGGGCTAAGGGATTCAGCCTAGCCATGTAGCTTTTGTGCATGTTATTTATCATAGATGGGATCATGTATTAGTTTGTATGACATAATGATTAGTGTATCCTCTCTTGCCTCAATCTATGGACTTTTCAGGTACCCAAGACCCTAAGGATTGAGCCAGGTATAGGGAGTATGAGTAATGACTAATCTGCAGGTTGGGAACCCTAGTGACAGAAGGGGTAGTACGGCTGTATATGAGGGATTTACTTGGGATTAATGGTGACATCACTATGCATATTATTAGTTCTCTTTCTTCTATGGATGAGACTAGTAGGTTATTGCTATAAGAGATTATAGAGGCAATAGCAATTATGGATGCACTGCCCACATATAATTTATCTTGCTCTAACAATTACATGCATACTTTATTTCTCTCTTTTATTTCCATCAGATGTTTTGCACAGCTACAGGTGAATCCAAACGCCCTAGGACCTCTCTGTCCATCATCAACAACAACAAAAGATGCAAAATCTTGGTCCGGTAAAAACACAAAAGGATTTCTAAAACTCCCGAAGGTCTAATAAAGTAACTTTACTACGCTTCTGTTTCCCGAGGATTCGATAACCTAGGTCTACTAGGGAAAAAGAGCTATACTACATCCGTATTCCGAATCGAAGGTATCAGGCGACATGAGCAATTATAGGTTCAGCGACTCTAGGGGCTCTGAGGAAGAAAGGGTAGTTTATCCTAAGAAATATAGATTGTCCCTTCAAATTGTTGACTCTGCTCCAGACTTGTTCTACTAGGTCTTTGGATGGACATGTGGACCTCAAGAAAATGTGACATCTTAGAGATGGGTATGAAGAAAGTAGTGTCCCCATATGCTCTATTGTATCACCAATGTTGTTTAGTGCTCCCCTAGTATGAATCCACATGAGTTCAACATCATATTTCGCATCGCCTCCGAGAGGTAATAGGAACTAGTGCCGTGATCCAAGATCAACATCTACTACTACATCTTCGATCACCGGAGCTTGAATAACACGCGGGGCTGCGTGTGTACCTGCGTGTTACTTACAGTCAGTACGATGGTCGCTAACAAAGCTTGAAGTGAAATTTTGAATGAGATTTTACATGTTATATGACAACATGACTCACCCTAGGTGAACGGCTCCCAAATACGCACGACACCGCTAGGCTCAGTGACCGCGTAAATGTGATGCAGTGCGCCAGGCAGATAGCTGCCACAGGTGAAGACGGTGTCGACATACCTCTCCAACCGTAGGTAGTCGACGTGCAAGATTATCCATTCTTGCCATAAGGGCATCTAATGAATGCGATTATCTTGTCGAACACCTCTATGACATCGTATTCCCATATCCCGTTCACCTGGAGGGATCTCCCTGGGAGTCGTACCTTCAAGAGCTCAAGTTCTCCCAGGTTGTACGTGCAAGCAAATGTGAAGCTGGGTGGCCACTTGGCCATGCCTACAGTAATGCAGATGAATAAGATATACCCTAAAGGAAAATAATAAAGATGTTTTTATTGACACATATCATTAGATCGTAATATTTTTAGACCATGCTATAACTATACTAAGTGAAAACATTAGTACACGTGTGGTATGTAAACCAACCAAGTCCCTAGTAGCCGCTATTCAACTAGTCCATTAGTCAACTGATGATCGAGATTTCCCGATTATGGACATTTATGTCAATTGACAATGGGGTCATGTTATTAGATGAATGACGTGATGGAAACACACCCAACTCAAAGTATTGCTGTCGTGGTGGTGTCACGGCAGATGCCATGTATAGGCTAAAGGTGGGGACTAATACTCGCTAGGGGAATCCAGGGAGGGATAGTGAAGTGATTCTCCACATAAGAGTTTGTATTGATTTAATTCCAAGGTTACAAGTGCTCCTAGAGCTGTATTGGCGAGAGGAGGAAGAATGATCTCTCATACTCTCACCCACAGATCACACCTGAAACCCTAGCCCAAAACAGAATCGTAGAGAGATCAACCCCTTCTACAGAAGCCCTAACCCCCCTTTTATAGGGGAGGCTCGGTTTCTGCCTAGGGCATACGTTCCTCCCAAAGTGGTAAGCCGACCGGGGTGCTTTTTCCCCCGTGTCACACATGCTTTAGCTACGTAAGCCTCTGCGGCGCCCTCGTCAGCCGACACGGGCGTCGTCACGCTTGTCGGCCACGCCCCGGTGGTCCTGTCCTTGCTCGCTTCGCTCAGGCAGTGCGTACCGGGGCTCCTTTTGACCAGCGAGATTCCTTCCTTCTCCTAGAAGCTTGCTGTGACTCGGATGATGGTTCATTCGGCCACACCCGTTCCTGCATACAGGTAAAACATGCACTTCCGACTTACTGCTTAAGTCGGATGAGACCTAGTTAGGCGAACGCCCCCAGGTCCGGATTACCCCGTGATTCGGCATGCCTTGAGGTGACCCAGCCAGCATCTGCTTTGGCCTTGTCGAACCTCGGCTAACTCGGCCTTTATACCCCGGCGTGACCCTACCCGGGGGTATCCCCCCAACATTAGTCCCCGAAGCTGGTGCGGTCTTAGCTGCCTTGGCCGCTAAGGCCACACCAGGTTCAATCTTGTGCCCTGGTCGTTATTTCTGAGTTACCTCTATACCTCGGACTGCTTGGATTTACATTCCCTTCGCACATTTCAAGTTTTCACTTGTCGGCCGGGTTACCACAATTCCATCCGGGTTTTGCTTCCTTCTCTCGTACGTTAACCCATGTGAAGGGTAATCATTATGTCATCTTATTTTAAGGGACGGTACAGTAACCGCCACAGTAATTGTCAGTTATCACTGTGCATGGGTCACGTCACGCATGCCTCCTCGTTTACCGCATCAGCGCGTCGCGTCATAGGACTCTCTCCGCCATGTGGCCCTTCGTGTGGCTCCTCACTGATTGGTCCGGACGGGTGATACACGGCCACAGCGTGTGGCCGGTCCACAAGGCGCGATCCCACTCACCCCTGATGGGAGTGGTTAAATAGCGGAGGGGTGTGTCCCTTAGGATTTTTTCCCCTCCACACCCCTCTGCCCGCTGCTATTCTTCTTCCTCTTCCTCGCGACCGCGCCGCCGCCAGCATCGCCAAATAGCAGCGTCGCTGCCGTGCTTCTCCGTCGCACCTCCGCGTCGCCGCCACTGTGACGCAAATTTCTCGCCACGGGTCCGCGCCAGTCCCGGCCACTGTCCCCCGCCGCCTCCAGTGCCAGCGAGGGCCTTGAGGACCAGATGACTGAAGAGGAACTCATTGTTGCTGAGCAGGAGATGGAAGAGGACGCCGCGGCGGCGGACCGCGGCGCGTGGGCCGGCTCCTGGGTCTGCCAGGATGACCTGGACTGGCTCTACCGGACCAGACGCATCCCTGCCGGCGTCGCCGCGTGCCTTCCTTCCAACGAGCTGGCCCCCTCACCCAATCCGGGTGAGTTCGTCGTGTTCTTGTCCCATTTCCAACGGGGCTTCGGCTTGCCGGTGAGTGATTTTTTCCGGGACTGGCTCGGTTCATACCAACTCCAGCCACACCACCTTCCAGCCAACGCCATCACCTCTCTTTCTGCCTTTGCTTCTACGATCGAAGGCTACGCCGGACTATGGCCCACGAAAGAGCTATGGATCCGGTTCTTCGGCCTTCGTCGCAACGTCATTCCCAACATCCACGCTGATCCGGAGGACAAGCGGCTCACTCAATTTGGAGCGGCCTCCATTTCACCCCGGCGATTTTCTGTTTTTCCCCGGGTCACTGGGCTAGAGTCCTGCAAAGGATGGGCCCGGACCTTCTTCTATGTCTGGAATACGGGCACCGAAGACTTGATCCAGTTGCTTCCCTACACTCCGGGTCCACCTAACCCGGACCTGTGGGATGTGATCCCCAAGAAGCCCACAACCTTGGCCAACCAAGTGAGCAAAAGGTTCACGGAACTGAAGGACCTCGGGCTATGCAACGAGGATGCCATGATCACCTTTGTGCGTAACCGAATCTCACCCCTCCAGAAGCGCACCCACAAGGTGTGCCACATGAGCTACGGCCGCGATCCTAACCGGACCTCATCCTTCGAGCTGACCAACTCGGAGATTTATCGCCGGGTTAAGGCTCTCTTCACCACTTACAAGGACTTTTCCACTCATTGTACTTGGGGGATTGAGCATTTTTGCCATGACCGGCTTCCTCCCACGGTAAGTTTCATGCTGCAAACTTAACCCGGACTAATTACATGTCAGTTATTGTTGCAATTTTTGACTCTTTTGTTCGCTCTTTTCCTCAGCAATTCCTTCAGCAGACCCTTGAGGACGGCACCGATCCGTCCCTTAAGTGGGCGCCGGACCGGGAGACTCCGGATGAGGAAGAGCCGGACCAGGAGATGTTCCTCCCTATGACCGACGCCACGAAACGACCCACAGGTAAATCCTCTTCTATTAGAGATTGGCCCGATGATGAAGATGACTCAGAAATCGAGGTGATTGAACCTTTTGAGGCTGTCCCCCTTTGTTTTGCTTTTCCGCCATCAGCTCACCCCGGCGGTCATATTCACGAGGATCCCCCTCTCGCTACGAGCGAGCCTGTTCCGGTGGCAACGAAGAAGAAACGTGGGGCTTCTTCGAGTTCTTCCTCCGGACCCTCTCAGCCCATTAAAAGGCGAAAGAAGTCCGGGGACAAGACTGCCCCCAAACCAGCAGGCAAGGCCCCAGCACGAAGGGCTCGAAAACCCAAAGCGGCCGAAACCTCGGATGCGTAAGTCCTTCTTTCTTCTATAACTCGTTCTTCCTTACTTCGTTGTAATTTTTCTTCTGACGTTATTTGATTTCGTAGGGCTCCGGTGGAGGTCCCTCAAAGAGGATCTAGCATCTCTTCCCCTCTACGACCTAGCCCTTCTCCCCGTCGTGACGACGAGTCATGCCCGCTGAGCCCTATCCTAGAGGGTTCTGCGGCCGCTCCGGGTTCAGCTCCACCTCGGCAAGAGGAGGGTAACCTTGGAGCGGGGAAGACCGGCCCAGCCGGAGCAACAGCATCCACCGCCTCGACAACGCCTCAACCAGCAGCCACTGAGGCTACTTCGGCCCCAGCACCAGTTCCAGTACCAGCAACCAAACCAACAACCAGACCAGCACCAACTCCAACCTCGGCATCAGCACCAACTCCGGCAGTAAAAACTTCGGTGCCGGCCCCAAGCCCAGCAGCGAGAGTACCAGCGCCTAGTTCCTCTGCATCCTCCGAGTCCTCTCAACCTCGGCAAGGAACTACCCCAGCAATTTCTAAGGGGAAAACCACTGCTATAGCTTCCTCTACCCAGCAAGCCAAAGGCAAGAAGGCTCCAGATGCTACCAAGCCCACTGTCGTCGAGTCTGGGCAGCGCAACCTTGTGTCAATGCTCCCCAAGAAGACATCAGCGGCAAAGGACGCGCCTGCCGAGCCAACCGAAGCCCAGCGGTTGGTTCTGCACACCAGCCCCGCCCTTGCCCTGGTGGAGAGGAAAGAAGTGCATGCAAAGGGCTTGGTGACGCCCCATAGCCCACAGGTGAACGGTACCCTCCGAGCCTAATGGAATTTGTTATGAATTGGAACAAGGCCGAGATAGTCTAGGAATCTGATCTCCCGGAAAAGTTCGGTCCTGCCGAGTTTTCCACTCAGATGAACACGGCCGCAAAAGCTATTAACCTCGATGGGCGAATGATGCAGGTACGTTGCTCCTCCTTGACAAGTTGTAGGTAATAACCATTAGTCCCCGAGCCTCTGGGGGAGTGACTTGTTACTCGGCCGGATGCTCTTTTAGAACACTAACGTAGCTCCGTGAGAACTTCGAACATGCACACACCTAGAGCCGGGTTAAGTTCTACTTGGCCCGGATTTTAGTACACTTCGAACATGCACACGCCTAGAGCCGGGTTAAGTTCCACTTGGCCTGGATTTTAGTACACTTTGAACATGCACACGCCTAGAGCTGGGTTAAGTTCCACTTTGCCCGGATTTTAGTACACTTCGAACATGCACACACCTAGAGCCGGGTTAAGTTCCACTTGGTCCGGATTTTAGTACACTTCGAACATGCACACACCTAGAGCCGGGTTAAGTTCCACTTGGCCCGGATTTTAGTGCACTTCGAACATGCACACACCTAGAGCCGGGTTAAGTTCCACTTGGCCCGGATTTTAGTGCACTTCGAACATGCACACACCTAGAGCCGGGTTAAGTTCCACTTGGCCCGGATTTTACTACACTTCGAACATGCATACACCTAGAGTCGGGTTAGGTTCCACTTGGCCCGGATTTTTAGTACGCTTCGAATATGCACTAGGCTGACTTAAGTTTCTGTATCTCTTTTAGGTGACCACCAACCGCCGGAGTGCTGAATTCCAACGCTTGCTGGATACGCACAAGAATCTTCGCGCAAAACAGGCTGCACTCATCGCGGAGTACGAGAAAAGGGGTAAATTTCTTCCTTATCCTTTCCTCAATTTTCTTCAACTTTGTTTGCCGAACTAATCTGATTGTTCGGTTCCCGCAGCTGGGGTGGAAGCTGAAAACAAGATAATGCGGAAGAACTTGGAGCAGATCAAGGGTACGTCCTTCTTGTCTGTCTTTATCGTGGTTTCCATCAGCTTTCCTCCTTGGCTCGGCAAACATTCATTCCTCGGCACTGTCGGGCCAACGCACTATTTCAGCATCGCTTGAAGATAGTGTGCATGTGTCTGACGTGATGCTACATTTTCTCGAACAAGTAGGGCAGCACCAAGCCGAACTAAAGAAGAAAGATGATGAGCTCGCCCTCCTCCGGACCAAAGACGATGAGATAGCCAAGCTCAAGGCTGAGATGGCTAAAATGAAGGCGCAGCACCAAACCGAGCTAAAAAAGGCTGGCCAGGACTACACCGAAGAACGTGGGCGCCTCAAGCTCCAAAATGCTAAGGACCGTGAGCTTCTTCAGGAAGCCGAGGTCAAACTTGAGTCGGCAAATGCTGAGCTCGAGCAGCTTCGGAAGAGGCGTGATGCTTGCACCAAGGAATTGACCCGGATTCACAGTCACATCTCACGTAATTTCTTTTCCTTTATCCGCCTTATTTCTCCGGGTTACTTCATATGTCTTGTTTTCTCAACTTTGTCCTTTTCCTTGTTTCCCAGGCCACTTTCCAGAGGGTACTGCTATTGCAAGTGCTGTTGTCGCCAATTTCCGCCGAGAAAGGGGTACTCCGGTCGCTCCTGAGGGTGAGAGCATTCCCTTTGACATGGAGGACCTGTTGGTCAGCCTGTCGTCTCGCGTGGAAATCATTAAGAATGACTGCAGGGACCTCCTCGATGTTTCAGTCCGAGTCTTCAACGCCTTCTGGCCCACCGATGATGCTCCGGAGAGAGTCACACAGCTCGCTGAAAAGCTTTCGGAAATCGAGACCCAGCTCGACCTCTGGCAAGAGTCCGCTGGACGTGCTGCAGCCGATACCATCCTTCACCACATTCTGACGTGGTATGAGAAGATAGATCTCAGCCTCCTCACACGCCTGCGCACCAGATCCAAATGGACAGATGACCCGGAGTGGGTAGCTCGGCGCCAGGCTTGTGCCCACAGCCTCATCGAATATGCCCCCATTCACGAATGGACTGAGGGTCCGAGCTTCCTGGAAGTCGTTGGCGAAGAAGAAGTTGAGAACGTTGAAGATGATTCGGGTGAGGACGAAGAGGACACTGCCTCGGATATCGAAGAGGGCGACGATGATGCCGAACTTCCTCCCGCTGCTCCTTAAGTAAAAACACTTGAAAATTTATGAGATCCCCTGTATGCCGGGTGGAATTGTATTCCAAACACATGTGATATTTCTCTACTAAGTGCTTATGCCAGATTAACTTGGGCGTAGTCCCCGAGTTTCTTTTTCTTGTTCGTTCAATCTTTTGGCTCGGATCGTGTCTACCTTGATTCAGTTTTACAACTTACGAATCCGAGCTTGAAAAATTGTCTTAACAATACTGGGAAACTTTTAGACTTAGCTCAAAATAAAACTGTATAACAATTTGAAAATGAATACGGGGTTAGTCTGAAACACAAACGTCAGCTCGAATAAATTCTTTTTGTGCTACGCAATTCCAAACTTGTTCTCTTGCTTGCCATGAAGCCAATTCTTGTTGGACAGCAGCAAGTCGAAGAGTTGGGTTTTTGGTGCTCACACACTACTAATCCGAGTTAAGTAGAATAACTTACTCCAGCTAACGCGTAGAAAATAACAAACATTATTAAGGCAGTCCCCGAGTTACTGCTCGAGGTGCCAACATTTCATTGATAAGCTCATTGCCGACATACATACCGACATATGAGATAGCCCGGATACATACACTTCTTAGCTAGGTGTAGAAAGGCCGAAGTAGAGCTATGTTCCATGGTCGCTTGGATTCTTCTCCGGACCTGTCCGCCTTGTTCTTTTCCTGTGGCTTTGCATCTATAAGATAGTAAGAATCGTTGTGTAATGCTTTGCTCACGATGAATGGCCCTTCCCATGGGGGGATAATTTATGCATTCCAGTAGTACGTTGTACCAACCGGAGCACCAGATCGTCTTCCCGAAAGACTCGAGTGCACACTTTCCGGCTATGAT
The DNA here is from genome assembly GCA_910589775.1 of Avena eriantha. Taxonomy (NCBI): domain Eukaryota; kingdom Viridiplantae; phylum Streptophyta; class Magnoliopsida; order Poales; family Poaceae; genus Avena; species Avena eriantha. The sequence continues at coordinate 17,028,003 of OU342741.1, read as the reverse complement.
AGCGTCGGAGATTTTGCTGATATATGGCGGATCTGGACAGTGCCAGTTCTCTCGCTTCTTCCAGCATATCAACATCATTTTGCCGGGCTTCTTGCACTTCGGCTTCTGTGTATTGGGTGACCCTAGGCGAAGCATGCTCTATGTCGGCTAGTACTACAGCTTCTGCCCCATATACCAGAAAGAACGGCGTATAGCCTGTTGATCGATTCGGAGTTGTTCTTAAACTCCACAGTACCGCTGGTAGTTCTTCTATCCAGCACCCCGCTGATCTTTGCAGCGGCTCAATGAGCCAGGGTTTTATCCCGGATAATACTAATCCGTTGGATCTTTCCACTTGTCCGTTTGATGCGGGGTGGGCTACCGAAGCTACGTCCAGCCGGATCCTCTTATCCCGGCAAAAACGAGCAAATGCTCCTTCCGCAAAATTTGTGCCATTATCAGTTATGATATTGTGTGGATAACTGTACCTCAAGATGATATCTTTGAGAAACGTTACGGCCGTAGCTCCATCACATTTTCTTATAGGCTTCACCTCAATCCACTTCGTAAACTTGTCCACCATTACCAGAATGTGAGTCATATTTCCCCTTGCTGGTTTGAACGGGCCAACCATATCCAAGCACCATACGGCAAATGGCCAAGTAATTGGTATGGTCTTGAGTTCCGACATTGGCATATGTGTCTTGGTTGCGTACCTCTGACAACCATTACATTTTCTCACCAGATCTTCAGCTTGCTCTAAGGCATTTGGCCAGTAGAATCCGTGTCGGAAAGCTTTTGCTACCAAGGCTCGGGATGAGGCGTGATGCCCGCATTCCCCCTGATGTATATCTCGGATGATTTCAAGCCCTTCTTCCGGGTCAACACACCGCTGGAGGACATTGGTCACACTTCTTTTGTATAACTCGGAATTGATGATCGTGTAGGCCTTTGCCCTCCTCTGTGTTTGCCTAGACAGCACCTCCTCAGTGGGTAACGTTCCATCCTTCAGGAATTGAAATATAGGCAGTGCCCAAGCCGGTATTGGCCGCATGGGGAACACGTCCTCGTCTATCTCCATCTGATCCACCGGCATAACTTCAACCGGACCATGCTGAGAAGTCCCCGGGTCTTGCAAAGCAGTCCCCGGGTCTTGTAAAGCAGTCCCCGGGTCTTGCAAAGCAGTCCCCGGGTTTGCCGAAGCAGTCCCCGGGTTTTGCGCACCACTTCCTGTGTCAACGTCCATGGGCACAGCTCCGGATTCGGTGTCATCCGGGTCATAGATTGACTTGGATTCTGGGGATGGCCTGATGGATGGTTTCCTGAGGTGCTCTAATGCTACACCCGGTGGAATTGCTTGTCTGGTTGACCCGAGCTTCGACAGCATGTCGGCAGCCTCATTTTCCACCCGGGGTACATGATGAAATTCGCATCCCTCAAAGTAACCAGAAATCTTCTGGACATGAAATCTGTATAGTGCCATGTTTGGATCAAGGGCGTCCCACACTCCGGACACTTGCTGCACCACCAAATCCGAGTCGCCCAAGCATATGATCCGACGTATACCAATTTCTTTTGCTACCTTGAGCCCATGCACAAGTGCTTCATATTCAGCGACATTGTTTGATGCCGTGAAGTGGATCTGCAGCACATATCTCAACTGGTCCTTCTTCGGCGACGTGAGTACAACTCCGGCACCTAGCCCAGTTTTGGTTTTTGATCCGTCAAAGTGCATTCACCAATAGTTCGGATCAGGAAGCGGTGGTTCGTACTGCACCTCGGCCCAGTCCACGAAAAAGTCCGCCACAGCTTGAGATTTGATGGCTTCTCGTCTGTCATATTGCGGAGCATAAGGAGCTAGCTCAATTGCCCATTTTGCAATTCTGCCGCTTGCATCCTTGTTACTCATTATCTCGGATATGGGGGCCTCACATATGACCCGGATGGGATGCTCCTCAAAGTAGTGCTTCAGTTAAATTGGCGGCCATGTACACGCCATATGCCACTTTCTGATAATGTGGGTTCTGCTTTGAGGCTGACAACACTTCACTCAAGTAATACACCGGCCTTTGCACCGACTTACCTTCCTCATCGCGCTCCACCACTATCACTACACTTACAACTCGGTTGGTTGCGGCTATATAGAGCAACATTGGCTCCTTTGATAGTGGGGACTAATACTATCGTGGTGGTGTCACGGCAGATGCCATGTATAGGCTAAAGGTGGGGACTAATACTCGCTAGGGGAATCCAAGGAGGGATAGTGAAGTGATTCTCCACACAAGAGTTTGTATTGATTTACTTCCAAGGTTACAAGTGCTCCTAGAGCTATATTGGCGAGAGGAGGAAGAAGGAGCTCTTGTACTCTCACCCACAGATCACACCTGAAACCCTAGCCCAAAACAGAATCGCAGAGAGATCAACCCCTTCTACAGAAGCCCTAGCCCCCCTTTTATAGGGGAGGCTCGGTTTCTGCCTAGGGCATACGTGGAGGCATATTCCTAAGAATATGCCTCCTCCAAAAGTGGTAAGCCGACCGGGGTGCTTTTCCCCCCGTGTCACACATGCTTTAGCTACGTAAGCCTCTGCGGCGCCCTCGTCACCCGACACGGGCGTCGTCACGCTTGTTGGCCACGCCCCGGTGGTCCTGTCCTTGCTCGCTTCGCTCAGGCAGTGCGTACCGAGGCTCCTTTTGACCAGCGAGATTCCTTCCTTCTCCTAGAAGCTTGCTGTGACCCGGATGATGGTTCATCCGGCCACACCTATTCCTGCATACAGGTAAAACATGCACTTCCGACTTACTGCTTAAGTCGGATGAGACCTAGTTAGGCGAACGCCCCCAGGTCCGGATTACCCCGTGATTCGGCCTGCCTTGAGGTGACCTGGCCAGCATCTTCTTTGGCCTTGCCGAACCTCGGCTAACTCGGCCTTTATACCCCGGCGTGACCCTACCCGTGGGTATCCCCCCAACAATTGCGATGAGATCAGTCACAAGGTTCAACATTGCAATGAATAGTAAAACATAGTAACCCACTCCTTTGACCGTGAGATCACATTAATCACTATCTCCCGAGGCTACTTTGATCACATCAACCATCATGTCCATGACTGGGTGATCATAAAGGTGTGCGTCAGGTATTTCATAAGAACTTTTGAGGCCTATGTATCAAGAGTGGTATTTGCACATCCGAGTGATGAATAGATACGCTAGACCCACACGGTGAGATTACATATATAAAGTTTGCAAATGTGTGACTAAGTCACGAGGATGTAATATCACATGAATGAGTAAATGTGTTTGTCAGTAACAAGGTCGAATTAGGTCTAGAGATACCAATGATTGGATCTCGTAAAAACTAAGTATTGCATAGCAAAGGGAATGAGACTTGACGTTTAAGGTTCAAGTGATCAAATTAAATCTTGGAACGTACATGGGGCATTTTGGGTATCCAGATCACATTATTAGTCATTTATAGGAGTGGTGTCTCGATCATGTGTGTGTTCCCGAACCATAAGGGTGGCACACTTAAGGTAGTGATGCTTAGGGATTGATACGGGATTGACAGAGAAAAGAGAAAGAACACTAGAATTGTTCGAGGGAGGTACCAAAAGTGTTTCGGTGAAATCCGATGTTGATCGGAGGGGTCCAAAAGGTGTTTCGGAGTGAGAGATATTAAATAATATATATTTGATATTAATTAAGTGAATTAGTTATCAATATATATGTTTAAGTTAATTTAAAAGGAGAATCCCACCTACATGGGCCTTTTCTCTAGGGAAAAGGGCCCATGAGGGAGCCCCTTGGCCAATTGGCCAAAGGAGGCCTTGTGGGGGCCCTCCCCATGGCTAGCCAGCCCGTAGTAGGCCAAGGCGCATGGGAGAGGCCATCCTTGGCCGGCCACCACCTCCTCCTCCCTTTAGTCCCACCCCGGGACTTTGAGGAGAGGAGGTGCCCCCTTGAGCCTATATAAAGAGGAACACTCCCTCATCCAAAGGCATCCCAATTTCTCTCTCTCTCTCTCCCTCACATGTGGTTCCTCTAATGGAACAAGAATATGAGGAGAGAGCTCTCTACCATATGCACACCATCGTGCTATTGGGACTTCGGTCCGGATCAATCTTCTTTCACTGCTCTGCTGGATCAAAGTCTGGGGGACGTCTCTACACCGGATGTGTGTAGAACTTTGGATGCACCACATTTGTGGCGCTTGGAGCTAGAAGCTAGGAGCCTTGGAGCCATGGAGCTTGGATCATAGAGTCCGTTCGTCTACACGACCTTGAGGTCGAATTCGTTGTACGACTACATCATCCATGTTCCCCGCGGAACATTGACCGTGTTCGATCTTCAAAGGTATGAACACTGGATCCTTGCTTGTTACTTCACATTTGCATAGATAGATCTTTGCTAGGTGTATTCGCACCATAGGAAAATATTTATTTTCTGCCTCGGAACCCAACAGTGGTATCAGAGACGATATATGCATAGATGTTTGGTACGAGTAGAACACATGTTGATTGTGTGGGCATAGATTTTCTAGTTTCTACCATCCCACGTGTACTTGTTTATATCGTGGCAATGTCGGATGAAGCGGCCCGGACTGACCTTACGTGTAACCTTACGCGAGACTGGTTCCACGACTGACATATGGCTTGTACCATATAAGTGGCAAGCGGGTGTCTGTCTCTCCGACATTAGTTGATATGGCATTTACAAAGGATGACCTTGGGAAGGGACTTAAAGAGGCAACTAGTCAATCCATGTTATGGTTGGAAGTTCGTAGGTAGAAATGGTTCTCTTGCAAAAGCCCTAAAAACCGCGTAAAACATGCAAAGATAAAGTAGAGGCGTCTAACTTTATTTTGCAGAGGCGTGTGACTTGATATGGTACTGGTAAGTTTTATGAAACGTTCTAGCACTGTTTCAGAGATGCCATGGACCTTGGCGCCATGTCGAAGCGCTCGATGAAGATCAAGGCACGACAACCATGTCATGTCACATTACATTTGATGTAAATTACATTTTGCATCATATTTTGTGTGTATTAGATATACGACGCTAGCATTATAATATGATCCCTCAAACATAATTCCAATGTTCGTGTTCCCCTTGTGTGTGCACCACTAAGAAAGTTCTCTGTTATGAGGCACGCAGTGACGATTGGGTGTCACACATATCTGCGTTCGTAGATGGTGGGTGTAAGACATGTTGCACTACAATACACACAAGTTAAAGTTGGCGAGCCTAGCATGTACAGACATGGCCTGGAACAAAGATGACCAAAATGTTAAGCATGAGTCACATGGTGATGTGATCGATATGTTGATATCTACCCTGGCAGTTGTATCAAAGGCCGTGATGATTGGGGATGATACAGTGTAAAGGGATCATGTAATCATTGAACGAACATTGGGGGATGTTCGTTTCAGTGGGAGTTCTGGTAATGAACTCCTATTATGAACTAAACAATCTAAGTGAATTTTCATAATTGTTGTAGTTGGCATCCGTTATAGACTATCTTGCGCTTAGCTTTGATTGAGATAATATAACTATAGTATTCTAGATACTTACTTTACGGACTAGTACTGTATTGTTTGAGTGTCAAATTAAAGATAAAATGTCCTAAAGCAAACTTTCAAGTAAACTCAAACTTTCTCCATAAGGTTTAATAATTATATTAATCCTAGAGTAATTGATTCTGAAGTTAGTGTCTAAATAATCATGCTTGCCTCCATGATACTTGATACTAGAAAGAAAGTTTCTAGTATCAAGAATATCTAGGAGCTAAAAAACTCATTTCAGAAATCATCTCGTGTAAATGATATTTTGATATCTGAAATACTATTTGATTGCAACATGATAAAGTATAATTTAGCTAAAAACAGATTCTTGTATTGGATGAGCATTTGCGAATGATGGTGACGCTAGGCATACCTATCACCCCATAATTTTGGGAACTAAAGTTATACAAACATTCGTCTTGATGAACCATATAGTTCATTCGTGCAAATGGTCATGATAGGATGAACAAAAGGTATAGGTAAATTGTTTACTATACTAAAGATCACTAAAAGTAGAATCCGGAAGAACACGGATCATATGATGATTGTGATCCACTTAAAAGTGTGATTTTAAGGGTATTAGTGTTTGACTAACACACTTGAATCAAGTACCATGTGATTGGTTCCACTCTTGATGTTGGTTGATTCTTCTAAAAGAGAGGAAAATGTTGAAAGTGAATCCATAAATATAATTGGAAAAAGAATATGGTGATGATGTTCATCGATAAACAAATAGTGTTATTTTGTTTGTCATCTACATCAAGAACCGAGCCATTAAGATTTATTCTGATAATTATTATCTGGTTCTAGTATTATGAGAACAAAATATTGTTCAAATAATTAATGTATTCCATAGTTGATGGATGAACCATTATAAATCTTGTTGGCAAATTAATATTCATAAAACTAAATGCTAAAAGTGTCACAAGATGAAATGATTGAAATTTCACTTCAATGTGACACCACCGTTTAAGTTATGTTGGAAAGAAAGACATGAGGAAACTCCATCTTGATGTAATTTTGGAGTTAAGTCGTTTCTCGAACAAATTGATGCTTGTAAGACTTTTCTATAGATAACTAAAACTATGTTCACGGGAAAAGTTGAACGGACGGGTAACTTATTGATGTATGAGGTCCATTATGTAAAACCGTGTGTGGTGGTTTATTCTACTTTATATACTTCCACCAAGGACTTGAATAGATATATGAGTATATCTGTTTAATGAGAAAAATAATAAGACATTTGAAACATGTTGAAAGGTTTTACCATGAAGAAGAAATCATCTAGATTCGGGAAAATAACACCATACGAGTTATGGCACGTTCGAGTCTAGAGATTTTGATAAAGTCGTTGCGAATAAAGAAATCATCGTTATAATAAAATCAAGAGTATTATCATTGTATCATAAAAGAACATATTTGAGTTACAAGCTTAGGAAACATATGAAATTATTTCATAAACTTGAGTTTCTCAGAACACCATAGGACTATGGAATGTTTTGAGAAATGAAATTGAACGTGGTTTGACTTGGTAGGATCAAATATAAAATCGCCAATATAATTTAAAATATTATGCTATAGTGACATACCGCTTTTACACTAAAAGGGGCAACATCATGATCTGCTGAAATGGCAAGGGGTAAAACTCGGTTTGTCTTTTCTGAAATTTTGGTATGCGAGGCATATGTAAAATGTTTATAAAACCAAAATGGGATGTGCACGTCTTTGTAGGTTATCCCAAAAGTAATAGTTGGGAATTTCTCCACTGTAATACTAAAGACAAAAGTGTTTGTCGCTAAAACGGTGAGTTCTTTTAGAAGGAATTTTTTGTAAAAAGTTAAGTGGGAGGACAATAGAAATTTGGATATGGTTATTTGAACCTAAGTGACATGATCAGAGTAGCGCAATGCCGAAAAGTGTTATAGAGGCTTCTATAATACTCATGGCTACCGTTTCTACAAATATTATATGTTTCGGAAATCTAAGTTCCTATTGAACCGTATGGATCGATTAATAATCAAATTGCAAGATTTGAGGCAAAGTATCATTGTTGGATAATGATATATCGATTACATACAAAGAAGCGATTACATGCAAAGAAGCGATGATGATCCCTGACTTTGTCAAATCTCTAGAAGCCGTAACAATTCGTGATAGTATCCATATACGAAAATCAAGTTATGAACGGGATGGTGAGATGTTTGTAAATAGGCTAAAGTGTAGAGGACAGTTTCGTCCACAACAACTCAGGAAGCAGCAAAAGTTGTGGGAAGCACCTCTCGCTTAGGTTTCCCTCTGATTCGCTCGTCCAGTGCATTTTCACACCATGCTTCTAGCTAGCGCTTTTCCACCATGTGACGTTTGTGCAAAAGCTCAAACAAACAGAGCCTTAGTGGGCCTCTGAGGTGCGTTTGTGCAAATGCAAGTGGGTCTTTGGGAGTGGAGTTCAATTTATTATTGAGATATATGGAAATGAATGAAGAAATGCTGAAAGAAATTTTAAAGAGTACTAGTGATTCAGTTTATAAGGGGACTTTTAACTGGGAAAGGGAACTAGAATGACAACTTTCTGAATTCCTTAGCAAGGAGGAGATCATGGCAAAATGGCGACCGTGAGTAGATTGGCTGACGGAAGGGGAGTGGCACATAACCTTTTTTCATGCAAGATCTTCGGCCAGGAGAAGCCAAAATCGCGTCAAGGTTTTTTTCTTGCAGTAGATTTGATGGATCTTGTGGTGATTCAAGTTATGAGCACACACGTTAGAAAGCTGCATGAACTTTTGTTCATGGAGTTTCCCTGTTTTTCCATATGAATCCTACAGCTAGAGGTCTAGCGTCCATGGCGGTCCCCTTTCTCATCTAGGTTGAAGACGACGCCAGGTAAGTTGTCATAGTTGAGATCCTATTTTTTTCTTGGCGAGGTAGTAGATCCTAAAAGCTGATCCATTTTCTTCCTTTTTGTAGGCTTTGTGTTGCAGCAGGACAGGTTCGTGTCGTGTTCCAGGTCCATGTCGGTTGGCTCAGTTTGTTGGACTGTGTCTCCATGGGGGAGCGCAGGAATGCAAAAACCTGGGGGGAGGGGAGGGGGCGCGGGGGGTGTCGATACACGCTACTGTCAGGACGCAGGTTGTCTGAATCCCATCAGAAACTACTATTCGTAGAATGGTCACAACATAGTCACGTCCTTCCTATATGATGTTTTGCAGTTTCTATGTTTCCAGGTGTTGTGGAAGTCAACTTCTCAACTCATACAATTCATTTAGTAAAACCTACAGACCGAGAAATGTACTCTCTCTTCCTGTGGGAGTACTTAAAATTAGGGGTTTCATTTTGGTTCCCTCTTCCTCTGCCTTCTCATGATTTCAGACGTACCGTGTTTACTTTTTTCTTTTTGGGCGTGCTAAATTTAAGGTTGTAGTGTAGAAAAACAATCATTATAAATTATAGAGGATTCATTTATTTGGGACAAATTGACTCCATAGGTACGCCACGTGCCTCTCCCCTCTCCCGTCCCCAACTTTGAGAGTCTTCTAGAGAAGACCGGGCCGACCCCTAGCCCTCTCTGTTGGCTGTGTGATATGTCCAAAACGTATCTACTTTCCTGAACAATTTTGCTATTGTTTCTTCTCTAATTTGTGTGATTTGGATACAACTAATGCGGACTAACACTGTTTTCAGCAGAATTGCTTTGGTGTCTCGTTTTTATGCAGGAAACTAACTTTCAGGAAAAATCCCGGAAAATATCGCAAAATCCCTATTATACCAGAAGACTCATGAAGCCAGAAGACGAGACGGAGTGGGGCCACGAGGGGCCTACACCACCTGACCGCGCAGGCCAGGCCAGGTCGTGCCAGGGTTGGTGTGGCCGCCTCGGCCTCTGTCTCGACCTCTCCTTTTGCCTATATAAGCCCTTTGACCTAAAAACAGAGGGGGGTTCGACATTTTTCCAGATAGAGTTCCGCTGCACCGCCACCACCAGATACCGCGATTCGGAACTAGAAACTCCGTTCTGGCACCTTGTCGGGACGGGGAGTTGGAGGAGATCATCGCCATTATCATCACCATCGCTTCTCTATCAACCATCCATGATTCCCCCATCCATGAGTGAGTAATCCCACGTAGTAGGCTATGGGGATGGTAGGGATTGGATGAGATCGTTCATGTAATGGCATCAGATTGTTAGGGCATGGTGCCTAGTATCTATTATTAGTGCTTTTTGACTTTGTTGCAACTTGTTATGCTTAATGCTTGTCACTAGGGCCCGAGTGCCATGATTTCAGATCTGAACTTGTTATTGATTCATGATGATAGTATTGTTTATGATCTTGCCTGCAAGTTGTATACACACATTATAGTCTAGAACCCGAGGCCTCGAAGTGACAAGAATCGGGATAACCGGAAGGGATGGCTATGATATGAGGATCACGTGTGTTCACAGAGTGTTAATGCTTTGCTCCGGTGCTCTATTAAAAGGAGCACCTTGATACATTGCAAATGTATCTATAATTTTTGATGTTCCATGCTTGGTTTTATCCACTTTCTTGTGTTTTGTTCCAACTTTGGAGTACTTTTCATATGATTTCTTGGACTAACCTATTAACAAGAGCCATAGTGCCAGCTGCCTGTTTTCTGTTGTTTTTGATTCCAGAAAAGTCAGAAAATGAATATTCTCGGAATTGGACGGGAAAAAAGCCAAAGTGCCTATTTTTCTGGAAGGGATCAAGTGCCAGAATACGAGACGGAGAAGAGCTGGGGCCCGGCCACACCACCTGGCCGCGTGGCCAGGCCTGGCCCGCGCCAGGGGGTGGTCTGGCCGCCCCCAGCACCCCCTCGGCCTCTCCTTCCGCCTATAAGTTGCCCTCGGGACGAAAACCCTAGGTACCCGATCAAAAATCTACGAAAAAGTCTGTAGCCACCGTCGTCTCTGTCCATAGATCGGGGGGATCCGAAGCTCTTCCCAGCACCCTGCCGGAGAGGGGAATTCACCCTGGAGGCCTTCTTCATGACCATGCAAGCCTCCGGTGTGATGCGTGAGTAGTTCATCCTTGGACTACGGATCCATGTAGTAGCTAGATGGCTGGTTTCTCCTCCTTTGTGCTTTCATGTTTAGATCTTGTGAGCTCCGTTCATGATCAAGATCATCTATTTGTAATTCTTACATGTTGTGTTTGTGGGGATCCGATGGATATTGAGATGCTATTTCAGATTGATTATTGATTCTATCATGTCTTTGTTATTTGAGATCTTGTATGCTTTCCGTTGTTAGTAGCTATCTTGGCCAAGTAGATGTTAGCAACTCCAAGAGTTAGTATTTATGCTCGATACTGGGTTCATGCCTCTAGTAATCTGGGGAAGTGACAGAAATCTCTAAGGTACTAGATGTGTTGTTGCTACTAGGGAGAAAACAACAATCTTTTGTTCATAGAGCAATCGTATTGTTTACTTTACACGCAGTTCGTAAAGCAATAATCTGTTGCTTGCAACTTAATACTGGAGGGGGTTCGGATGATAACCTAAAGGTGGATTATTAGTCATAGATGCAGTTGGATGGCGGTCTATGTATTATGTTGTAATGCCCAATCAAGTCTCAAAGGAGTCAAGATGATTAGTATATGCATGTATTGCTTTCTCGGTGTTTATCAATTGTCCCGCTGTAATTTGTTCACCCAGCATGTTATCTATCTAAGGAGAGCCACCTCTAGTGAACTATGGATCCCGACCCTTTTTATTTACATACAATCTATAAACTATTTCTTCTTTTGTTTACTTTCTGCGAACTTTTATTTCTTTCCATTCGGTACGTTTAATCCTTTGTTTTTTGCAAAACACGGTGAGATTGACAACCTCATCGCAAGTTGGGGACAAAGTTCTGTGGTTGTGTTGTGCAGGTCTCCACGTTGCTACTAGCACCGGTAGTGCGCCCTGCCAAAGCTCAGCTAGTAACACCTTTGAGGTGTTTCCTTGCTCCTACTGGTTCGATTAAACCTTGGTTTCATAACTGAGGGAAACTTGCTGTTGTGCTCATCATACCTTCCTCTTGGGGTTCCCAACGAGCTCTACATCAACACCACGCACCAAGCACTTTTCTGGGCGCCGTGTATTGAGCCATCAAGCGATTTTCTGGTGCCGTTGCCGGGGAGTCAAGGACATCTTCACAAGGGGAGTCCCTCATAACCAATCTCTTTACTTTGTTGTTTTTGTTTTGCTTAGTTTCTTTTTTGCTTTGTTTGCTTGCTTTGTTCTTCAAAAACACAAAAAAATTAGTTTTACTTGTTTTGCTTTCTTATTTGAAAACCCAAAAAAATGACTACTCTTGAAAACACTAAGTTGTGTGACTTCACTAGCACCAACAACAATGATTTTATGAGCACACCTATTGCTCCACCTGTGGCTGAGAATACTTTCTTTGAGATAAAACCTGCTTTGCTCAATCTTGTTATGAGAGAACAATTTTCTGGTATTGGTAATGAAGATGCTGCTTCCCATCTAAATAACTTTGTTGAACTTTGTGAGATGCAAAAGCATAAGGATATAGATGGTGATATTATTAAACTGAAATTGTTTCCTTTCTCTTTGAGAGGAAAAGCTAAAGAATGGTTGAATTCCTTAACTAGGAATAGTATTGATTCTTGGACTAAGTGCAAAGATGCTTTTATTGGAAAATACTATCCTCCTGCTAAGATTATATCCATGAGAAGTGAAATAATGAAGTTTAAACAACTCGATAGTGAGCATGTTGCTCAAGCTTGGGAAAGAATGAAATCTTTGGTAAAGAATTGTCCCACTCATGGACTGACTGCTTGGATGATCATCCAAACTTTTTATGCAGGATTGAATTATTCTTCAAGGAACCTATTGGATTCAGCTGCTGGAGGTACTTTTATGACCAACTTTGGGTGCTGCAACAAAAAATTTGGACAATATGATGGTTAATTATTCTGAATGGCATACTGAGAGAGCTCCACAAGGTAAGAAGGTAAATTATGTTGAGGAAACCTCCTCCTTGAGTGATAAGATTGATATAATTATGTCTATGCTTGTTAATGGGAAAGCCCATATTGATCCAAATAATGTTCCTTCAGCCTCTTTGGTTGCTCAAGAAGAGCAAGTTGATGTGAACTTCATAAGAAATAACAACTTTGGCAACAATGCTTATGGTAATAATGCTTATAGGAACAATTTTGGTAACAACAATTATAAGCCATATCCTCCCAACAATGGTAATGCTTATGGAAATTCTTACAACAATAATAAGAGTGCTCCCTCTTAACTTGAAGTTATGCTTAAAGAGTTTATTAGTAAACAAACTGCTTTCAATAAAACTATTGAGGAAAAACTCTCTAATGTTGAAAGGAATATAGCATCTTTGGCTGAAGCTCAATCTACTTTGAATAAAATGGCTGCTAAACCTGAAACTAATGAGAATCCGTTTTGCAGCTACTAATGCTATACAAGTAAGAATTGATGAAAATGTTAGACTATTAGCTGAATTACATGCTAAGTGGGAAAGAGAAAATGAAATTGCTAGAAACATTAGTGTTTCTACTATTACCACCACTATTGTTGAGGCTAGTAATAGTTCTACTACTTTAGATGATAAAGTTAATTTTGATCTTGATGGTTGCAACATCTCTGAAGTTATTAAGTTCCTACAAAAGCTTGCTAAAAGTCCTAATGCTAGTGCTATGAACATGGCTTTTACAAAACACATTACCGATGCTCTCATAAAGATTAAAGAAGAAAAGATGAAACATAAAGCTTCTATTCCTACAAAGCAAGAAGATGGTTGGGGACCCATCATTAATATGAAAGTGAATGACTTTGATTTCAAAGCTTTGTGTGATCTTGATAGTAGTGTTTCTATTATGCCTAGAAGGATTTATGATATGCTTGATTTGCCTCCTCTTGAAGATTGTTATTTGAATGTCCCACTTGATGCTAATGCTAAAAAGAAACTCATGGGGAGTCTTAATGATGTTCTTATTATGGTTAATGATTCCTATGTCCCCGTTGATTTCTATGTTTTGGATGTTGAATACAATGCTTCTTGTCCTATTACTTTGGGAAGACCTTTTCTTAGAACTGTTGGTGCCATCATTGATATGAAAGAAGGCACCATTAAATATCAACTCCCACTCAAGAAAGGTATAGAACACTTCCCTAAAAAGATAGAAAAGATTTCTTTTGCTTCTCGTATGAAAACAAAATTTGGTCTTAATGCTTCTTCATTCGAGAACACTTGATTCTTTCTTTGGTTCTTATGCCTAACTTAAAGGCGTTAAAGAAAAGTACTTGTTGGGAGATAACCCAAGAGTTTTAGTTGAGTCTTGGAAGTTATTACCTCTGTAATAACCTCTCCTTATCCTTTTTATCTGCTTTTTGTGCCAAGAGTTACCTCTAATGAGAGTGAAGTAATGAATGGGAAAGTTGCTGTCCCGAAACAGATTTCTATGTTTCACCGTAAAAATTCCTGAGAGAGATATGTAAGTCGGATTGATCTGTAATTTTTTGTGCTTCTGCCCCAGGTTGTTATCTAACTTTCGTTAGTTCAACACTTTTTGATTTAAGCAACAGAAGGTCTTCGAACAAATTCGTCTTTACCTGCTGGTCTGTTTTGACAGATTTCTGCCATTTTCTGCATTTGCTTCTTGTTAGTTCCTTCTTGAGTTCCTTTGGGAAATTGAGATTTTTGAGGGAAGTGCTACAGTATCTAGTGTTCTAATGGAAGTTTATTCTGGTGTTAGAACCGAACCTTGAGACTTATTTATCTTAAGTGCACTAATGTTGCTAATGAGTTTGTGTGAAGTTTTGTATGAAGGAAAATTTTCAGGTGTATGGAAGGAATGAGTAATGAGATGAAGGATGGACTAAAGCTCAAGCTTGGGGATGCCACGCGTGTCACCCCAAGAAATATCCAAGAAGTACAAGAGTAAAAGCTTGGGGATGCCCAAGGCATCCCCTTCTTCATCAATAAAAATTCCAGGTTTCTTCCAAACGCTTCATTTTTATTGTTTCGTGCGCAGTTGTGTTTCTCTTGGAGCGTCTTCTTTTTGTTTTCGTTTTGGTTTTTAGTTTGCTTGGTTTGCTTAGTTTTCTGAATAAGTTGGTTGGACCCCCTCTTTCACACTTTGGTTTGAAAATAGTTTGGTTTGGTTTTGAAAAAGAGTAGGAAAGTTCATGCTTATGTGGTAAAAGAGCTCGTTTTTGACTGTGGCCTATGCTTTGTCATGCCATGCTTGATATTGTTTTGGCTTTATGCTTAGTATTCTTTGTTGTAGCATGACTTGTTATAAACAATTGAGATTGCTTAATGTGCCTTGGATGAATCATGCGTTGTTTTAGCATACTAAAGCATAGTATAGTGGTATTCTCCTTTGATGCTTTATTTGGGTTGACTTGGCGCATGCTCACACCATGTTATGACTATCTCAAGTCACCATAGCCTTTATGATCCTTTAGTTTTCAACTTGTAGTATCACTTTATGCTTTTATCAATGATGTTTTGTCGCTCTGCATGATTATGGCCATTATTGCTCTCTTAGTTTGTCGCTCCCAGTCTTTTGCTAGTCTCCACAACAAAGTATGAGTTCCACTCATGCATCCAACTCCCTAAACCAAGTTATTCCAAAGAGTCCACCATACCTACCTACTAGCTTATGCTATTCCAAGTATATTCATGCTTTTGTTTACCTTCCACTTGTTATGAGAAAACTAGTGATTAAAGCTCTCACGAACTTGATGGCACACTTTACTTTATTGCCTCTAATAAACTTGAATCATTGGGTCCTTCTTTGTTGCGTATATGCTTGCGCTTTATAAGTTGAAATTAGCAGAACCATGTTTCATGGGGAACACTTTCAACATTGCACTTGTACTTTGTACCCCGTTGATATTATGTTCTTTTGCTTACGGATCCCGGCGGTGTGAAATAAATGTGGAACTTGTAAGATCATGGAGTTTGTATGTGTGTTAGAGAAACGCCTGGGCCGCTAGCCTAAGCCATGCCTAATCATGGTGGAAACTTGCAGCATCACCATAATGAGCACTCTATGAAGCATCCTCAATAAAAACCTATGCAAATAGCAAATAAAAAGATCGTTGAGATGCTCCTTGTCTGCTTGCCTTGTCATTTTGATTATGGGAAAGCTCCCGTATCATGTGCAAGGGGTACCCCGTTGGCGGTTCTTAATGATACACATATACTTACAATGACAAGAGCTTACTCGTGACTAAAGTTGAGTAGCATGAGGATCGGTCTTCGTAAATAAGGGGCATGAGATGCTTATGATAGGGGCAATGAGAGCTGAAAGCTATAAGTACCATAATTTTTGGAAGCTCTTTATGAGACTTGAATTCCTACTTCCTTTTACAAAAGGCCTTTCTTTCATCATTATATTGAGTCTCCACCTTCTATCTTTATGCACCTACTTTGAGAGCATAGTGGTCATTCTTAGTTCTATGTGCATTGTCCCAAGACTAGTTGATTGATGCATAACTTGCTATTGCTTGTTTGAAACTATTGTATCTAGTCACTCTTATGAACTTTGAAGGTGTCCTATGCATTTATATTTGCTACTCTATTGAGGGACAAGCTGAATACTTTTATGCTATGTTTTCTTTATGTGAAACAAACAAACGTCTTGCAAAGCATGTTATTCATGAATCTTTTGTTTGTGCCTATTCATGTTGCATCATAGTTTCTTTGCCTATTGCTAGAACTTTGTCTTTCATGTTATGATTGAAGTACTATGATCCCAGCTTTGAGTTTTGCAAATACTTTGATCAAGTCTTTGATGGTGCATGTCACCTCAAAAATTATTTCTTTTTATCACTTACCTACTCGAGGACGAGCAGGAGTTAAGCTTGGGGATGTTGATACATTGCAAATGTATCTATAATTTTTGATGTTCCATGCTTGGTTTTATCCACTTTCTTGTGTTTTGTTCCAACTTTGTAGTACTTTTCATATGATTTCTTGGACTAACCTATTAACAAGAGCCACAGTGCCAGCTGCCTGTTTTCTGTTGTTTTTGGTTCCAAAAAAGTCAGAAAATAAATATTCTCGAAACTGGACGGGACAAAAGCCAAAGTGCCTATTTTTCCGGAAGGGATCAAGTGCCAGAATACAAGACGGAGAAGAGCTGGGGCCCGACCACACCACCTGGCCGCACGGCCAGGCCTGGCCCGCGCCAGGGAGTGGTCTGGCCGCGCCCAGCACCCCCTCGGCCTCTCCTTCCACCTATAAGTTGCCCTCGGGACGAAAACCCTAGGTACCCGATCAAAAATCCACGAAAGAGTATGTAGCCGCCGTCATCTCTGTCCCTAGATCGGGGGGATTTGAAGCTCTTCTCGGCACCCTGCCGGAGAGGGGAATTCACCCTGGAGGCCTTCTTCATCACCATGCAAGCCTCTAGTGTGATGCGTGAGTAGTTCATCCTTGGACTACGGATCCATGTAGTAGCTAGATGGCTGGTTTCTCCTCCTTTGTGCTTTCATGTTTAGATCTTGTGAGCTCCGTTCATGATCAAGATCATCTATTTGTAATTCTTACATGTTGTGTTTGCGAGGATCCGATGGATATTGAGATGCTATTTTAGATTGATTATTGATTCTATCATGTCTTTGTTATTTGAGATCTTGCATGCTTTCCGTTGTTAGTAGCTATCTTGGCCAAGTAGATGCTAGCAACTCCAAGAGTTAGTATTTATGCTCGATAGTGGGTTCATGCCTCTGGTAATCTGGGGAAGTGACAAAAATCTCTAAGGTACTAGATGTGCTGTTGCTACTAGGGAGAAAATAACAATCTTTTGTTCATAGAGCAATCGTATTGTTTACTTTACACGCAGTTCGTAAAGCAATAATCTGTTGCTTGCAACTTAATACTGGAGGGGGTTCGGATGATAACCTAAAGGTGGATTATTAGTCATAGATGCAGTTGGATGGCGGTCTATGTATTATGTTGTGATGCCCAATCAAGTCTCAAAGGAGTCAAGATGATTAGTATATGCATGTATTGCTTTCTTGGTGTTTGTCAATTGCCCCGCTGTAATTTGTTCACCCAGCATGTTATCTATCTAAGGAGAGCCACCTCTAGTGAACTATGGATCCCGGTCCTTTTTCTTTACATACAATCTATAAACTGTTTCTGCTTTGTGTTTACTTTCTGCAAACTTTTACTTCTTTCCATTCGATATGTTTAATCCATTGTTTTCCACAAAACACGGTGAGATTGACAACCTCATTGCAAGTTGGGGACAAAGTTCTGTGGTTGTGTTGTGCAGGTCTCCACGTTGCTACTAGCACCGGTAGTGCGCCCTGCCAAAGCTCATCTAGTAACACCTTTGAGGTGTTTCCTTGCTCCTACTGGTTCGATTAAACCTTGGTTTCATAACTGAGGGAAACTTGCTGCTGTGCTCATCATACCTTCCTCTTGGGGTTCCCAACGAGCTCTACATCAACACCACGCACCAAGCACTTTTCTAGGCGCCGTGTATTGAGCCATCACACCTTAATTGCCAGTAGATTCCCTTGAGGCCCCAATACAACGGGCTAGCAGGACAAAAGATGTTGTGCAAGTTCTCATTGCGAGCATGTATGACTATATATGGAACACATGCCTATGATTATTTAGTACTTGGATGCTTTATCTTATTTATCTGCAAATGCCCTATATCTTAATTGTTACATTGTCTTGTCCATGCAACGCCCATCCATCCATCCATATGCCTACCGCGCTTTAATCCTACTGTTTACTGCAATTGCTCCTACTATCTTTACTTTTACTACTGCTATCACTTTGCTATTGCTATTACAAAACCATTGCTACTGATAAACTACTGCGAGCAAGATTGTTTTTAGGTGTAGCTGAATTGACAACTTAGTTGTTAAGGCTTATAAATATTCGTTGGCTCTCCTTGTGTCGAATTAATAAATTGGGTTTTACTTCCCTCGAAGACTGTTGCGATCCCCTATACTTGTGGGTCATCACTGTGTCAGCTGGAGACGACGAAGGGAAGGTGCCGAAGTAGATAGGGGTAGGTCTAGGTTCGGTAGTTTGCCACTTTTGGGTTGTTTGCCCGGCAGTTCATGCTAAACTCCAGATCTTGCCACCTAGATCAATGGAGTTTTAGGGTTCTTCTTATTTGCTCTACTTCTCCGATCGCCGTAGGTTGGAGTGGAGACAAGAACTAACACATATTTGAATAAAGTGCTGGTGGTGGCTTACCCTCAGATGCTGAGGTGCTATAGTCATGATTTCCTCTCGACCGACAGTGGTTGCGAGGGGGGAGATCATTGGAGCAGAAAGTTTCACTGTGGAACAACTCCTAACCGACCATGGTGGCGAGAGGGAGCTGTGTTGTGGCATGGCGACCTTGGCGGCATGAGGGTGGCATGTTCCTCCCTAGGCAGGTGCTTGCCTTAATTGGGTGGGTTGTTGTGCGGCGACGTTTTCTCCGACCGGGCGTGGAGACGAGGAGAGGAAGCGAAGCAACTAGTTCTCCCTGTCTTTGTCGAGGTGGTGCGACCACTTGTTGCTGCAATGTCGAGCTTATCCCGCGGCGGCTATGACTTCCACCGTGACCTTCAACCAAGATGGTGGCCTTGTGTGGCGCCGTGATGGCGCCCTTTTCAACCTTCACAGAGGAGGCCTTCATTGGAGTCTCTCGCCGGAGTTCTCTATGAGATCCTGACACATGGCTTAATAGGATTGATAGGATACTCATACCAACAAGTTACAACTTCTTTTTGGAAGCTCATCTAAAAAGAACTCTAAGGTTAAGCTTGCTTGGCTTGGAGCAATTTGAGGATGGGTGACCGATCGGGAAGTGGGTACCGGGTGCGCATGAGTGAGAACACAGTGCATAGAAATACTAGTGTTGGTGTGTGGGGATGGTCTAGAGATCCTAATAAGCTGCCAGAAGTGACAACCCGGGCATAGAGAGTCCAGGGTGTTACAAGTGGTATCAGAGCCGATCCTCGCGGTTACACGGGCGTGTGTAGGTCAGTGGCGGACATGTGGAGCATGTCACGTGTGGCCCGAAGAGAACACGACATGGCACATGTGCCAGCAGTGGATGTACAGACATGTGCCAAGAGAGGATGTTCCTGGCTTGTGGTTGATCGACGAGGACGTCGATCTTCTAAGGGTGGATGTATGTGAGATCCACAGTCCTCAAGGCTTCGGACCCTTCGAGGCCCCTTATCCGTGCAAAAAAGAAAATTAACTCCATAGTAAAAATTGCTATAGATTTCTTTTTTTAGGGAAAAATGCCTATAGATTGGAATCATGTAAGTTCAATTAATCTTCTGAACCAAGAAAGGCCCTTTGCTTGTTTCCCGTCCACGGTCCTCCGCTTCCTCGTGATTTCACACGCATTTCTGTTTTTTTTTCCGGCGTGTCAAATTTAAATTCCAGCCGGCCAAGCCAAGGCGACGGAGACCAACCGCACCCGCCCCGTTACCCTCTCCGTTCCGAACGACCCCGCAAACGTCCAAAAAGTAACGGAATCCGCACCCCCGTTCCGTTCCGTTCCCCTTCTCGACGTCGTGCTCCCCCATTTCGCAGCTGCGCTGCCTCCAGCGAGTGGAGCCCGCCCGCCGACTCCGTCCAAAAAGAGGAGAAAAAAAAACAAAAAAGAGAGAGCAGCGACTCCCAAGGATTCGAGATTTCCCCCTTCGACCCCGCTCCGATCCCGGCGATGGACGCGCTGGCGGCGGGCGCGCGGGCGGTGGCGGCGCGGCCCACGAGCCCGTCGCGGCCCCGCACCAAGCCGCGGGGGCTCGACGAGGAGACCTGCGCGGCGACGCCCAACAAGGCGACCTCCGCGGCCGCCGCCGCGTCGCCCGCGGACGTCCGGATGGACCCCAGCGTCTGGGAGGCGCTCCCGGACGACCTCCTCGTCGAGGTGCTCGCCCGTGTCCCGCCCTTCCTCCTCTTCCGCCTCCGCGCCGTCTCCCGCCGCTGGGGCTCCCTCCTCCGCGGCGGCGACCCGGCCTTCCTCGCCGCGCACGCCGCGGCCCCCTCCCACGGGCCCTGCCTCCTCACCTTCTCCCGGGGCGCCCCGCCGCAGTGCGGCGCGCTCAGCCTGCCCCTCCGCGCGCGCTACAGGCTCCCCGTCGGCTTCCTCCCCGCCTGGGACCTCTGGCTCGTCGGATCCTCGGGGGGCCTCGTCTGCCTCTCCGGCTTCGACGGCCCCATATTCCGCACCGTCGTCTGCAACCCGCTCACGCAGGCCTGGCGGGTGCTCCCGGACATGCATCACAACCACCAGCGGCAGCTCGTGCTCGCCGTCGACAGGAAGCGCCGCTCGTTCAAGGTCATCGCCGCCAGCGATGTGTACGGGGACAAGACGCTCCCCACCGAGGTATATGATTCCAAGGAGGATAGCTGGTCAGTGCACCAGATGATGCCCGCGGCGAACCTGTGCTCGTCGAAGATGGCGTTCTGCGACTCCCGGCTCTACCTGGAGACGCTCTCGCCGCTTGGGCTGATGATGTACAGAGTGGATGCGGGCCATTGGGAGCATATACCAGCGAAATTCCCGCGGTTGCTGCTAGATGGGTATCTCGTTGCTGGAGCTCGCAGAAGGTTGTTCTTAGTGGGGAGGATCGGGCTATACAGCACGCTGCAGAGCATGAGGATCTGGGAGCTGGATCATGGCAGGACTGTCTGGGTGGAGATAAGCAGGATGCCGCCCAAGTACTTCAGGGCCCTGCTGAGGTTGTCCGCCGAGAGATTTGAGTGCTTTGGGCAGGACAACTTGATTTGTTTCACGTCGTGGAACCAGGGCAAAGGTCTTCTATACGATGTTGACAAGAAGGCTTGGTCGTGGATTGCCGGTTGCGCAAGCCAGTTGTGCAATACCCAGTTCTGCTTTTATGAGCCAAGATTTGATACATCCATCTATTGATTGTGGCAACAAGCTGCATTGTGAAGATTTGAGCTCAGACACTTCACGGTTCAGCATCCAGATGCCTTTGTGATGTCCTATTGGATCATACCTGTCAGCTGTATCAACTATCAAGTGCTAGCTGAATTGCATGTCTTCTTTGAGCCTATAATTTAGAACATTTCTAGTGCTTGACCTGAGCCACCAATTTTCTCAAGCCATGTTATCGGAGATCCTTCACTACTCCAGCAGTTAGAAGTATCATCACAGATGGAGGTCCGCCTGTTCCTATTCCCATTTTGTTAGCAAACAGTGACTTGTAAATGATTTCATTTCCATTTCTGAGATGAAAAGTATCTTCTGCTGTTTTATCTGAATAGTTCTGATTTGTATTTGCTTTGCTTAAAAAGATGAGTTCATATGATCTGTGATGGTACTTCTCCAGATAACTGGACACTGCATTCTTATACCCGAGTGGTTTCATTTGAATATCATCCATATGGTATAGGTTATTTTGATATTGAAACAACAGCTTTGAGGGGTCTTTTTATACATGGGGGTGGCGCACTTTTATCCTCAGGTTCGATATGCATACTTGTAACATGATGAAGCAACATGTTTTGTATGGATGAGTGCATTGTGAACTGAGTCGTCCTGAATAGATCTTTTTTGAGCTCACTGTGTGGTTTATATGTTTGGCATTGGTTCCATTTGAAGGCATTATATATGGTGTCATTAATTAGCTATGCATTTTAACAAGAAATCAACCGACTACTACGAAATGCTCACAAGTTTCCTGCACCCACAGATCAGCCCTAGAAAGTGAATATTCCACTGACATACATGTTACAACTTTCAGGTTCACTAGGATTCTAGGATCGTCTACTCCAAAGTCCAAAGCACAATTTCTAATTTGTTTAGTGTTGAAGTGTTAACTGAATTTGACTCTGCAGTTCGCTAGTGCAAAACTATAATGCATTATGACTTCTCGAAAGAAACTAATAATCGAGTATATGAGTGCAGAATGGCTGCCCCTAGGATCCAGTCACTATAACTGTACTACTTGATCACTTAATACCTACTAATACATTACGCTCCTAAGCTGTTTCTTGTTGTGAGAGTGACATGGCCAAAAAGAAATGTGGATAATGTCCTGTAGGAGACAAATTTGTTCTGGCATGACCTTTCAGTCAATCTTTTGTGTTATGGCTCGTGTGCTGGATGATATGTGTTCCATTTAGTGACATGTTGAATTGAAGGCTTTCGATAATACTGGCTACTAAAAACATTCGGTTACTTGCTTGCTGCTTTGTGACACCGAAGTAAGACAAAAATATCATGTACTAGTAAATAATTGTATATGGAATGATAGACAATGTGATGTAAGTGCAGATCTGCTTTCCCACGTAAACCAGCTATCAGTTTGCTTTAAACTAACTTCTTGGATTTTGGTAGCTAGCTCTCAGATAAGATTGTCAAGCTGGTGCCAGTGTGCAGTCCACAAAATTATTGAGTCCAATCCTGCATTTGTACTGGAACATGTTCCATACTTGGTTTGGGTTATATTTTTCACTATTTTGGGTTATAATTACCACTATTTTGGTAAAGTATATACTCCTCTTGACAACTCCTGCAAGTAAGTAGTACTTGGCAACGGTCAAGCTCTTGATTGGCAAACTGAGTTGGTAGGTTATACTGCTAAGGCATGTGGACACTTTGCTTGAGGGTTGGTTCATAATGCTGCCATATCATTAACAGGTCCACCATCATGATTGCACGACTGGAGCAATTCAATTTGTTTCAAGACCTACTTTTCGTTTCCTGTTATTTGCTTGGCTAATCAAGAATCCTGGGTGTGTACTGGAACATATTCCATACTTGGTTTAGGTTATCATTTTCATTATTTTGGGAAACTCCAGCAGGGAAGTTTTTGACAGCAATCAGGCTGTTTGGCAAGCGGAGTTGGTAAGTTATACTGCTATGCATATGGACACTTTGCTTGAGGGTTGGTTGATAATGCTATATATCAGCAACAGGTCCACCATCATGATTGCACGTTCAGAGCAATTCAATTTGTTGCAAGATCTACTTTTTGTTCCCTCTTATTCAATTTGATTGGGGCTAATCAAGAATTAGTAATATGGTCAACAGCCATTCATATACCAGGTCATCTTGTGCTTATGGTTAAACATTCTTGTTAGCCTAAGCATATGTTGCTAAGCAGTAACTAGCTGCATAAACTTGTTATGTTAAGTGCTCAAAGATAGTCTTAGTGCACACAGTATGAAACACTATTGATGTAGCATGATATCCACCATCCATGACTAACTGCTGCAGGTTATCTCTGCTCTTAATCATCTAACTAGCCATCATATGGTTTGACTTAACCACTGCACCTGACTTTTTCTTGTTACATCAGAAGAAATCTGACTACTTTTCTCGTCACAATAGAAGAAATCCGTGCTGCTTTCCTTGTCACAACAGGAGCAGTCCTCTGGCAGAACATGGATGGCTTCTTCACGGCAGGGAGTATTGTACAGCCCAGCCTTGGCAGCTGAAAGTAGCTTGGATGCTGCTGTCAGCTTAATTATTGCTAACATAAGGCGTAATACAGCTGTGATTAAGATGGTTAGTTCCCTGTCTGTGCAATTATGCAAGGTAACTGCAGTGAGAGAATACCTCATTTCTTTGCTTTAACATTCTTCCAGTGATCTTTGTGAGTTGACAATTAACTTGTCCACTCTGAAGACATCATTTTAATCTTCCCAGATTTGGAGAGTCAATAAATCGGGGTATCAGAGCCATCGCAAGACAAGGTGTTCATTCAAGATATTCAACACCAGGTAAGCATTTACATCAGAGTTGCATATTTACACTGCTCAGCCAACGAATAGCATTCTTGGTGTTTAGCATCTAAAGCAATATACACAAGCTGGTAAGCATTTATTATGCAGTACTGTATTAACATAACTAATAAACATGCGTAGCAGTTCTTGTCGACCTGATGAAAATTACTTAGATATGATCATATCTTTGCTGCACTCAGCCCCAAAAGCAACCCAGGTAGCAGTACAGTACTCCTTCTCTGCTGCTCTATGGTCCTAGTCAAAACTTGCAGGAAGTGCCCAGCCTTTGCTTCATCCGCTGTGCTCCAGCCGCCTTGCATTCGTCCAGCGCTTCTTTCAGCAGCTCCTGGAACTTCTCAACGAAGACGTGCCACTCCTCTGCACTCATGTCTGACAACCTGACAAAGCACATGCTCGATGGAAGCTGTTCGTCTGCGCTCCTGTTCAGGGCAGGCACACTGCCATTCAAACTAGTAGTTCTGTGCACACTGGGAGTATTGAACTCAGAAGACGGGATCCGATGAGATGGATGCATGGAGAACTCCTTTCGATCTTCTTCATCGTCATTGTCCTCGTTCATGCTCTCTACAAGTTTCGTCAGGGGATTTCTGAAGCTACCTTTCAAGCCTGAGCAATGGAATCTTGGCGATCGAATCACATCATTGTACCCTCCTAACACATCCATCGAGAACTGGAAATCTATGTCCCCCCCTTGTTCAACCCCAGGAGAGAACGGTTCCCATTCAGCTACCTTCTTCCTAGCTTCCATGCAGACAACCTCCAGTTTGCTGGGTTCCTCCTCCATCCCTCTGAACTCCCTAGTCATCATCTCGCCTATCTCTGCCAAGCAAAGCCCGAAAGTTGCAGCCTCCTTGAGGAAGATTGTGCACAGGATAAGGACCCGGAGGCAAGCCTCGCGTATCATGGGCAGTTCTCTCCGCAGCATTGAAGCATCCCTCATCGGATCAAGATCCCTAATGTACTCGAGCTCTTCCTCAGAGAATGGGATCGACGCCTGAGCCCAATGTATCCACTCAAAATAGGGATCCTCCAAGTTCTCCGGCAAGCACAGGCCATGATCAATGGGGAACAACTCCGTCTGGCAACCAAAGCGGCCGGTGCCACCATCAAGTTTCCTCACCAGCACATTACCACCATGCCTGTCAGTGTTGAAAATCCTGATGTCTAATATGCCGATCCTGTGAACAGCAGCAACCGGGAAGCTTGAAGTGCCGTGATCACTGGCATCGAAGTCATGCGCTATGAACTGCTGAAATGAAGCGATCTTACTGGTAACCTGCTGCTTCTGGTCATGAGCCGGAGTGCCATTGTTCATTGGGCGATTGACATTGAAGACCGAGTGTGTTATCTTCACCAGCGCCGTTGCGGGAACATTTGCGAAATTTTCATGGTCCAACAGGTACGCCGCGACCTCCCTGAACCCAGTCTCCCCCACTCGGACAGACTTCTTCAGTCCTGGCTGGCCAAGCGCTCTCCCGGTGAACCCCTTCGGGTTGTTTGGCGCAAACGGCTCCTCATCCGTCGGCTTCACAATGGCAACCCTGTCGCCGCCATCATTCCTGAAGTAATAGGAACCGCCGAGGCCACTGTCAATTGGCACCGGATCCAGCCCGCTCCTTATGCCGGTCGCCACGTCGTCGACAAGGCACTTCACGCTGCGGCTTGATGACCCGAGTATCTCAACCAGGCCGCTGCTGTCCTTGTGCTCGAAGTCCTTGGACGCTGGGCAGAGGCATGGGGTGGAGCAGCTCCGGTGGATGCTGTTCCGTGTGAGCAGTAGCGGCGAGTCGGAGCGGACGGAGGAGAGGTCGTTCTCCAGGACGCGGTCGCCGAAGGTGAGGGAGGTTCCGCCGGTGGGCATGTTGAGCGCGAGCTGCAGCCGGCGCTTCACGGTGTGCGCGTTGTCGCCGCGGTCCAGGTCCATTCCCAGCACGCACCCGGACTCCGTCTGCACGAACACCCGCCGCCTCCCCGCTGGCGGGGGCGACGGCGACGGTCGCGGCATCTGCTTGGCTGTCGCCGCCTCATCCCGCCTCGCCCCGGCGCCGAAGAGGCGCCTGAGGAGCAGCGCCGGCACCTGGCTCTTGAGCGAGCTCTCCAGGTTGGGGGACATGGCGGCGGCGGCGGGTCCCTTTCCTCCTCCGCTTGGTGCGCCCGCCGCGCGCCGACGCTTTCAGGGAGTGGGGAAGTCGCGCTCTCGGTGCTATCATCGGATCACGCCTGCGCGCCAACAAACCAACAGAAAAGAACACGATTTTACACTCCAATCTATATGTACCAAATCACAGCAGGTCACACAGACGCAACCTTGCCAGGAACTGAGCATCAACTGGACTGAATTGGCGCGAGCATGAAAAGAAAAAACAGAGCACGAAGCCAGATGCAGCGAAAGACAAGACATGGATTTATAATTCTCAGCGAAGCTCTATCTTACCATGAAGGGGGCGAGGCGCGGGAGGATAGTGAGGGGATCGGCCGGCGGCGACTGCGCCGGCCGGGGCGGCGAGGAAGCAGGCTAGCGGCGGAGCAGATCCGGAGTCGTGGTCATGCCGTGGCAACCTATCGCCGATCCCTTTGGTCTGTCTAGCTGCTGCTGCTGCGCCCGCATCACCAACCCGCTGCCCGTCGAATTCCGCTCGGCTTTCTCTACCTGATCCGTGGCAGGAATTGGATTTTTATCACCTAACTACTCGAGCTACGAGATATTTGCACATATATCCGCGATCACGCTGAAAGAGGGTCCGAGCCTGGTCTTCATGGGATGAAAAGATGAGTACATGTAATTACCAAGGGCCTATACGCAAAAGACAGACCTGTACGGCCGTGATGCTCGCGCCTTTACTGCGTGCCGGGACACGGGGCGTGCGCAATCCGTGGGCGCCACGTGGACGCCCGTGACGGAGCTGAGACGCCGTGAGCCCGGGGTCGCGGTGCCCGCGAGCGGAAAGATCTGGAAGGCACCGCGGTAGCCGTACGATGGCGGATAGGGAGGGGTCACCAGCCGTCGGATGGCCGGACGAACAGGACGGCGATGTGGATAAGAGCGATTGGCCACGGCCGGATGACGTGGATCGGAGTATATTCGCGTTGCTGTTTCCCAGACGGTTTTGATTGGCGTCTCGGCCGTTTTCTCTCGGAAAGAGAAAGCTCTCTGCGACTTCTTGTCTTTGTTTCCGTTCGTCCATCGTTTTGTTTTTCTTTCTTTTTATTTTCTCAGCTTAGATTAGACTACCTACCATGTCCAGCTTGATTCGAGAGGGACCGACGTGTTTATAAAGACAAGTTGGCATGCCTCTATCTTGTGGGTACAGTTCGCTGTTTAGAGGAGTACCATGCTCATGCTATATATTTTATTTCAAGAAAGCTGATTTGATGGTACTAGCATAGTTTGGCTCCTTTTCTCGACTTCCTTTTGCTATTTAGGGCAACGCATATTGTTTGTGCTAACTTCTTATGTTTCAGGATGACATGTTAGGCCACAAACAGTGTATAGGCACCTGATCGGATGCTTTCGGATCTTTTTTATGGCGTCCATACAAGTGTCTCCCTCTCCATCTCATCGCAAATCCACGGGATCACTAGGCATCAACACAAGCTAAAAATCTAGGACCGAACGAGATTCGTGCTTGATTGCGAGGAAATCAATCCTGACGGCAGTGGCGTAGCTAGGAAATTTTCGGAGGGTTTCCATTCTGCAAAAAAAAACGGCATCACATTTATATATTATACACAATCTTACGGAGAAGACCATTGTAAATAACAAAATCAAGACTTACAATTTTATAGCTCATCAAATATGTTTAAAGTTAGCATAAATAGCATTTTTGCACTTGTGCTAACACCAAAACTAGTCGTTTCTGCTTACCTAGGCTAAGGGCATGTTTGGTTCCTAGCCACGATTTGCCAAGCATAAGTTTTGCAAGCGTGGCTGCCACAAAAGCGTGACTAAAAAATGGAAGCCATAAAGTGTGGCAGAAGTTATAAAAAAGTTAATTCTATGACATATGGACCATACAAATAATAAAGTGTGGCATCCCTAAAGTGTGGCAACAACCAAACATATGCCAAATTACTGTTGGGTATCCTTCTCGTGTGGGTTGTGAGGAGATGTCTTTATGAAGTCTTTCAGGCGGTCCAAACAGGTGCAAGAGCCCACCAACATTTAAGGTTATGACCAATGGTCATTTTGGACATTGCACATGAGGGAGGGGAGAGGATAAGCCTCGCATCCATCCACCACTAGGCGGTGTGTCGAAAATTCAGGTTAGTCTCTATTGGAGAAGAAAACCAAGAGAGAAGAGAAAAGAAAGAAGTTGAAGGAAGAAATTGAATCAAGCACTGGGCTTTGCCCACAAGGTTGTGAAGACCCAGATCTACTACCTTATCTCCGTCAAGCTGTGGTTCCACCATCTTTGGTGAGATTGCTCTAATCTCTAGCTCCTATGTCCTAAATCTTGTTGTTGGCATCACAGATCTGTGTGTACATTGATGTATGAGATCCTCTAGTGCTCTCTAGAGAAGAACAAGTTGTATCCCCATTTGATAATAGTGGATTTTCTTTTGGGTGGATTCGACCCCTGGTTTTTTCTTTTAAGTTGAGAGGTTTTTCACGTAAAATAAATTGGTGTCCCTGTGTTGATTTGCTACTGTTGTTGCTGTTCTGAGAACCTCTCTCCTTACCATAGACATTGTCTAGGGTCAGGAGACAGCTTCTCACCGTCTCATTTCCTCCATATATGTTTGATGTTTGACTTCCGTAAAGAGCAACAATCCGTGAGTTAGCATACAAGTGGTGCTGAAGTTTACACTAATTTGTTGCGTATTTTCAGATCACGTTTAAGAGTGTGCTAATCACAATTAAGGGATAACCAACCACTGTCCCGGTAATTTCCCTAACAATTACCAAACTTTGGATTGGCAAACTGTGGCTGGGAACCAAACACCCCTTAAGTCGGCTGCTAGCGTGGTACTGCTTAGCTGGTGCTGACCCAATCTTGGAGTGCAATTTGTCCCTGCCACCGTCCGACGCTGCCAGCATCTCGCGCTGCTTGCCAACGTGCTCGACACCACAAACTACCTGGAGCTCGACGCCGCTGCGCAACCGTGCTCGCTTGCCTCTGCTGCCCCGTGGCTTCCTCCCTTACTCTTTAGAGGGGAATCGATTGTGAAAAATATTGATCCCTATTATTTGTTGTATAAATCTGACCATCACGAGTATATATGGAGGTACATGAGGGAGGTAGACTTGGAGTATAAGAAGGTTCTCTAAAATCTAGTCTATCTCTAACTCATGTGTGTACTTATTCTAACATCGATCGGATTCTGAATTTAGGGATTTCTTAAGTTGAGAGAGAGGGAAATTGTGAGCAGTGGCTTCAATACTTTAGCCACGGATTCATACCGTCTTGAGGTGGAGGAAGCTCACCATCGGGAGCAGTTTTAGGCCTCATGGGTTCTACTCACTATTGGGCTCTTTTCTTTGGAGTTTTCTGTTTTCCTTTTCGGTGGAACTTCGTTTTCTAAATAGCTGTACTGTGACGAACTAAGCTACAACTGAGTTGATCCTGGAATTTTCACCAAAAACTCTGGGTGTGCCTGGGCACAAGCGGCACACCCGCTGGCTTCACCCAGTACTAGCGCCAGGGTTTTAGAATCCTTAATTTTTGGTTTCGCCATACTTTGATCGTATTTTGTCCATCTTCAAATACAAGAATGCAAATAAATATTTTGTTGAAGTGCATTGTTCGTGTGGTGATGTCCCCAAGGAGCATGATGCAGTCTTGATTGTATATCCTTCACCTAAAATCTGCAATATGAATTGGGAAATTTGGGACAAAAGGGATGCTTATGTCTTTCGCCATGTGTCCGCTCCTACTCAAATCATGTTTTAAAGAGCGAGAAATCATACCATAAATTGGTCTCTTGCAAGCACTACGCATGTGAAAAGCATCACTTCAAAGAGTGTCACGCTTTCCCCCTTTTTGGCCTTGTGAAAGAAAATGATAAATATGTTGCCTCATTTAACAAAAAAAACTAAATAAAAACTTAGAAATTTACCTACTCACTCCATTCTAAAATACTATATGATATACATTTTTAAAAAATTACATATATCTAGACGTATTTTAGTGTGTAGATCCTATATTTTAGAAAAGATGGAATAATTATTTACTTGTGCTCTTTTTTTAGGGATCTTTACTTGTGCTCCTAGTACTGATTAGAGTACTTTGAGTTAGGCTCACCTAACCGAACCGGTACACCACACACGTGAGGGACAGGAGAGCACGGCGGCAATCGTAAAATCCATCTAGGTTTTCGTCCTCTTGTCGACGATGTCGTCGGTCTACTCTGCCTCCGGTTGTCTTGGAGTCCTGCAGATGTGGCAGACCACGGCATGCCGTCGACGGAAAGGTTAAGTTCTTTATTTAGATAGTTTTCAGTGTCTTTTATGGGATGTTGAGGTGTGATTACGTTCTCAAGTCAAAATAAGATCCTCCCTGTTAGGATTTAATTAATAGATTAGATTAATTAAAGGGATAATCCTCCCATGTAATTCTCTATGTCGGTTTGCAAGTGACAACCGACATATCTAGCACCCCCTCGTACGGACGCGACTCCTCGCTCGTGTCCCTTCCCCATGTATATATACTGAGAATCATCAATGGAAAGTAACAGTTGAATCATTTGTTGTCTCTCTCATTTTGTCTCTCGATTGAGTTCTAAGACGTTATCAGCACGCTCTGCCGAGAGCATTGCAAGGAGAAATTGAGCGACAGAATCGCAGAACAGTTGAATCATTTGTTGTCTCTCTGATTTCTTCAAATTGATATTTCGGGAACACAAGGTAGTGGCTAGATCTACTGCACTGCAGATTATCACCACTACTGTTTAAAGCCTACATTTTGTCATATTTGACATTATGATTGCTTAACAACGTGCTCTCCCAAACATTTTATTAAGTCATGACATAAGGCATTAGAAGTATGAGTATCTACTGATTTTATCAGATTATACTCTCTAGTGCTGTGAGACGGACTCTGAAAATTCTTTTGGAGATTATCTACAATGTGGCATACTTAACAATTTGAAGTTCACACTAATGATTTCAAGCCTACTTCTTGAACTTATCATTAATTTTGCATAGTTCATTACAACATAACCATGATGGTTTGTGGTTTATCAAAGCGTAAATTCAATAACCTCTAGTTTACCCATGTAGGTAACCGACGGCTGGAAGAGAGTTCGATGCACTCGAACTCGATGGTCACAACTACCCTACCTGGGTCATGGACATCAAGATCGCCCTTGCGTCCCTGGGATAGTGCGTGTCATCCAGAACACGGAGGACCCCCTTCCGACTGGAGTCGCACCGCTGAGAGAAGAGCAGAAATATGTCGCCTTATAGATTATAAGGCACCATATCCTCACCTAGATCTTAAGTCTGAGTATTTGGAGGAGAAATCACCACTTACTTTGTTTCAAGCCCTCAAAACGAGGTATGAACAGCAGAAGGCAATTGTCTTGCCTGAAGCACTACATGATTAGACCGATCTTTGACTTCAGGTCCATTGGATAATACAATCATGAGATTCATAAGATAAGTTCCAAACTATGCTTTTACGGAAAGGAACCCATTGATGTGGAGGAAATAGAAAAGACTTTGTCTACTATGCCCCCATTTGAAAGGCTCCTCCAGAAGCAATACAGTGCTCGCGACTACCAAGTCTATCCCGACCTCATTCATATTCTACTTCAGTCTGAAAAGCGTGATGAGCTACTTGCTAAGAATAGCTCTCAGCGCCTGGTTGCTTCCCAACCTCTACCTGAAGTTCATATGAACGTCGTGAACGGACATAATTTTGATGGTTCCTTCAAAAGCAAACCATCGAAGTTCAGTGGTAAGCGAAAGCACAATCGGAACAACATACATAGAAACTCAGACTTTGGGGAAGGCACCACAAAGTCCAAGTTTTATAAAACTAAGCTTTATGACAAGTATGGATGCTACACGCATTCTACTAACAAGTGCAATACCCCAAAGCATCTGGCAATTCTCTACCAGCTATCCCAAGGACGCAAAAGGACCTCAAGGGTAAAGGTTTGAAAATCACTTCAACCTTCATCCAGACAACACGGATTGAGCTGGTTGTTTGCAAGATGTTTCTCTTGGACCTTGCAACATCATGACTCTCCAGCAGTCACTGGACCCTATGGGCACGGAGAACATGATGATTGGGTTTGCCTCAATTAACATGTTTGGAGACTTTAGATAGTCCCATTATCTCCTTAGTGATCGATTATTCATGTCCATTTACATTGTTATAATAGAACATATATATTGTATTTCACAATATATTATATCAGCACTTTGATACAAATAAGATTGAATGTATTCTATATATATATGAGAAAAGATTTTCATAGCGGAAACTCTCCAACTCGACATATAGATTTCTACGGGACTCAATCCAATGGGTGAGGAACAAGTATTTGAAAAGTACCCCTCTCTATTGTTTGGATTGTACTACAAGTGCATCCAACCCGTAGAACATGTTGCATATAAAGCAATTCTATTGGACAAAACTTGCTCAAGTTCAAGTTCCCTCACTAGACTTTGTGTGTACCACGTGTGCCACTGTAGGGAAGCTAATTTTGAGGCCCTCGCACCTTTAAATACAAGTTGGACCACTTCGGTTCCTTGAACGCATTCATTGTATGGACCATATTAGGTATTTTCATGATTCATTGACGCATCTAAACGATGATCACACGTGTGCCTTATGTCCACACGAAACCATGAATTTACCATGATAATGAGGGGAGTAATTAAGTTACATGCCCATTATCCTGAAAGTTGAATTTTATCAATTCGCATGGACAAGATGCAGAATTATCCTCATGTGGCTTCAATGACTTGCATGGCCTTGGGGATTGAAGTTCAACACTCTGTCCCATTAGTCCATACTCAAAATGGTTTGGTTCGATCCATAATTAAGAGGATCAAACTCATTGCAAGACCTTTGTTAACGAATTGCAATTACCAACTAGACGTTGGAGTCATGCAGCTTTACACACTGCTCAATGACTAACTGCATATCGCAGTACTCCTCCTCTGCAATTGATACGTGGAAATCCTCCGAGAATTTCCCATCTGCGTAAGTTCGGAAGTGCTTCACGCGTACCGATCTCACCACCGCAGCATACATCATTGGGCCCACAGACTAAGGATCTATGTGGGGTGCAGATCTCCGTCGATCAGCACATACCATTGAAAATCCCTCATTGGGGATACATTCATAGCCTAGTATGATGATTGCTTATATTAAAGGGTGGATTATTTCCAGGCATTAGGGGGAGATTTCATGTACCACATAGAATGCCAGGAAATCAATTGGGACTCCATGTCCCACCTCATATCCACGTAATCAAGAATTTGGACTTTACGTCCGGGATTCACATATTTGCAACACATTGCAAATAACCTGCCAGATTCATTTACTGATCTCAAAGGTGTTACAAAATCCTTTAGTCCGGCTAGAAATGCGTCCGAAAGAGTGGAGGTACCAATCAAAAACCACTCAACTCCCCTTACCTGAAAAGAGGGGGAGTAGTACGACCTCTAACCAGGATCTAGCTTCCCGCAAGCAACAAAGGAAATTGAGGAGATATCCTCTAATTCAGTAAATGCAAGTCAACCTGACGTTGATAAACACCTTATGGGTAGTATACACCCAGTGGAAGGGAAACCTCCACAACCCTAGCTTTAGCTTGCACACACTGGCTGGGACATCGGAACACCTTGACTCACACGTATTGGGAAATCACGAAGAGTCATCATGGGTGTATGAGATTTCCTCCAACAATATCAATTCTAGAGAATTATAACCAAGACTACAATTGTCGACAAACATTTCTCTTGTATGATTGCAAACATCCTTCAGTGATTCAGATCCAAAGACCATGGCAATGGCAGAGTGTAAACCACTCGCTCGGACTGAAACAAACAAAGGATGCAATCCAAGCAGAATTAGCCTCGCTCTTCCTTATGAATTCCTTATGGGATTCAATATGTTCTCTTCTAGCAACAAATGAGAACAAAAAGGTGGTAAGAAAGCAAGGCTTGTAGCATAAGGTCGGGTTTCCACAGAGATCCGAGACCTACTCTCTAGACAGGATTGGAATCCTCAAAATTTTCTGATAATTATATCATTGGCATTGCAAAATCATCTATCTATGTAGTTGATAGATGTAATGACTATATTTCATGTGGATCACTAGATTTGGACATGTATGGTTCCCGATGGAATCTCTATCCGAATCGAAATGTAAATGCAACTTGCATTGTGTAAAATCATTAAGTCATTACATGGCTTATTATTGTCGGTATATTTTGGTACAACCGACGTAGTGAGTCCCTTATACACAAGGATTACTCCTACAATGATGATTACCCATGCGTGTTTGTCATACATAAGGATTACTCCTGGAATGATGAAGCACGTGATCATCTAAAAGACGGAATTTGAGATGAAGGATTTGGTTGAACCTAAAACAGTGCTTGATACCGCAAGTCGGGATACTTCACTCAAGTATTATGGTACACCAAGGTGCCTATATTATAAATATTGGAGAAACCTAAATGGACAAGTCATATCCATCTCCCATGCCAGTT
Source organism: Avena eriantha (assembly GCA_910589775.1). NCBI lineage: Eukaryota > Viridiplantae > Streptophyta > Magnoliopsida > Poales > Poaceae > Avena > Avena eriantha. The sequence goes on along the minus strand of OU342741.1, from coordinate 16,993,037 downwards.
ATTCGATCTCTAGACGTAGAGAAAGATTCACTCAAACCACGGGATGATGTAGAAGGGATGTTGGGACTTGAAGTTCCATATCCTAGTGCTATTGGACCCACCAACATAATTGGTTGGGAATCAAGAATATCTTTCGATATCTCCAAAGCACCACACATTATTTTACATGTTCTTGTAATTTCAAAGAAATTTGAACTCCAATATCATCAAAATACACTGATGTTGGCTACTTGAATGATCCCCATAATGTGTACCTACATGGTAGAAGTGTCACTCCATTGATGTCTTCGAAATAAATTTCGATGACTACACCTACCAATCGTTCTGAAATACAAAGCCACATTGACACGTGTAGCTTTACAGAATGATAAACCACATACATGAGTCATGTGGTATTGGTTCTCTTGAATCATCGACCATTATCTACACAGATAATGTTGTTTGTGTTGCATAGATGCAAATAGGATACATCGAGAGCAATATCACTAAGCATATTGCCTCTAAATTGTTTTATCTCCATGAACTCTAAAAGAGTCGGGGAATAAACATCTTGCGAGTCAAATCATGCGACAATAACATCGCTGATCTATTCACGAACTCTCTACCAACTTTAACATTCCAGAAATGTTTTCATGGAATTGGTATTTGATGGCTTCAGGATTTGCAAGAATCAGGGGGAGTATCACCCTGGACTACTCCTATTCAAAGCATCATATTACACTCTTTTTCCCTTTATGAGTTTACTATCCAGGTTCTCATCAAGGTTTTTAATGAGGTAATATCAACACAAGATCATATGCCATACTTTCTGTTTTCCCCACCGGGGTTTTTAGGAAAGTATACATGACATATCTATTGCTCTCTAAACTCTATGAGATTTTTCCCTTTGACAAGGTTTTTCTCATATGGAGTTAACGAAGAGGCAATAAACATAATATGTTGTATCATTTTCTCCTTATTTTTCTACTGGGTTTGAAGGAGTTTTAACAACATATCTAACCCTTATATATTGCACCATTTTATCCTTATTTTCCCACTGGGTTTAAAGGAGTTTTAGCAACATATTATACACTATTCTCCTCACATTTTTCCCACAGGGTTTTTGGAGGAGATAATTCCAAAGATGATCGATCAATTAAGGACATAAAAGGATTATGGGGAGTGTTAGGATTTAATTAATAGATTAGATTAATTAAAGGGATAATTCTCCCATGTAATTCTCTATGTCGGTTTGCAAGTGACAACCGACATATCTAGCACCCCCTCGTACGGACGTGACTCCTCGTTCGTGTCCCTTCCCCATGTATATATACTGAGAATCATCAATGGAAAGTAACAGTTGAATCATTTGTTGTCTCTCTCGTTTTGTCTCTCGATTGAGTTCTAAGACTCCCGTCCTATCCTCGTTCTGGTGGTGCGCCTAGCGTTGGCGAAGGGCACGTGGAATCGTGTGTTCGGTGGATCTCTTGGCATCTGGTCATTTTTTACGGTTGTCATCTTCAGCATGATTTTTCTCTGGTGCGCTGGTCCTTTGGGGAGGCTTAGAGCAACTCTAGCGGTGCCTGTAAATAAGCAAACTGAAAACACGAGTACAGTAAACTAGAGCATCTCGCAAGGAAACTCTTAGTAGCAACGAGTTCGATCATAATCATGACATACATACTGTATCGCATCAAAAGCTGCTCGCGATTACAAATTAGCGAAAAATTAGTAAACTTCGGTGTAGCTCCGGTGGCGACGACAACCTCAATTCTCGGTGAGGTCGATGCGCCGCTGCACGAGAATGAGGGCGCGGCATGCTCCTCGTCGGAGTCATGCGCGTTGTCCGCCGCGACGACGACTTGGACGCGTGGAAGGGAGGCCGAGCTCCACTCGTTGGAAGACGGAGGAGAGGGAGGTGCGCGACAAGAGGATCCCTCACCCGCGTACGCATACCTGCGGAGGGGCTTGGGCGATGGCGCGCGATGCCGCATCGACGACCCGGAGCGGAACCAGGCCAACGTGTATGCGTGGAGCGACGGCAGGGGCGACTCGTCGCGATTGCACCACTTCAACGCCACGAGCTTCTTCGCGCCCTCCGAGCGCCGGCGCTTCTTCTCCAACTCGTCATGGCAGCACTGGTCGTCATCGCGGTCGCGGCCACCCCCACCGCCTTCAACGCGACCTCGGCCAAGGCCGAAGTGCCCGTGGTGTCCGTGCGAGCACGACATGGCGGATCTGTCGCCGAACGTGGAGAAATTGCTCGTCGGAGGTGGGTGTGCTCGCGGTGGCGGCTAGGGTTATGCGGCGGAGCGAGTGAGGATCGTGACCCGCACCCGCCGCCGCGGTCGGTAAATATAGTGGTCGCGAGAGGACGGTAACGGGCCATGGTAAAAAGTTTCACAAGCGGGGCCCCAATATGGGTACTGCTACGTCACGTGTTTTGGGCCGAAACTGTAAAACCGCTGAAATTTCACAGTTTTGGCGGATTTACAGGCACCACTAGAGTTGCTCTTAGCATAACGATTTTCCTTTCATCTATTACAACAAACTCTATTACGATAAGCTTTACATGACTCCGGTGATGGAGGGGCGAAGACGAAGGTGCACCTTCGGCTCGTGCTACTTTATGTAGTTGTTGCTAGCTGGTCCAATAAACTATTTATAATTTTTATTATTATCTTTTATGCTATTATTATTGATGATTATTAATATATCGGTGTTTTTTAAAAATAGTACTTTAATTAATTTTTTGATAAAAAATAAATATAAGTTGGGGGAAAACTGGCGGCGTGGAGGGAGGGAGGAAACTGCCCTCGTGGAGCTAAAGCCGACCAGTAAACCGACTCCATTGAACCGGAGCCGGAGGCCACCGCTGCGCCCCGAGGCCTCATTGCCCACCGCTCGCACACGCACACGCACACGCACATTCGCACCGACGTCTCTAGGGAGAAGGTGATCGATCGATGGCGAGCTCGCTGGCCCGCCTGGGAGCGGCGCTGCCCCGCGCGCGCCCGCTCGCCGCCGCCGCGGCGCGGATCACGCCACGGGGAAGGCGGTGGGACTCCGCCGCGGCCGTCACGTCCCGCCCCGCTTCGCTGTACGGTGAGCGAGCTCAGCAAATTTCGTAGCGCTCTGTACTCTAGCCCATTTCCTAGATCGGGACATGTTGCTGCATCCATTTCCCGAACTCCACAGTCCACAAGGCCAGAGATTTCCGATTGTTAGGTTTGTGAATTTTGTGTATAAGCTTCTATTATTAACTTTGAATTGGATTCCAGCTTGGAGATGCCAAGTTCACTCGGACGTGAAGGTGTCCCCTGCAGCGGAATCGAAGGATGTGGGGAATTCGTCCCAGAATTGGAGGATCAAGATGCTCTATGATGGTGAATGCCCGCTCTGTATGCGTGAGGTATTGATGTGTTTGTGATTGGTGGTACTTGCTATCTTCACTCTGAAATTCTATATTCGGTATTGAGCATGTTCAGTTAGTGGGATAACTGAATGATGACATTACTGAGTGTATGATAGGCCATATAAGTGCACGAGAATGGACTAACGTTCTGCAATTCAGTAACTGACACAGTGATCACGAGTTGTTTTTTTCTTGGCCCAGTTACAGGAAAAAAAATCTGCATCTATTTGATAATCCAGGATACCACCCAATTGTATTTCCCATGTCGAGATAGATTATTTTCTATGATCGATGAATAGCTGGAAATTCTTGGCTAGGATAGATGGAGAGAAAAATACCATTATATGGATTCTGAACCATCTGATGACGTGGATAAACTCTTGTTGATTTGATTTTTTGTGTCCCAATAGAATTGTGTGTTTTACTGTCAATTTGTGTTCCTGGTAGAACTTTCGTGCCACTCAGCTTCAACTCCAGTTCCCCACCATGGGCCTTAACTTTTAGATCCTTTCACGTGTGCTATCCATGCTACAAATGCTATTTGCATCACCATCTTATGAATAATGGATTCCTTGTCTCCTAGTCGTTTGAATTTGAATGCATTTTATTCACTGATATTGTTTGTACTAACTCTCGTGGCTTGGCAGGTAAACATGTTGAGGGAAAGAAACAAATCCTATGGAGCTATCAATTTTGTTGACATCAGCTCAAAAGATTACTCCGCGAAGGACAATCATGGTCTTGATTATGAAACTGTGCGTATTACTTTTAATACAAATTATCATCTTTTGTTTTTGTTAGTTTCATACTCAATTATCTGGATTCTGGAAAGTACAAACTTGGTCATGTATAACCTCAGTGGCTCACTGTCCAAATTTTCCATTTTCTGTTTGATTTCTTTATGTGATACTGGAACAAAATACACTTTGCATTATAGTGATACTTATATAGACCTCCTTTACCACTTTTTAGCAAGCACCAAAAGCTTTAATGAGTTTCTCCATGTTTACTGGCTCCCGAGAAAATGAGTATCAGTTTTTCCCCTTGAGAACTTCATGTTAAATCTTCCAATAGAAGCCATTTTGTATTCGCGGTTTTTGGTTACTCCAACTACTTATGTTTAGTTAAATTGATGGTAGTAGTGCTTTAGAACAGTATGCATTCATATATCTTTTTTCTCTATTAGAGGAAAGACATATATATTTTCCTCTCCAAATAAATTTATTTTCTGTTTCTAGGCCATGGGGAGGATCCATGCCGTTCTCTCAGATGGAACCATCGTTACAGATGTTGAGGTATGACAGTGTGAAACCCAGTCATTCGCATCCTCTCATACTGAACTTTTGGATATTTTCCTTTTCAAAACATAGAAGTTAGGTAAATATTTGTTATTAAAACATAATAACTATACTTGGGAAGCTAATGAAAGACACGAGTTAGACACAGAACTATTGGATGATGTATATGTTTCACTACCGCAAGAGCATCCAGATCCCCTGGTGGCAAGGAGAAGCTAAATGAGAGAGAGAGATAAGGATGCACAAACAGTAATGTCCCTCAAGTTCCTTGATGACATTCGATGCAAGAGCAGTATTACATGCAGAGCTTATTATCATCACATTGGTGCAGCAATTGTTTTGCCCTTGTGATACTGTCATATACTAAAGAAGTGTCTATCAGTCTTTGGAGTTAGTTTTACCCTACAGTATTTACAACTAAATACTAGTCCGAACTGCTAAGCTGATAAAGGCTGTAATACCAAGAGACATAAGATGATCTTAGAAACAATGCAAAATAAGATGAGTTTTGTGTATGCAATTGGTCTTTACATGTTTCCGTACGTAGTAACTAAAGTTATGATTGCAGGCATTTAGAAGGCTTTACGAGGAAGTGGGACTTGGATGGGTTTATGCAGTTACTAAGTATGAACCTGTAAGTGCACATTTCCCCAGTGTAAATTCAGGGATCAGCTTGTTTCATTCATTTCAGAGAGTTGCTGCTCAGCTGCACAGTTTTCTAGTTTCTGTTTAATGGAATATTTGTGTATATCAAACTGAAGAACTGTGGAATCAAATTGTTGTTCTGACATGATTAACCCAAATTTCAAATGCTTATTTTACTCTTAGTCCCTTCGTTCATCAATCTTATTCTGATATCCTGCAGGTGGCTACCATAGCAAATGCAGTTTATGGTGTATGGGCCAAATACCGCATGGAAGTTACAGGTTTGGCCACTAAGAGTTTGTTGTATAGTTCGCTCCAACACTGAAATGCGGAATATACTGGATGGGTTTGAATGATCTGCTCATTTTTCTCCCTGTGACAGGTCGACCACCACTGGAGGAAATTTTTGCAGCACGGAGACAAGCGGTTAGTTGACTTTATCTCCTCTTCCTTGAACTTCCTATAGTGACCATGAATAACTTGATCTTACAGCTTACTGACTGCCCTTTCCTTCGCCAGGGTGAATGTAAAGATGATAAATCATGCAAGATGTGAACAGCAAATCGCCGTCTTCTCTATGCTGCATATTTTTACTTCGGCATGTTGTTTAGATAGGCAGATATACATACATAGCTAGTCTTACATGCGAATGACTCCGAGATTGATATTATGATGTTGTACTCTGCTTGAGGGTAGTAAATAATTGCATGGTCTGTACACTGATTCTAAACATGTAAATAATTGCAGTTTATGATATTATGATGTTGTCTTCAGTTCTCCCTTCCATGGTAACCTTACCCATTTCCCGCCTTAACAGACATCTGTCCAACTTAACGGACACTAGTTGATCGCATCCGGCGATCGATACACGTATTGGTGGCTTGAATCTATCCCGTTCGATACGACTAATCACCATCGCCGCCAACACCGCCAAGCTAGGGTATGGGCACCGCTCGTCGCCTAGAACCGTAGTCTTCAAGTTTGGTTACCGCGCTTGCCATCTGCCTAACGCCTTGGCTCGCAGGTAATCTGAACCATGTTGGCACTCGTTTTGGACTCGTAGCTAATCAAGAAAAAATAGCGAGAGACACTCGGAAAGGTCCACTTCGAGGATTATTAATCATCATCAAAGAGACAACATATCAAGTCAAGGCATAATCAGGCTTGATAGCCGATTATGCTAGCGTTCAAAGAAGATTCGGAGACTGATATATGAAGACTTCCACTATAACTCCTTTAAGATTAGCTCAAATAAAAAATACCAAACATGAAAGTTGTGCGCCTCGTCGAAACAAACAACTTTTATTTTTGAGTCATCATGATCCAAGTTAGTATGCAGATTTTGAAGTTAAAATACCGTCTTACGGTTTTCATCACACATAGATGATACTAATGTCTGATAAAGTGCGTAGATAAATTTGCTAAAAGGTCTCCCACGAGCTGGATATATCTAATTCAGTACGACTAGAAAAGGTAATCAATATCAACTCGGAAAAAAAGTGCAAAACATGAAAATTCTCCGTTTTACGAGACGAACAACATTGCTTTTGGAACCATCTTTAGCCGAGCAAGTATGCGACTTTTAGGTTCAAAATACGACTGAACCGAACTAAAATTGTTCGGTCAAAATCCGAGTTTGATACGAAATAAGGGGAAAATACCATCAAGATTAAGTCAGATGAAAAGGTGGCCAACGTCAAAGTTCTTCGTATTTTTGGGACGAAAAACTTTGATTTTTACGATATTTTGATCCGGGGTCATTTACTATCTCAAAAATTGTCTAGAAGGTACAATCAAGTTTTTGACCGAACAGTTACACAATTTTCGGGTTTGCCTGTTCGAGTTGGACCCCAACTAGGATTTTGGATGTGAATCCAACCCCCTTTCTTGCACGGAAAGTCCAACCACTCCTTATATACATGAGGGGTGATGGCCGATTTAACCAACACAATCGAACAAATCTATCTACTACTTTTTTGTGTTCATCTACTTTTTATCTCTCCCCTTGTATCTTTCTTCTCATTCATCCGTCGTTCTTCAAGATTGGAGTCTACGAATCCACAAGACTCTAGGGGCGGTTAGGCCGACCTAGGGCAGCCCATAGCCACCGTGATGCCCTGACGGGGTCCCTCCCGGGCAAGCGGGGTCTCGGGTCTTCAAAGCATCCGCCGGACTGTCTTGCGTACCACACTTCCAGCGAACCTCCCTCGACGCGTGTTGCCGCGCATCGTGCTCAGCGTCGAGGGTACACGGTAACGTGTTCATGTGCGAACACACTTTTTGGCGACTCCGCTAGGAATGAAGCTTCGAACTGTCTTCAGCCCGTTCTTGCTACGAACAGAGCGTCATCAAGAGGCTGCAATCTATAACAGTATCATGAATCCTCAATATTCCTGCGTAGATGCATATTACTCTTATGTTGATGTTGCTAGATCTTTTGATATGTGTACTGTATTGGTTATCCCTAGTTTTTACTATGTGCAAAAGCCGATGCAAAATAACCTACATGCTTCGACTTATCCTAGTAACTTGCAACATATAAATTCGAATTCTCATGCATCGCCAACCCTAGAAATTTATGTCGATGAACAACATGACGGATTCTGTTAATCTATATGAAACACCCGATTTTAGAAACTTTAATAGCATGCAACCAAGTGTTTCATCTTTATATGCATCGGCAAATAATTTACAATCTCTAGGTTCACCTTCAAACATGCCGATGGATAGAGAAATTAAACATGATATAACTAGTTATTTACCCAATTACTCCTGATCATCATATTCTACACCTTATGTTAGTAATGTTTCAACACCGTATGCAACTACTGATATTCATAATTCGGCTCCACACCTTTACAATGGTTATAGCCGAATAAGTGGCAAATCAATAGGAGCTAATATGCCTTCATCTAGTATTGTAGCGTATGGTACGTTCCCCACACAATTGCAAAGTTTCGGTGATGCCTCATTGCCAAAAGATACAAAAAGCATTGGGGGGCATTCTTATGCAGGAACAAATGACTGGAAGGAAAAACTTGCAGTTGAGTTCAAGAAGCTTAATTCTCTTCATGGAGAACTAGAAGAGAGGCCCCATGATATTGCTACAATACAAGCTTATGAGGCATAAACTAAGAAGCGTGAAGAGGAGCGTAAGACAAACAAAATCAGATTTTCCCCTTCTCAATTGCTAAGTTTCGGTGACACTACACTGTCTAGAGAAACTAAAAGCATCAGGGGAAACCATGTGAAGCTGAGGTTAACACCGATAATGTCATTACTTTTGATGATTTATCGGAGGAACATATCCAGTTATTCGAGACAATCAAGAAGAAGTGTGAGAAGGAGTTTGCTGCACTTGAAAAGAAGTTGAAAGAGGATCATGAAGCGTATAAGAAAAAACTTGAAGAAGAAGAACTGTAAAAGTTTCTTGCAAATCTTGAAAAGGACCACTAAGACAATAGTACTCAAGTTGAAGGAATCAATTCATCTCCTCCACGTAGCAATGAAGTTGAACCCTCTACTACAACGAGACAAAAAGAAGAAGCTTTGCAACATGTGTTGGGTCCACAGCATAGAAAACAAAAAAATTCCTACGATGAGAACTATACGCCAAGATCTATCTACTAGATACAAAGAAACGGGTGGATATACATCCATAGAGAACTTACCCTCGAAGACAACAGAGTTTTGTTAACGAGTTGGAACTCGTGGATGATGTAGTCGTACGGTTGCCGATCTCAAGATCACGTGGAAGTCCGAACGCCGCAAATCAGCAGCGCATCCGTCCTCGCACACACGTTCAAGCCACTAAACAACCTCCACCTCCTCGCTCCAGCGAATCAGCGGAAGCAGCAACTCCTTCCAGATGCAAGGCCACCGGGAACATGTATCTCGCTAATCCGAGACCATGGGGAATATATCTAGAGGGAGAGAGAGATCCTTCACGAGAAGGTGTACTTTGTGAGGGAGGAGAGGAAGGCCTTTTATAGGAGAGGGGGGATCCTCCCCTCCCATGGCCGGCCGCCAAGGGGGGTGCCCCCACCTCTTCCTCATTCATGTGGTGGAAGCTCCACTCACATCAATTTCGAGTCCACCCAAAATTCCACTCACATGCATTAAATTTCCACCAAATTTAATGCAACTCTCAATTAATAAAACTCTTTTATTTATTTTATTCAGAATTTTGTTAATTACTTTAATTAACAAACATTCATATAAAACCCCTTGCAACATTTCAATATCACATGCAGAACCAGTTTCTGCAATTTCACCCGAAACAATTCCGGTTTCCATCGAAATAATTCCAGCGCTTTGCAGTTCTTTCGTTTGAAACATATGTGCTCCAAAATGGTGTTCGGTAACCCTTAAGTGTGTCATCCTACGGTTCACGAATAATGCAGACATGATTGAGACCCCTCTCAAATCAATAATCAGAAGTGGGACCTGGAGATCCATACTGACTCCTACACGTTCAACGATGACTTCTTAGGTCATGAGAACCTTTAACGCTAGTAAATAAATCCCTGAGAGGCAATAATAAAGTTGTTATTATGTATTCCTTGTATATGATAGATGTTTATTTTGCATTCTATAATTGTATTGATAGGAAACATCAATACATGTGTGTTTAATAAACAAAAAGGGTTCCTAGTTATGCCTCTCTTATAGACTAGCTCATTGATTAACAAGATGATCAAAGTTTCCTGATCATGTACATTGGATGTTGTTAATAACGAGGTCACAGCATTTGTGAAATGATGTGATGAACATTCATCCGAAGTATAGCATTACGATCAAAGTCATTATGTTTATATTGCTATAACATCATACGAAGTAATCTTAGTCCTTAGACCATGAGATCATGTTAATTGCTAACACTAGAAGAGTATCTTGATAACACCAAACGTCACACCGTAACAGGGTGACTATAAAGGTGGGTTCAGTGCTACAAAGGTGTTATGTTGAGGCTCATGGATCAAGAGTGGAATTTTCAATCCCGATGATGGATAGATATACTCTAGGCCCTCTCGGTGATATCACATTAAGATAGATTGCAAGCAAGTGATGTGATCACTAGAATGTTATATCACGGGAACGAGAAAAGAGTGCATGTCAGTAACGAGATCAAACTAGGTATGGAGATACCGATGATCGAATCTCGGACATGTAATATATCGTGAGACAAAGGGATTTATTTACTAGCGTTAAAGGTTCTCATGACCTAAGAAGTCATCGTTGAATGTGTAGGAGTCAGTACGGATCTCCAGGTCCCACTTCTGATTATTGATTTGAGAGGGGTCTCAATCATGTTTGCATTATTCGTGAACCGTAGGGTGACACACTTAAGGGTTACCGAACACCATTTTGGAGCACATATGTTTCAAACGAAAGAACTGCAAAGCGCTGGAATTATTTCGATGGAAACCGGAATTGTTTCGGGTGAAATTGCAGAAACTGGTTCTGCATGTGATATTGAAATGTTGCAAGGGGTTTTATGTGAATGTTTGTTAATTAAAGTAATTAACAAAATTCTGAATAAAATTAATAAAAGAGTTTTTAAATGAGAGAGCATTAAATTTGGAGAAATTTAATGCATTTAAAGTGGAGACTTTAAAAGGGAATGTGAAGAGGCATTTTAATGTGGAGGGGTTACCACCACATGAATGGAGGAGGTGAAGAGGCACCTCCTCCATGCTCCGGCCACGAAGGAGGGGCACCCCCTCCTCCTATAAAAGGCCACCCTCTCCTTACTTCTCACACACACTTCCTTGTAAAAGATCTCTCTCCCCCTCTAGTATTATTTTCCCATGGTCTCGGATTAGCGAGATACATGTTCCCGGTGGCATTTCGTCTGGAAGGAGTTGCTGCTTCCGCTGGATCGCTGGAGCGAGAAGGTGGAGGTTGTCTGGTGGCTTGAACGTGTGTGCGAGTACGGATGCGCTGCTGAGTTGCGACGCTCGGACTTCCTCACGATCTTGAGATCGGCAAGTGTACGACTACATCAATCACGAGTTCCTACTCGTTAACAAAACTCGTTGTCTTCGAGGGTAAGTTCTTGTTGGGTGTATGTCTACCCGTTGCTTTGTACCTAGTAGATAGATATTGGCGTGTAGTTCACACCGTAGGAATTTTTTTGTTTTCTATGCTGCGGACCCAACAGTGGTATCAGAGCCTGATCTATGCGTAGGTGCTTTGCACGGGTAGTACACATATGTTTATATGTGGGCGATGATGATCATGTTATTGCATCTTCTATGTATTTTGGATATTGGTGGCATAGTGGGATGAAGCGGCCCGGACCAACCTTACATGTCATCGTACATGAGACCGGTTCCATGACTGACATGCAACTAGTTTTGCATAAGTGGCTGGCGGGTGTCTGTCTCTCCTACTATAGTCAATATCTGATTTACAACGAGTTGCTAATAACTTGGTTATCCTCGTTGTGGTTCATGTTCGTAGGTAAGAACGGTTCTATCTCCGAAAGCCCTAAGCCACGTAAAACTTGCAATTGATAAATTAGAGGCATCTAGTTTAGATCATTGATGGGCTAGTGTCTTGATATGGTATTGTTGTAAGTAGATGTATGATAGATAAAAGGGGAACTTGTAAGATCATAGAGTTTGTATGTGTGTTAGAGAAACGGCTGGGCTGCTAGCCTAAGCCATGCCTAATCATGGTGGAAACTTGTAGCATAACCATAATGAGCATTCTATGAAGCATCCTCAATAAAAACCTATGCAAATAGCAAATAAAAAGATCGCTGAGATGCTCATTGTTTGTTGCCTTGTCATTTTGATATGGGATAGCTCCTATGTCATGGGGCAAGGGGTACCCTGTTGGTGGTTCTCTATGATACATATGTACTTACAATGACAAGAGCTTACTTGTGGCTGAAGTTGAGTAGCATGAGGTTCGGTACTCGTAAGCAAGGGGCATGAGATTTCAACTTATAACTTGTCAAGCATATCCTCTTAGTTGTACCATTTTAACCTTAATCACGTAAAGATTCTTATGGTAGGGGAAATGAGAGCTGAAAGCTAATAAGTACCATAATTTTTGGAAGCTCTTTATGAGACTTGAATCCCTGCTTCCTTCTATGAAGGCCTTTCTTTTACTTTTATGTTGAGTCTCCATCTTCTATCTTTATGCACCTATTAAGAGAGCATAGTGGCCATTCTTAGTTTAATGTGCATTGTCCCAAGACTTGTTGATTCATGCATAACTTTGATATTGCTTGTTCTTAAACTATTTGTATCTAGTCACCCTTATGAACTTTGAAGGTGTCCTATGCATTTATGTTTTGCTACACTATGAGGGACAAACTGAATACCATTCTTATTATGCTTTCTTTATGTGAAACAAACAAACGTCTTGCAAAGCATTGTTATTCATGAATCTTTTGTTTGTACCTTTTCATGTTACAACATAGTTGCTATGTCTTATTGTTAGAACTATATCTTTCATGCTATGTTAAAGTACTATGAACCCAGTTATCAATGTTCTACAAATACTTTGATCAAGATTATGATGGTGCATGTCACCTCAAAAAATATTCTTTCTTTTTATCACTTACCTACTCGAGGACGAGCAGGAGTTAAGATTGGGGATGTTGATACGTTGCTAACGTATCTATAATTTTTGATGTTACATGCTTGTTTTATATCTACTTTCTTATGTTTTGTCCACACTTTGGAGTATTTTTATACACTTTCTTGGACTAGCCTATTAACAATATGCCATAGTGTCAGTTGCCTGTTTTCTGCTGTCTTTGGTTTCAGGAAAGTCGGAAAATGAATATTCTCGGAATTGGACGGGACAAAAGCCGAAGTCAATATTTCACCGAGGGGGACACGGAGCCAGAAGACGAGATGGAGAGGGGCCAGAGGCCGGCCACACCGGCCGCGCGGTCAGGCCTAGCCCGCGCCAGGGGGTGGTGTGGCCGCCTAGGGCACCCCCTCGGCCTCCCCTTTCGCATATAAGATGCCTCCGATACAGAAACCCTAAGTACCGATCAAAATTCCACGAAAGAGTCTGTAGCCGCCATCATCTCTATCCCTACATCGGGAGGGATCTGAAGCTCTTCCCGGCACCCTGCCAGAGGGGAGAATTCACCCTGGAGGCCTTCTTCATCACCATGACTGCCTCCGGTGTGGTGCGTGAGTAGTTCATCCCTGGACTACGGGTCCATGTAGTAGCTAGATGGTTGGTTCTTCTCCTTTGTGCTACCATGTTTAGATCTTGTGAGCTCCGTTCATGATCAAGATCATCTATTTGTAATCTACATGTTGTGTTTGCGGGGATCCGATGGATATTGAGATGCTATTTCAGATTGATTATTGATTCTATCATGTCTTTGTTATCTGTGATCTTGCATGCTCTCCGTTGTTAGTAGATATCTCGGCCGAGTAGATGCTAGCAACTCCAAGAGGGAGTATTTATGCTCGATAGTGGGTTCATGTCTCTAGTAATCCGGGGAAGTGATAGAAATCTCTAAGGTACTAGATGTGATGTTGCTACTAGGGAGAAAACAACAATCCTTTGTTTATAGAACAATCGTATTGTTTACTTTACATACAATGCTTAATGCAATTATCTGTTGCTTGCAACTTAATACTGGAGGGGGTTCAGATGATAACCTGAAGGTGGATTATTAGTCATAGATGCAGTTGGATTACGGTCTATGTATAATGTTATAATTCCCAATCAAATCTCATAGGAGTCAAGATGATTAGTATATGCATGTATGCTTTCTCAATGTCTGTCAATTGCCCTGCTGTAATTTGTTCATCCAACATGTCATCTATCTTAAGGAGAATCACCACTAGTGAACTATGGACCCCGGTCATTTCTTTTACTATCAATCTACAAAGCTATTTACTGTTTTCTGTTTACTTTCTACAAGCAATTACTATTTTCCACACAATACGTTTAATTCTTTGTTTTCAGCAAAACCGGTGAGATTGACAAACTCACTATAAGTTTGGGGCAAAGTTCTGTAATTGTGTTGTGCAGGATTCCAAGTTGGAAACAACACCTTGGAGGTGTTTCCTTGCTCCTACTGGTTCGATAACCTTGGTTTCATAACTGAGGGAAAACTTGCTGCTGTGCTCATCATACCTTCCTCTTGGGGTTCCCCAACGAGTTTGAATATATTTTGAGCCATCACGTAGCCTCGGGGTTCTCCTTGGCGGTGGCGTGAGGCAGTTGGCTCCGGGCTTGGGAGGATCTGTTGTGGCGGCGCGGCGGAAGGTCTTCGGCGGCGGGGCATGGCGGCACGGCCAGCGATGGCGGCGGTGGTGAGGGTGACCCAGGAATGCATACTATCGGCGACGTGGTGGCATGGCTGCTGCAGTGCGGCGGTGGAGCCAATGGGCTAGATCTGGGCCTGGCCGGGCCGGATCTAGGCCTAGCGGGGCCTGATTTTTGCCTGATCTCGGCCCTATTGGTACCGCTGCTCGTCCGGACGGCACTCGCCTCAAGGTGACGGAGGGCAGATCCCCTCCCCTAGGCTGTCGCGCGGCTCGATGTCTGCAATTCTAAGTCTTACTCTACTCCGTCATCCTCAGCCGTTGTGCGTTGTGGCGGTGGCTGGAGCCTTTGGCTCGAGTTCATGGAAACTGGGGCGGAGGCCCCGGAAGGCAGACTGCATGGACGGCTCTTCGGCGAGCGACGTGGCGGCGGTTGTGGTTCCCCTCTTCAGTCATGTGGATGTCGAGGAGCGGGCATTGGGGGACTTTGGCATTGCCGGTGTTTCGGCTCCAGCAGCACCCAGATCGTGTGTCAGAGGCCTCTCTCGGAGACAGCGGATGCGAGCGGTCACCGGGGATCGGCTCGAAGGTTTTTCCGGGCGAAAGCTCAGTACGTTGGCACCAACGACACCGATGCCTGCGGGTACCGTTACCCTCTTGGGGGCGCCATTGCGGCTACCTTATCCGCTAGGGCTCCGGGTGAAAATCCTTGACCTTCGGTCTTGGC
Organism: Avena eriantha; assembly: GCA_910589775.1. Lineage (NCBI taxonomy): Eukaryota > Viridiplantae > Streptophyta > Magnoliopsida > Poales > Poaceae > Avena > Avena eriantha. The sequence goes on along the minus strand of OU342741.1, from coordinate 16,977,719 downwards.
GGCGGTGGCGCGGTGCGTCGTTACCTTCTTGGGGGAGTCGTCGTGGAGCCCCGGTTCACCCCGGTCTCGGATCTTTGTCTTCGGTGGCAAGTGTTGGCCTCTTGTGTTTTCTCTTGTATATCTTGATCTGCTTTGTAAGGGTCTCCCCATCACCTTGTATCATGTTTGGCCGATGTGACTTTATTTATAAAGCTGGGTGAAAGCCTATTTCAAGAGACAATCTACTTAGTAGAATTCTTGATAGATCATTATAAATAACACGCTTAATTAGCATGGTCCGTACCACCCTAGAGTTTTATAGACGACAGATCAATTGAAATTCCACCTTATTCAAAGAGTTTTATAGGAGTATTTATTTTTTATGCACCAAGAACAAAAAGGAAGACAGTACAAATAAATAAATATCTCAATGGGCAAGCGATAGCTTTTTACTGCTATACATCGATTTACTGCTCTAAGGCTTCAGAATTTGAATATGTGAAATTTGACTACAATTTGTTATATTTGTATGAAACTATATCTAGGCTGATATTGTTTCGAGTGGCCTAATTGTTTATAGGGGTGAGGGGAACGGAAAAACTGATACCCGAATGATTGATCATCAAAAGCATTGGCTCCACAGTCACGAATACATATATTTGGTCGTAATGTTATACGGCAGTTCATTTTTGAAAGATAGGCAGAAGTTTTGCCTACTTCATTAACTAATTAAGTGGAATGGTTCATGGTTAATCAGAAGAGACCGTAACAACAAGGCCAACACCACACAGGTCACGGATGCAAGCCCACTCGGAAACAAACAACCGGGTCTCGTCCACTCACGACGACAACATGGCGAATGCCTCAAAAGTGAAAGAGAAATAGAGATAATGAAGGACAATATGCCTCAGAATTGGAAGAGAAATAGAGAGATTGAAGTGAACAGTGATCTTTATTGATCGATTCGTTCAGATATTTATGATCGCGTTTGGTATGGCAATTGAGGCCCGGACATGCCCGCTAGATGCCATCAACGCGTGATTAGATGGCTGTCCACGGTTCACGTTGTGCCCTGCACGGGTTTTAAAGCACCTCCGGTGTAGGCTAGGGAAACGCCCGAGTCGACAGTTTTTTCAGGGACATGCCGTGGTGATGCGAAAAGCAGGAACGCCGGGTGCGAGGGAGATGAGGGTGAGATGGTGGGAGAACACGAATTCGAGCCTTCTTTTCACAGTAAAGCTGGGGGTCACCTTCCCCCTTTCGGTGACTTTTCGACATTTGGGCCTAGGACTGTCGTCGGATTGATGACAAGTACGCCATGAGGGGGTTCTCGAGGCGTGCAGAAGAGAGGGGTGTGAGACGTACGGTGTTCCGGGACGGTGAGCACGCAAGTTTACCCATGTTCGAATCCGCCGACTTTGGACGGATCATACTCTTGCTAGCAATCCAGTAATACGGCAGAGCCGGAATATGGTTTACAAGGGTTTCGCCTGTGCGAGTTGAGATTGTAGACTATTGAGGTATGTCCTAAAGGCTCTCCCTAGGATGGCTTATATAGATATCCGGCCTAGGGTTTACAGGAGAGATCTATCCGGCTATGACTAAGAGTCGGTGACAGAGTACATCTTGAACTACAAGTAACACTATGGGCCTAAGTCAGTAAGTCTTCTAGGCCTTCCCGTAGCCGGATTGGACTCCGTCTTTTCTCCCTGACTGGGCCGCCTGTGAAGCAAAGCTCTAACCCGAAGTGGGCCACCCTGGTCAGTGAGGAACTGTGAGGATACCCGGAAAGTATGTCCCCAACAGCAGCCCCGGAGGCCTCCAAGATCCAAAGTCGGATTTATCATAGTCTAGCTTGATCTTCGGTTTGCAGAATCTTGAAGGGTTCCTGAAACTTCACAACAAAAAATACGATCCGGATCTTAAAAATAAGTCGAACCTATCAACAGGTTATCCGAATTTTCCAGCTTGATTTCAAACTAAGCCGGAATTTGGTCTCTAACGCCACCTGACACCAGTCATGGTCAAGTCACGTCATCTGACAGACATCCTGTCAGCACGACCGTTGGTGGGTCCGCAGTTCGCGGAACCGAGGCGCTGTTTCAATGCGTACACGGAGATCGAGGCGACGTAATCATCGCGTGGGTCCTTCCCAGTTCCTTCCACGACGCGTGGCGGTTATACAGTGTCATTTGCACAAATCTTGGCGCGGTTAGGTGGATATAAGGGGTGAGGATTCTCCTCCTCCTTTCTTCACCTGTTCCCTTGCCGTTTCTCCTCCTCCAAATCTCCCCCGCGCACATAGCTCCTCTGCTTTCCCCAAAAACTCCCAGCGCCGCCCAACTTAGGTCACTGGCGCACCGGAGAAATGGCTTCTTCATCCTCTTTCGGCTTGGCTGCGGCGGCGACGACGGAGGCGGCGACGGAGAAGGAAATCTTTCGCGGGGTCTAGATCCCCTGCGTTCTTGACGATGAGAAGCTCCGCGGCATGGAGACAGAAGGGCTCCTCTACGCCGGCGACTGGCGGAGCGGTGCTGGGGAGACCGTCCCCAACCCGCGTGCCGACAAGCGGGTCCACTTCGGCACCCACCTCGATAGAGGTTTGTCGTTTCCTCCCTCGAAATTCTTTTCCGAGGTGATAGATCATTATAGTGTTCAACTCCACCATCTTCCTCCCAACTCTCTCCTAGAGATGAGCGCCTATGCGGCTTTGTGCGAGGGGTACATCGGCATTAGGCCAAGTCTTACTCTTTTCTGGTACTACTTCCATGTCCGGAGAAATTCTATTACTATCGGTGTTCCTTATATCACCGGTACCATTAGTTTTTCACTTAGACATGAGCGCGCATATCCCAAGATTCTTGCCAGTGACTCGGTCAAACAATGGCCAGCCACCTTCTTCTATCACAAGGATATTCTGGCTCCCGGCAAAGCCACTGCTTTGCCGGCTTTTATCAACGGAGCTGCCACGGCCCAACCGTCTTGGGACGAGGCTCCTCTGGCTCTCACTGATGATCTGATCCTCGCTAAGAGGTGGATCAAATATCTGATCAAACACAAATGACTGAAGGGATCCGACTTGGTCGAATGTTGGGTGTCACGTCGGATCCAACCCCTTCAGTACCACGGAGACCGACTGAGTCACTCCATCACGTCGTCCAAGAAAGATTCCCTCCGCATCAGCCCGAGAGCCTATACCACACAAGGTTATATAAGCCAGATAAAATGGTTGATAAGGGAGCGGATCGAGAGGAGGATCCCGGAGGTTTCTCTGGATATGCATACGGCGGAAAACCCCGTAGTGTCGGTAAGCTTCTAACAGTAAACCTTTTTATGTGTTTCAATCTTTAAGTTACATTGCAATACTGATATGTTTTCTTCTTTTCAGCTTGCTGACCTCCCTAGTCGGAATTTGCTCCACTCGAAGGATATCCTCCAGAGTTTTCTCAGGAGGCAGAACTGGTCCCATTGCCGGACATTGCGCTTAAGAAGCGCAAGGCTCCGACAGTGGCTGTTGGCACAAAGGAGGTGCCCATCGTGAAGAGGTAACTTTCAATCACAACTTCCGCCTTTGTACCTTACTCGAATTTTCTTCCGAGATGTAATGTTTTCAACTCTATTACATTCTCAGAGCTAAGCAGCTCATCAAGAGTTCTTCGAAGCCCCTGCGACAGACGAAGCTTACCATAGCTTCTCCTACCGTGGCTCCTCCGACTCCTGCCCCTCAACCTTCCGCAACGCCGGTGATCATTCCTTCTCCGGCTATCGCAGAAGATCCGGCTCCTTCAATGGAGCCTGCGATCCTTGAATCGCAAACTGATGACACCATGGGTGAGTCAGGTATATATAAGGGTGAAGCCTTTTCGGGTAATGATCCCTCGGCAGGAACCTTTGCCGAAAACCTTCTCAGCAATCCGAGATTTGCCAAGTTTGGCCTGTCCCGGAAATCTGCTGAAGAGATCCAGCAGCTGGCCAGGCAGTGCCTGGAGAAAAGAAAGCTATCTGCCGAAGAAGAAGCACAAGAAGCAGAGGACATCAAGCACTCTGACCTTCTTGAACAAGTGCGTCTTCATGACGAGAGGATAGGGGCCGGTGAGCTTCCAACGGCTCTAGTGACCCCTCTGACTCTCGCCGAGAAGGTTGCTGTTGAAGTGAATGCGACTTTGGATAAACTTACTCGCGAACAATATGTAAGTCGGAATTCTAACTCCTTTTTTTCCTTTATTTCATATCATATCCTCTAGCCCCAAGAATGAAGTAGGATAAATAATCCGGGTTTATGCTTCCTTAGGATGCCAAAGAATGAACTAGTGTAGCCCCCAAGGCTCGTGCTGATATTAGCAAAAATATTAGCCCGAGTCTTTAGTAGCTTTCTGACTTTGGGTATTCTGACTTACAGAAAGTATATTCCTATAACCAGGATTTGTTGAAAAATGTTTGTGATAAGTGGAGAGAGATCAAAGCTCTCCGTCTTAAGAATGCTGAGCTTAAAGTTGCCAAGGATGAGGCCGAAGGTAAACATTCCGAGACTCAAACCTTGTCTTTCATGTTTTTATAGTCGAATTTTTACTGAACTGTTGTTCTTTTTGCCTTACAGCGCTGGTGAAACAGTCCTACGCTATGATTGAAGAGGCCGAGAACCTCAAAAATTTGGTGGTGGAGAATAAGGAACTTCGCCAAGAACTGGATCAGCTCAAAGCGGATCATGAAAAGAGCATTGCTCAAATTCTCGAGTCCTTCTCCATGGCCACTGACGAGCGTGATCGTAAGATTGCCGCTCAAGATCAGAAAATCCCGGACCTCAATAATGAGTTGTTCAGAGAGAAGGATCTTTCCGAGGCGCTCCGGGCTGAACTCCGGAGTCTTCGGGAAGAGAAGACCAAAGTTGATGACGTCATCTTCGGTATGTTCCATCTGTCTGATTTGTCTATTTTCTTTGACTTCTTTCAATGTCGGATTTTCTTTAACTGTTTTTTTGTCTATAGGTCCTCTGAACTTGACGGACTCCACCTCCGCTGAGCCCGGCACCCACCGGCTTACCCAAGTCGGTGACCTGCTTCATGACTTCTGCCAATCCCTTGAGGACATTGGCGAAGCTCTCAAGATTCCGGATATGCATAGCATGTCGGATTTTTAGGTGCGGGACAAGGCAAAGGAGATGCCGCAACTTGTCCAGGATTGGAACATGTCCTACGCGCGATCTGCCGCGCAGAACGCTCTCACCATGGTCATGAGCCACCATGGAAGCATGGAGATATGGCAAGTGACCATAGTGTATTCTACAGTGGATGAAGACGGACATGAGCAAGACATCAAGGCCATTATGGACTCCTGCGCTGAATATGGATGTCACGTGGTTGACCTAACCAGCTACAACACTCCGTTCTTCAATCGCGTGGACACTCCGCCTCCGCCTCCCGAAGAAGTAGCCGAAGTTTCTAATGATGACCGCACTGTTTCGGATGTGGACATCTGGAATGATATCAAGGCGATGTATCCAGCAAGCCGGCAGCTCCTTCCTCTCCTCCTGCATCATAGATTGCCAGAAACATTTGTATTATTCTGAGAAACATGATGGGTCTATAAATATGCAGTACTATAATTTTGCTAGTGCTAAGCTTTTGATCTATTCAGCACTTTTGGCTTTAAATTTTTTACGTGCCTAAAATGTTTACATAAGCAATTGTATTTTTTCGCCTATACTTATCGTTTATTTGGCTTTCTGCCTCGTCCCTTTCGTGAGCCGGCTAAACCTTCTGCCCGGAAACTTAGCCGAGCAACGAAGCTCAATTGTTAAACCAGTTTAAACTCGAAAACAAAGCCGGCTTCCAGTACCAACAATTCACTACTCGGAAAATACATGCATTCAGCAATCAGACAAATAACCAAAGTATAGACTAGAAACTTTAGAGTTATACCCGAAGGTAGCATTTTTAGAATCGAAAATCTAAACCAGAACGAACATGAGCATAAAGTACTTTCAAGCATTCTAGGATTTTCGACTATGACATGATCATTCGGAAATAAGATGGTAAAAACTTCTCAGAAAAACTTGAGGCAACCAAAAATTTTATTTCTCACAGAACATGTACATATATATATGATTACAAAGAAGGATAAACTAAGAATAAACGGGACGTAGCTGAGTAATATTCCATGGTCTGTCTAACTCATCCGGATTTGTACTGCCTCCATCTCTCTTTCTCTTCTTAGTAGCAGGTCTTTTTTTGACTGTCCTCATGTCAGTTAAGTAGTACGATCCATTCTGCAATACTCGACTAACTAAAAAGGGCCCTTCCCATATTGGAGAAAGTTTGTGCTTTCTTTGTTGCACAAGTCGGAGAACCAAATCACCTTTATTGAAAGATCTGTTTCGGACTCTCTGGCTATGATACTTGCGTAACTTATGTTGATAGGCTATTGATCTCATTTCAGCAATGACGCGAACTTCTTCGACTAAGTCGAGATCATTTTGTCGAGAAACCTCGGCATCCTCTTCAATATACGCGGCCACTATAGGAGAAGTATGAATTAAATCACTAGAAATAACTGCTTCTGCGCCATAGACCAAGAAGAAAGGTGTGTATCCGGTTGACCTGTTTGGAGTTGTTCGTAAACTCCATATTGCAGAGGGTAATTCCTCTGCCCAAGCCCCCGCAGCAGGTCATAGTGGTGCTTCGAGTCTCGGTTTTAGGCCTTGTAGGATTAAACCATTTGCTCTTTCGACTTGTCCGTTAGCCTATGGATGTGCGATTGATGCAATGCCAAGCCGGATATTTTGCTCGTTGCAGAATTCGGCCAATTATCCCATAGAAAAGTTACTCCCATTGTCCGTGATAATGCTATGTGGATAACCATACCGGATTATAACATCCTCGACAAATATTTTGGTTGTTGCTCCATCACAACTAGTGACAGGTTTAGCCTCAATCCATTTGGTAAATTTATCCACCATCACTAAGAGGTGAGTAAATCCACTTGGAGCTCGTTTAAATGGTCCTACCATATCAAGCCACCAAACCGCAAAAGGCCATGTTATAGGTATTGTTCGCAGCTGATCAGCCGGAACAGGAGCTTGTTTGGCGTACTTTTGGCAGCCTTTGCACGTCTTGACTAATTGTTCGGCATCTGCTTGAGCTGTAAGCCAGAAAAAACCGTGTCTAAAAGCTTTTGCCACTAAAGATTTGGCTGCAGCGTGGGGTGACCACACTCGCCTCCGTGGATTTCTCTTAAGATTTCCACTCCTTCTTCCGGAGATACGCAGCGCTGAAAAACCCTAGAAACACTCCGCTTATAGAGCTCACCTTTAACTATAGTATAGGCTTTCGCTCATCGGATAATCTGCCGGCTCAGAACCTCGTCTTCGAGTAATTTGCCATCTACCAGATAATCAAGGTAGGGTTGAGTCTAGCTGGGAATTACAGCCAGAACTGCTATTAGAGGTGAGTCGGATTTGGTCAGATTCCTCATCTACTCCCTTTATTGAGGGAACTTTGAGGTGCTCTAAAAAAGCGCCATCTGGGACCTCTTTCCGTGTACAGCCTATTCGAGATAGTGCATCTGCTTCCTCGTTTTCTGCTCGAGGGATGTGTTGAACCTCAAACCCTTCGAACGATTTAGATAGATCATCCACGACAGCTTTATATGCTGCCATGTGTTTATTTGCATTACAAATATCCAAAACTTGTTGAGCAACAAGATCCGAATCTCCATAACACATCAAACGTCGGATGCCAATATCCTTAGCAATCCGGATTCCATGCAGCAGTGCTTCATACTCGGCAATATTGTTTGTCGTTGTGAAGTGGATCTGTAACACGTATAGAAGTTTATCTCCTTGGGGTGATTTGAGCACCACGCTAGCCCCCGAGCCCCCTCGAGCCTTAGACCCATCAAAGTAGAGGGTCCAATATTCCGACTCAGGGAGGTTCATATTCTCCTTCGTCTCTGTCCAATCAGCGACAAAGTCGGCAAAGATTTGGGATTTGATTATTGTCCGAGGTTTATACTCAATATCGAAAGCTGAAAGCTCTATGCCCCATTTGGCGACACGTCCTGTGGCGTCACTGTTGTTAATTATATCTCTCATGGGAGCTGTGCTCACCACGGTAATTGGATGCTCCTGAAAATAGTGTCGTAACTTACAAGATGCTAGAAAAACACCATAAGCCAACTTTTGATAGTTCGGATACCCCTGTTTTGATTCTGTCAGGACCTCACTGACAAAGTAAGTCGGACGCTGCACCAGGTGTTCCTGATTTTCCTCTGGTCTCTCCACCACCATTACGATACTAACGACTTTGTTTGTCGCACCAAGATAAAGCCACATCGGTTCCTGTGGTTCCGGCGTAGCAAGGATAGGAGCAGATGAGAGTACTTTCTTCAGGTCTTGTAGTGCAGCTTCAGCTTCGTCGGTCCAGACAAAATCTTTGGTCTTTTTCAGGAGTTTGTATAATGGTGCGCCTCTTTCACCAAGCCGGCTTACAAATCGACTGGCCGCAGCGATGCAACCAGTTAGTCTTTGTACGTCCTTCAAGCGTGTTGGCCTGGAAATATTGAGTATAGCCTTGATTTTGTCCCGGATCACCTCTATGCCTCTTTGAGACACGATGAAACCTAACAATTTTCCGGCTGGTATTCCAAAGAAGCATTTCTTCGGGTTAAGCATGATGTTGTATTTTCGTAGATTGGCAAATGTTTCCTCCAAGTCGGAAATCAGCGTTTCCTTTTTTTTGGACATCACCGCAATATCATCCACGTATGCATGCACATTGCGTCTAAGTTGGTCGTGGAGGCAACGCTGTATCGTGCGCTGGTAGGTAGCTCCTGCATTCTTCAGCCCAAAGGGCATCGTAACAAAACAGAAGGTTCCGAAGAGGTTTATGAATGAAGTTTTGACTTTGTCAGATTCCTTCATCCGGATTTGGTGATAACCGGAATATGCGTCGAGAAAACAGAGGAGTTCCGAGCCTGCCGTAGAATCGATAACTTGATCAATCCTAGGCAGAGCGAATGGATCTTTTGGACAAGCCTTGTTCAAGGCAGTATAATCAACACACATCCTAAATCAGTGGTGTCCTTTTTAGGGACCATTACAGGATTGGCCGACCACTCAGTGTGGATGACCTCTTCTATGAATCCGGCTAACTCGAGCCGTGCTAGTTCCTTAGCTATTGCCTTACGCTTTTCATCGCCAAAACGTCGTAAGGACTGTTTGACGGGTTTAGCGTTCGGGTTTACATTTAGAGAGTGGTTGGCAAGTTCCCTAGGTACTCCGGTCATGTCAGATGGCTGCCATGCGAAGATATCTTGATTTGCTTGGAGGAACTTGATGAGCGTGCTTTCCTATGCACTATCTAGGCCTACGCCTATCTGGGTCACCTTGGAGGGGTCATCATCCTTCAACAGCGTCTTCTTCGTCTCTTCTGATGCCTTGAAATCCGGATTTGGCTTTGTCACCTCCTCTGCCACGTCGTCCTCCTTGTCCCCCTTGAGAGCCATTGTGATGACTTCTTCGTGGAGAGGGTGGGGCAGCTGGATTGTTTCTGACTGTTCGCCGACCTCCGTCCGGAGCGTCATTATTCCGGTTTCGGGGAGGGTCTTCACTACGACGAGCCCGCCAGCTTGTGCCAGCATGGTTTCCATCGTTCCTTCGTCCGTCATTCCCACTATGGTGAGGCTCAGCCGGACGGCTTGCATGTCTAGGAGGTGGCATTTTTTGACGATCCTCCTCCCGTTGTTTCTCTTTATCTTCTCTCCTTCGATCGTTCGACTCTCATCGGGGAGGATTTCTCGGGTACAGTGCAGCAATGGCCTCTTGTTCGGCCGCTGGAGCGACATTGCTCCAGTCACGTGCAGTTCTGTGATGCTGTCCTGACGATCCGGTTCTTGAATAATTGTCTTCTCGGCGTTCGGGACGATGCTGCTGCTCTGGAATGTGCTGGGGTCTTACGTCAGCCCATGCCGGATTTGTGTGACATTGGTCGGAATCCGAGACCAGTTTTTGAATTCCGGACATGGCAACCTTTTGCTGCTCCAGTCCCTTGTTGAGTAGTTGGATTCCCAACCGGATCTCCTCCGGACCTGGATTAGCCGATAGAATTTCTCGGGCTGCCACGGTATTCTGTACTAGGGTTGGATATACCCAATCTCCTTTGCTATCTTTCCGAGGCTTCCCTATCTCTTCTTCGAGAAGGACGGCGTGAATCTGCGGGAATTGGTTGTCATTGGTATGACGCTTCCTGGTCTTCTGGTATTGCCTGGAGTTGTACTTCCCCGCAGATGCTATGCGTTTCTTTTCCTCCTCAATGTTTTTGGCTTCATCAAGGAGTACTTGACGACGCGCTTCTAGGGCCTGCGCCCTCTCGTCCAGTTCTTCCGCACTAAGTTCTGCAGGTGTAGGAATAGGTGTGGTTAATGCAGCATCGATGAATTTACGTGCACCTTCAGTGATCACGTGTCCATCCATCGATTCTTCTTTTTTCAGCTCGTCTGGGATAAGTTCTCCATCCGAGTCTTCCTCATATTCCTCAGCAATCACCTCCTCTGTCAGAGGGTCTTTTGCCGGGGTCTTGTTCTTCTTGTTCTTCTTCTTTGCCCTCTTGGCAGCGCCGGTAGCAAAGATGGCTTTGGGTCCGTTTCCTGGAGTCAAGCTCTGATCGGTACTTTCGGACATCGGGACCTCGGGATTATCTCCGACTTCCATGTCATCCTGCGCTTTGGGAGAGTGTTCCCCGGATCCTTCATCCATGGCTTCTCCTTCCTCTGCAGCTTTGGAGTTATACTCCTCTTCATATTCCGTGGAGAACTTTCGGAAATCCGCTGACGTCATCGATTCATCCGAGGATGCGGGTACGTCGGCGTTCGTTCCAAGTGCCTCCAGCACAGAGTCGGTGTTTTCTCTAGCATCGGCAGAGCCGGATCTGGATCCAACATATCCGACGAAGTGCGACGTGTTCCTCCTGAGGTACCTGCGGCTTTCGCGATCAGCCTCATCGAAACTCCTGATGGTCTCGAGAATTGCATCTACGCTTGTGCCTTGCATTATCATACGTCGTAGTGTGTACCTTAGGAAGGGCATGTCTGTCCCGACGTCATCAGAGCCGGAATCAGTGTCGTTGATATGCTCCTCCTGTATTTCGACTTCCGCGGGTGGGTCGATCTGGGATCCGGCTTCTCCAAGGAGATCCACTCCAGATTCGACCTGGACCGCTAGGTCTTCTTCAGGCTCAGATTTCTCCACTATCTCCGCAACTGGTGCGGGCTCGGTGGGATTAGGGTTTTCTAAGATCCGAAACTCTGCCGCCTCCGCGGACAAAGGGGACCTAGAAGATTCTTCTGCCTCTATCATCACCGATGGGGTGGGTGTGACAGTTTCAGCAAAACCGATGTAAACATCGATCTCGCCAAAAGACATGATGGTGTAGGCAGTCACAACCTCCCTAGCCGGAATCCAGGTCTCGTCGAGAACGATGAGAGGGACGTCGCTGGCGTAGAGGATGCGGCCGATGGTGATAGTCTCGCCGATTCCGATTCTTGCAGATTCCGCTCGGAACGCAGATCCGAAGCTCACTTGCCCCACGGTGGGCACCAACTGTCGTCGGATTGATGACAAGTATGCCATGAGGGGGTCCTCGAGGCGTGCGGAAGAGAGGGGTGTGAGACGTACGGTGTTCCAGGACGGTGAGCACACAAGTTTACCCAGGTTCGAATCCGCTGACTTTGGACGGATCCTACTCCTGCTAGCAATCCAGTAATACGGCAGAGCCGGAATATGGGTTACAAGGGTTTCGCATGTGCGAGTTGAGATTGTAGACTATTGAGGTGTGTCCTAAAGGCTCTCCCTAGGACGGCTTATATAGATATCCGGCCTAGGGTTTACAGGAGAGATCTATCCGGCTACGACTAAGAGTCGGTGAACTACAAGTAACACTATGGGCCTAAGTCGGTAAGTCTTCTGGGCCTTCCCGTTGCCGGATTGGACTTCGTCTTTTCTCTCTGACTGGGCCGTCCGTGAAGCAAAGCTCTAACCCGAAGTGGGCCACCCTGGTCAGTGAGGAACTGTGAGGATACCCGGAAAGTATATCCCCAACAAGGACAAAAACCTCCATTTGCGGTGGCGGCGACAACAACGTAGAACTAGTGTGTCATCGGATCGGTGTTGTCTTCTTCAGGACTCTTTCTTCTCCAGCATAGGACCGACGCAGGCGTCCGAACCAGGGGCTCTTATCCTTTCTTCTCCGACACTGGCTCCACTCCATTGTCTGTTATGGCGGATGTAAGCCATGCTCCTACTGTTCTTTTTGCCCCAACAATAGCAGATAGTATGCAGGATCGATATAGCTAGTACTCATCATAGATCGATTTGCTTAGGGGAACCAGCTGGATATGATCCATCAAGCAGCATCACTCATTGCTATAATTCAAGCCTAGATCCAGCTGCTCCACAAGAGAGCAGTTAGGCGTGGTGCCTTTCCTAGGCTCACATATGGCCCTATAATGCTCCGAGGTTAGGAGAGGATGGAAAATATGAACTACATTTGCAACTCAACCGATGTAGATTCTCTCGAAATGTTATGGATGGTCAGAGCCCCTTTCTTTGAACTAGTGAAAAGGTTTAGGAAACGAGGACTGCTCGAAGATAGTATCCACACCTCTCTTGAGGAGCAAGTTGTAATGTTTCTTCATGTCGTGGGTCATAACCAGAGATTTAGAGTGATCCATAACACATTTAGGAGGTCGACAGAGACAATTGGTCGCTATTCCAAGCAAGTGTTGTATGCAGTTGGGGAGCTCAGGGGAGAGATGATCAAAACCCCAAGTGGTCACACACCTAGCAAGATACGAAACATCCACAGATGGACACCATATTTCAGGATGAGTGAACATTATCTTGTTTCTTTTGTTGAAACCACTACATTGCTCCTTGTTATGACACTATGTTTATGTATTCACAAGATTGCATAGGTTCTATCGACGGTACTCATGTGACTGCAAGAGTGCCGAAAGCTCAGGCAGCAACATACAAAGGAATGAAGCACTACACCACCCAGAATGTGCTGGCTTCTGTTGATTTTGAAGTTCACCTATGTGTTATCGGGTTGGGAAGGATCCGCGCATGATGCAAGCATTTTTGCTGACAGTTTGTCTAGAGTTGACGGTTTGAAAATTCAGGATGGCAAATTCTATCTTGGAGATGTTGGATATGCATGCCGACTTGGGGTTCTGCCACCCTTCAGAAAAACAAGATACCATCTTAACGAGTTCAGTTCGAGGAACAGACCTCAAACCCCCAAGGAATCGATGAACTGTCATTCGTAGTAGCTAGGCCTAGGTATATATTAGTTAGGTACTAGCAATATTTATGTGGATGAACCGTAATGAACTGCTACTTCATTAGTCGATGTGTCATATATGGAGGGTTGAGCTGCACTGACGGACTGATTGCCATCTCGAGTAGGTCTGTAGATTGTTTGCAACTACCCATTCCAGAAAATCAACACCACGGGCACGCCGCCGCCTCGACCTTTCTAGTAAAATATCGGTACTTTCACCTTACACAAATCACAAATTACGACGTCCATAGCCTTCTTTGATATTTTTTAGACAACCATAGCCTGCTTTGATGCCTTTACCCATGGGTGCGCTTATACAGCGACTTATACGGCGTATACCGGCCCACCACACACCCCAGTATTGCTGTTGGGCCATGCCCATATCATAGTTTTGGCTTTTTTGCTAGTTTTCCAGAACGTTTTTCCTATTTTTTTGTGGTTTCTATCTTATTTTCGGTTTTCAAAAAACATGCGAATATATTATAAAATTTAAATAATTATTAAATCTAAACTTTTAAAATTCCGAACATTTTCAAATATGAATATTTTGAAATTTAAACATTTTTTAATTTGAATATTTTTTTGAATCTGGGCAGATATGAAAAAAATAAAATAACAGAAAAAGAAAGAAACAGTAAAATAAAAAATAACAGAAAATTGAAAAAGGGAGTTGCCTACCAAAGTGGCCCAGCCGATGAGTCGTGCGGTAGGGTGTGCGGCGCATATCGCGGCGTATAGGAATTCCCCCCATGGCATTCCTTCCTCACTGTCAATGTCTGTCTTTTTTTTTCAAACCACAGGTTGTCTAAAACTGGGCCTGGTCAGCCTCGTCTCATGTCTCCTGTAAAGCCCACGAAGAGGCGAGGCCACCCCATATCCCCTCTCACTCTCACGCAGGCTACCTGACTGGGCCGGTATCCTACAACTTTCCCCTCTCGTTCTTCTTTGATGCGAGAACAACGGTGAGAACTCCGCGATTCTCGTCCCCAAATCTAGAATGGAGCAGTCTCTCACCCTCGATTCCGGCAAGCGGGAGCTCGGCCACCCGCCGGCCAGGTATCGATGCCTGCGAAGGAGCTCGGCCTCGCTGGGAAGCGGCGGTCGCCGCGGAGGTCGATCTGGCCGCCGTGGCGCTCGATTTGGCTTCGCTGGAGCTCGATTTGGCTTCGCGGGAGCTCGACTCGGCTTGGAGAGTGCGGCGAAGAGCTGGAGGCGAAGGGGAGCTGGTGGGTCTGAAAGAGTGGGGCGCTAGCGCGGGGTACCCTCGAGCGGAGCCGCGCTTCGCTACATCGCGCGCCTACTGCTGCTGGTGACGCCGTCAGCAGTCAGCACGCGGTTCCGGTAGTTGGTGTTGACCCGCGTGCCGGCGCTCGTCTCTCGTCGTCACGCGGTTCAGGCAAAGTACAGTTTTTTTATCCGACAACGGAAGCTTTTAGCAAGACCTACAGGTTACAGTCGCATCAGCGGCAATCCGTGTTGATTCCCCTCTTCCGGCCCTGCACTTCTCCCAGCTGAATCGCCTACCAATCTCATCGAGCTACACGAAGGTCGTTCATCCACAAAGTAGAAGCCAGCATGGCGGAGCAGCTTCCTTCCGTTCCGGAGGAGAGCATGGACTGCTCTACGGCTGCCTACCCACCGCGGAGCGTCTACCGTGACTGGATCCGGACGGTCGCCGTGTCCGGGATGCAGATAAGATCTCCCTTCTCTCACTCCCAGTCCGGTCATAGCGGATCCAGCTACTCCAGCAACTCAGGTGCCTCCAACTCTTACCCGTCCAATAACTCTGGCTGCTCCTCCGGTTCGGCACTTTCCGCCGCCGCAGCGGATTTCGGCATCAACGAGCTCAAAACGATCGCTCGCCAAATGGTCAGCGACGGGTACACTCAGCGCATGGTCCAAGCAGCGTTTGACTACGGCGGCGACCCGGACCGTGCGGTGGAGATTCGGTTCTTTGAGATCGCTCCTCTCGAGCCAGCATTTGACCGTGCCCTGGAAAGTTGGTTCTTGGAGCTCGACGTGGCTTGGGTTCTCCAGATCCGGCAGGGGCATGGCTCGCAGTGGCAGCTCCACCTCCAAGACAATTCACTGCAAGAGTTGGTCCAGAGGTGGATCCGAGGTCTTACCGTGACCATCTTTACTTTAGTAGAGCTGCTCTCCATTCAGCATGAGATGACGTCGGTCGCACGGTTTGGCGAAGCCAGCATTTCCAAGATGCTCGTCTTTGTCGATGCCATCGTCCCTGCTTTGAAGACACAGGAGGATCTACGGGCACTGCTAGACATGTACATATGCGTCCGTAAGGCAATGGAAATTTCCGAGGAGGCTCCTGAGTTGGTCTACCTAAGCCTAAAGCCCATGTTGTCCGTTTATGTGGGCATGTTAAAAGGGGCCATAGCAAGCACGATGGAGAAGGTGAAGACACGGATTGAGGACGATGACTCATGGGCAATCGAGCTTCCGCGAGGAGGAGGCGAGGTTCACAGGAACACTCGATGGATTGCGGATTGCTTGGTGTCATTAGATGAAGCAGACATCGGCCAAAGCCACAGTGACCTGCTCGATTATCTGATGGATCTTCTCATGAGAAAATCAGAGCTATGCTCAGATCCAGGCCTGAGGTACCTCTTCCTGCTCAACAACACCCATTTTGTAAAAGAGATGATAACTGAACGATGTGTACGTACAGATGGTTGGATTCCTTTATTTGCATACCGAAGCTATATTGGTTGTTATCTTGATGTTTCTTGGGGACATGTGTTGTCCTCCTCTATCCAGAAACCAAATAATTCCCCTGGACCGCTCCAACGTTGGATCAACCCCTCTTCATTGCCCAAATTTGAGTCCGCGTTTAATAAAACCTACCAAGCTCAGAAGTTATGGAAGGTTCCGGACCCTCGGCTCAGAGACGAGCTGCGGAGGGGTATAACCAAGAGAATCGTCTCAAGTTACCGTGACTATCTGAAGGAGCATCCGGAGCTAGCAGAGAACGTTAGTTGCACAAACAAAACACCTGAAGTTTTGGAGGAGATGTTGGGTCAGCTATTCGAAGGATGAAACTGCTTGATGCATCCAACGGATTCACCTGACACTAGATAAGAGACCGATTTCATGTTTCATGGTTGCATTTGCTGCTTCTTTTTTCCGTTTTGAAGTGAACTTGTATTCTGAATTTAATTGGTACCTTAAGCAGCATATATTATATCAACTAGCCATCATAATATATGGGTGTGTTTTGATTTGATTTCTGATATATGTCAAATACTATCGTATTTTGCTTCTGCGTCAATTTCATATATAGATAATTGCCATGTTTAGTTCTGATCATAAAACATTTCATGCAGACCTATTTTTATCTTCAGCAGAACTTGCAGTTGCCATAGTCACTCAAACGTAAAGGTAGCCCCATTATTTCTGAACTATAGAATGGGGAATATCATCACAAAATAGCCCCATACTATTGTATTTTACTTCGACATTATGCTTCTGCGTCAAATTCATTCATAGATGATTACCATATTTAGTTCTGATTACACGACATTCTATACAGGTTTGTTTTCATCTACTTCAGCGAAAATTAAACCTGTAGATGCCGCGTACTATGTAACCTGCTAGAATCCATCTGGAAATAGTAAAATCTGCTCTGTAACTGTAATATCCATCAGGTTTAAGAGTTACAGTAAACATCTGATTATTATGCACCATTACAATCGGTTATACGTTGGACACGGTGAGCAATGAGGTGAAGAAGAGGTGGCCAGCAGCTTAACTGAAGAATTATCCGTCAACGACTTATAGTGTCTGCTGGACTCCCATGGATAATATCGTCGAGCATCTTCGCATTATCGGACGAGCTGCAGTAGCGCATATATCTGTTTTCCTCTGTGGGCATGAGCAGACATCACGGCGTCGAACTTCTCAGATGTTTACCATGTGTTCCATCTAAAATCAGAGCCTCAGGAGTTGAAGACTTTTGCCTAAAAAACATCAAATGCCTTCACGCTCCAAAAATTCAAAAGACTCGTCCATGGCCTGCGATACTGATTTGTTCCAGTTAGCCTCAAGGCTCCACCGAGGCACAGAGCGTTGAGGCCACCGCAGCCCACTTCAGTGGCCCGGCCCATTATATTTTTCTGTTACGCCGTCTCTTCCGTTTTCCCCTCTTCCATTCTTGCACACTTCTTCATCAGTCGCAAGAACTCCATGATTCTGCTTCCCCACGATTCGCCCCAAGTTCCGACATGGAATTATTTCCCCTCACCAATCCCGGCCAGCGGGGTTGCTCGCCCTGGACACAATGCCCGCCAAGGAGCTCGGTTTGACCAGTGCCCTGCTCCTGCACTTCTCAGTTCTCACTCACTCTTTCCCTTGCCGATCTCACCGAGCTCCACCACCAAGGGCGCGTTCAACCATCCACCCATAGAGTAGCAGGCTAGCAGCATGGCGGAGCAGCTTCCTTCCGTGCCGGAGGAGCGCACCACTAGCTTCACTGCTCTCTCCCCGCCGCCCCATTCTTCAGAGCGGATCCAAGAACTCCTCCAGCTACTCAGGTGCCTCGAGTTCTTACCTGTCCAACATCTCCGGCAGCTCCTCTGGCTTGGTATCAGCACAATGTTCGGTCGTTGGTGGGTTGCGTTATTTTGATGAGGAGAGCACAGACTTTGTCGCAGAACTCCGCACAGAACAACAACACAAGAAGTCAAGAAGGCTCCGTGACCTGATTGATGTCACGTTCAGTTACCTGAAGAATCTTATTCTGGAAAAATCAGAGCTGTGCTCAGATCAAAGCCTTAGGTACATGTTCCTGCTCAATAATTTTTGAGGTCTTTTGTGGTACCCTCAAATAAATAATAGCCATCTATTATCGTCCATCTAAAGGTCCATAATAATTTATACTAGTGCAAAAAAGTTGACTAGTACAATTTATACTAGTCAGAAAAATTGGCACCGAAAAAAATACTTGCCGACGGGCCCTGGCCCAAAAGGCCTCGCCTGAGACCCAACTCGTCCAACTGTCCTGACTCAAAAAAACTCGTCCAACTGTGTTATCGACAATGGTTATCGAGTTCCCCAACTCAGTCTAACCCTAGAGTCGATCCCATCTACGCCTCCTCCGTCATGTGCCCGCCGTGTTCTGCTGGTCCTCATCGACGAGATCACACCCCTCTCTCTTCTTCCACGATTCCACCTCGGCCGCGTTGGTGCCGCTGCGACGAGGTCGCCGGCCTTGGTTCTATCGCCGCCGCAGCGATGGGTGGCGCTGCTGTGAATGGGGAGGATGCCGGCGAGAGGGTGACGCGGGGGAGGGGCGCAACTCAGCAAAATGGTGACTGGGACTGGGAGGGTGACGGGAAATGAAGAAGTCCATGGGAGGAATCCCTGCTGGTGTTCTGGTGGTCCTCCGCGTCATTGGCGCGTCGCTTGCTCCACATCTCCGGCGTCAGTCGTTCCTGGTTCTCCTCTGCGTGCTCTCGTCGCCAATTTCGGAGTCCACGGGGAGCAAGAAAAGGGAACTAGTCGGCTGGGCGCATGGCGAAGGGGGTGCGATGCAAGGCGCTTCTAGTACTCGTCGGCGTGGCCGCCTGCAGCGGTTTCAGTCGTCGCAGACGGTGAGGTCTCAGAAACTTGTACAGCTGCGGTGTTTGACATTGACGAGCTTGCTGTTCTTCTAGTTCGTGTTAATTCATCTCCCATTTCAGTATTTCACTATATAAGTTATTTCTGAGAGCCAGCTGTCAAAACTTGATGATACCTTTAGCTAGACATAGATTGGCTATACGAAAACAATACAACTAGGTTGAGGTTGAAACTCAAAATACTCTCGGCAATGATGTTCTTACAAATCATAGTCATGTACTGTTAAGTCTGTAATTGTAATAAGAAAAGTCAAATTGCTGTATAATAAACTAGCTGTGTTACAACAGGCTTGTAAAGTGAAGCAGCAACTAGTCTGATTTATGTGAAAAGGATCAGCGAGTCTGATTTATTTGAAAAATCGCTTCTAGTTTCAGTTGTGCATCCATATGCTTTTATTCCACAATGCGACAAATGCATTGACCAATACCCTCCATGATATATAATGGAATCATGATAAAATATCCTGAACCTGATGTTCAGGTTTAACGGGGATACAAGAAAAACTATTGCTTAGGAAAAATAATAACCTAATCATCCATACGTAGACTAAACTGTACTGCTTCGTATATTATATATTGATGAATTATTTGTAAATAATGTCTAGATGGTTCTCTTTAGGTTCAAGGATTTTCTCGATATGGCAACCAGAGGATCCATCTCGTGTTTGAGTCGTCATGGCGCACCCTTCTTAGACGATTGTGATCTGCCGGAGCTCCAATGTGATTGCCTTTAACCATGGCAGTGCGTGAAATCCAGTACAAAAAATAATACGAATGTTTGTGCTTTCGATAATGCAATGTGCTCGAGGAGATTTTTTTTTGTATTCATACACTATTGTGCAATATTATTATGCAATTTTCCCATTGAATTACATTTCAATAATTTGGTTTTGTCTGTTGTTACTAATCTATGCAGGGTTGTAGCTGTCAACCCGGGAGGACCTTCTCAACAAGTATGTTGAAGAGATGGTCAACTACTGCACGACGACTTCAAACAATCTGCAAGATACATTGGCTTCCTTGGGCTACCGGCTGAATGAGAAGCACATAGCTCATGACATAGAACACAACAAGAAACTTGAAGAAGAGAAATGCAAATATCGGAAATATTATATACTTTTCTGGTTCATGCTTGTCTTGTATATAGCTTGAATAATAATCCGCACTGTAGATGTGGCATATTGAAGTAACATTCGCATCATACATTTTTTATTGTAATAGAAACATTTGAGCCCATCTTGAATGGAGAAGTCAGAACCAACACTTGTATTACGCAATTCTGAACTGAGCATACTAGAACAGTTCCAAACTGAGCAACTGAGCATACTAGAACAGTTCTGAACTGAGCGTACATAAGCAAGTGAAACCATGCTCCAGTTTGCACAAGTGTATAATAGTGTGAAATGTAGAAATGTATGGTCGATTTGATTGATGATACTCAACAGTAATCATAGTTGATTGTAGCGGGAATCTATGCTGGCGACTAAGTTTGACTGTAGTGACAAAGGAATAACTAATATGACATCACACAATGACAGAAATATAGTGCTTTGCAAGAAGATGCTATCTGCAATTTTCAGAATATTTTGGTAGACAAAGCCTCTGTAAAATCCACACAACTGGTCATTATGTAGCTAAGTTTGAACCATCTAGACTCATTCGACAGATAATGCCAAATTTCTTCAGTCAGTATATAACTTCTTCAGTATCCTAACACTTTGATGACTAATCAAGGCTATCTAGAACAAACCCCGAAGAAGCTGTGAGAGCCATCTGGAACCAACACTTTTGAAGGTAGACCAAGGGCTAAAACTTGCCGTATGAGCCATCTAAGTATAACACTTGAACCACTGTTGTAATAATCATCTTTTCAAACAGCTGAAGAAGAGTATCACTGAGTGGACTCTTGTTTCCTCAAATCACAAACCGCCTGGTTTATAAAAACAAAGAGACAGTAAATAATACGCATAGTATAACAGAAATAAAATCAGCAGAAAATATAGATATAATGAAGAAAATACTTGGTGTTCATCCCATGTAGTATTGTATGATTACCTTTGTCCCAATCTGCCGGGGAATGCCTTCGGCCTCTTGTCACATGGAGCACCTCTAGGTTTTATCAGTATAAGATCTAGGACTTTGACAAAAAAAGCTTGGTTCGACCATGTGGTGATACTCTTCACACTCCTTCATGCTATCATCTTCACCATCCATGTCTGAAAACTGCCATCATCAAATTAAGATTCATGTTACTAGTCAAGTAAATAATGTTAAAACAACTTTATCTGACAAGATTAAACGACATGTGATTGCTGATCATAATTAATTTTGCTCCCGAATGTTGTAATATCTTCCTCTGTTTTCTATTACAGGCAGTAATATTTTGTAGAGATTGCCAGATTGGGATGCTGCGACACAGAGTGAATTTCCCTGTTTCAGTACATCAAAGGTTCCTGCTACAGAAGTTCAGGCTGCCCTTGAACCTGCTGATCCAGTTGCTGACAAGCATGTCAACAGTTCTGGTGGATCAGCGTATTCACAACGGAAACAGTTGGCAAATGAAAAATCCTACAGTACTGTTTCAGGTCAAAGAACTGTATCTAATCCCAGCGATAATGTGATCCATACACAGTACAATTATATCAGCCTAAGT
This sequence comes from Avena eriantha, assembly GCA_910589775.1. Classification (NCBI taxonomy): domain Eukaryota; kingdom Viridiplantae; phylum Streptophyta; class Magnoliopsida; order Poales; family Poaceae; genus Avena; species Avena eriantha. The sequence continues at coordinate 16,956,117 of OU342741.1, read as the reverse complement.
ACCTATCCGATTAATCTCTCTCTCATATTTAATTTTCTAGAGAACATATGAATGGTTCCCACTTCCCAGCTGAAACGTGTAACATGCAGAATAACTGCTACAAACAAGCCTAAATTTTGAGTTGGCACTATTGTGTCCGCCACAGCAATCAGAAGTTAGCTTCTTAATTCCCCGGGTAATTAATCTAGCAGTTGAACAATTTTGAACCAACAAAAGTATGTCTGGCATGTTAAGTCCATTTGCGGCTCAGTACCAATTGCATAATTAGTACAATTGCAGATAAGACAAGCAGAAAACAATCTGAAACTTAGATTGAAATCATAAGCATGAGTGTTGCAAGCGTACTTGATAAGAACACAACCGCTTCGAGGGCGTCGTGCGGGTCGTCGTCGGCTCTGTTGGATGGGTGTTTAAGCTTTCGTGGAGATGGTGTCTGGCGTGAACAAGATCAGAGTAGGGGTTTGGCGGTGTGGATGGACGTGGATCCGAAGGTGGCGGCGGCGTGCAGGTAGAGTTGGAGAGCGGGGAGAGGGTTGGCGCTGTCGCGGGTGCTGGGAGGCGGCGGCGCGCGTCAGGGGAAGCGGTGGTGGTGGCGGAGCATGTCCGGGGAAGCGGTGGAGGCGTGCCGGCGTCCTTGGAGAGCGCGGCGAGGGGGGGGGGGGGGGGGCGGCGGCGCGCGTGCTGCGAGGCGGCGGCCGCCACTCGGCATCGCCTATGGTTATGTTCTTCTCTTTTTTGCTCTGTTCGTCCACGGCTCGACCTCAACGAGGTTGATTTTTTTTTTCCATAGTGTTTTAAGCTGGGCTTTGGGCCAGATCCTTGTCAGCCGTGGGATCAAATTATACTAGTCATATGAGTAGTAAAAGGTACTGTAAAAGTTGCCTAATTTTTATTTCATATCACAGGTATCTGAACCATTGTCAGGAGCAGCACCGCGAAAAATCAGGGTGGGTAGTTTGGTTCACCATCCGGGCGCTACAATGGCTTCTTCCCCCACATCTTCGTCGGAGCCGCCTCACGGGGCCGAGTTGGGGAAGGGGGACAGGAGGGAGGAGGAGGAGGAGGAGGAGGAGGCGGCTGAAACCTCCGGCGCAGGGAGACCAGACCGGCTGGGCCTGTAGACTCACTGAGGACGCGAGCTCTCACCTGCGCCGACCTCCGGCCGTCCAGCACCGCCCGTGAGCCAGTACCGTGGCCGCCGGCGCCGTTGCCGTTGCCAGCGCCGTCGCCACACCCAGGCGCCACCGCAGCCGGCGCCACCACGCGCACCCGCCGCGCCGCCGCTCCGGGGAGGCAGCCGCGCGCCGCCTATGGACGGCCGCCGCCTCTGCAGCGCCAAGCCACCAAGCCTTGCCGCGACAACCTCCCCCAGGGCCACCACGCGGACGCCGCGCTGCCGCGCCAGGATCCAGCGCGCCGGTCACCCGAGCTTGGGCCCCGCCGCCGCCGTCCGCCGGAGAGGGCTTCGCCCGCCGGCTTCCTCCGGCGACGGAGAAGGATGGGAGGGGGAGAGGGGTTCCGTCGGGGATGGGGTTTCCGCCGCCCGTGTCGACCCTGGGAGCGACGCGGGGGCCGATTGCCTTTTTCCAGTGGAGTCCCACCTTGCGTTGCCATGTTTAGATCTGATTATATAAAACATTTAATGCGCACCTTTGTTTTACCTTCAGTAAAACTCGCAGTTGCCATAGTCACTCAAACGTAACGGTAGCTCCATACTCCTGAACTGTATGATGGGGAAATGTCATCACAAAATAGCCTTATGCAATTGTATTCTATTTCGACATGACGCTTCTGCGGCAATTTCATTCATACTCCCTTCGTTTAGAAATATAAAACATTTTAGCTTTTGTGAATATATCTAGACCTTTTTAGTATATAGATTTATTACGAACCTCTATAAACCTATAACTAAAAGGCAACTAGATACATTTGATTTACAAAACTAAACGTCTTATATTTTTGAACCGAGGAAGTAGATGATTACCATATTTAGTTATGATTATATAGCATTCTATACACGCTTGTTTTCATCTACGTGAGAAGTCCTGAGCCTGCAGATGCCACGTACTCTATAACCGGGAATCCATCTGGAAATAACTATATCTGCTCTGTAACTGTAATATCCATTAGGTTTAAGAGTTATAGTGAACTTCTGATTATTATGCATCCACTGGTGGAAAAATGATCTCTAGTCCCGGTTCATAAGGGCCATTCGTCTCGGTTCCCGAACCGGGACCAATCACTCGGGACTAATGCTGGTCCCGGTTCGCGCACGAACCGGGACCAATGGGTCTCCACGTGGGTGGGCACGCGACGAGGGGGTGGATCATTGGTCCCGGTTCGTGGAACAAACCGGGACCAATAAGTCTCCACGTGGTAGCGCCAGAGACGGGCAGGGTGGATCATTGGTCCCGGTTCTTGGCACGAACCGGGATCGTTGGTCTCTGTGCCGCGGCAGGATTTTCGGGCTATTTTTCTGCCACGGCAGGATTTTTTTATCAATTTAATGGTACTACATATATACAGCAATAATGAAACCATGATATATATATTACACGTCATGAATGATCACAAATATATACACCGTCTCATCCGTCTTCTTGGTCGAAACATATTATAATTACAAACGATACTCTCACACGAATTTGATCTAATTTACATCTTCTTTTTTACACTTCACCATTCCAAATGAAGCGGGTAATAGTATTCTCCTTTCGGATCTATGACTTGTTCTAACAAGAATCCGGCAATTTCCTCTTGAATTGCTTGCACGCGTTCTTGTGATAGAAGACCGTCCCATCCGTTTGATCTAATATAAAGAAGTGGATCAATATATATGAATGAAACTAAACACAATTGGTGGTAATAAAATAAAGTTGTGATTATTGTTTATCGTACTTCAATTTTTTTGATGTTTCGGTCTGCGCCCTTCTCTTTGGTCGTCTGGCGAATGAACTCTCAGACATAGTATCCACATAAGTCATTCCCGGCTTCCTGCCTCAAGCACTTTACGAGAACAGAGTTCAATCAAAATAATAATCAAGCATGATAATGGTGGTATTGAAACTAGAATCAAAGAGATGCGTAGATCTAGCAAGTAGTACTTACAGTTAATGGTTGAAATGTAAGCTCTGGTTTCTAAACACCCCTAGTTTTGGCGGTGAACCGTTTCCAAGCCTTCTGGAGACATTTCTGCATGTCCGCTCACTTTTCTAATGGTGTGCGTTTCGAGTCCAGGACTTTTACTACTCCGGTGTCAACAACAATGATTAACAGAATATAGTGGAAGCTGGACACACTAACAAAATATAACACGAGTCAATTATACGCTTAATATCGAGTAAGCAAAATAGAATGTGTACAAGACAATAACACTCACCCAGCGTTGTAAGGAAATAGTATTTTCCTTGTGTTGCTGAAATGCTTCAACGCTTGGAACAAGTTATCCTATGTCTCTTTGGGATTTGTTTTTAGAGTAACTTCATGAACGAAATTACAGTCAACAAACCCAAGGTCATAGATTTGTCCTTTGTTGCATTCTTGAATCTTCATTCTGTATATATAATTAGTCTAGTGATTAGTAAGATTATACCAGCAACGAACGAGCTGAGCTAGAAAGACTTAATTACAGAAATTAATAATACTTACAAACAATAGGCACTGACGATAGTTTTGTCGAGGGTGTCTTGTTGGTAAAACTGAAATAATTTTGGAAATTCGATCAGTAGGAAGCCATCTCCATGACCGTAATGGTGGTGTTTATATGCAGCATAGATCCAGTTTTTGGAATCAGCACAAGCTTGGATGTACCAGTTATGCAATCTTCGTATTTTTGTTAGTAGATCTTTGATTAACTCGGGTTTGACGAGAGGAGCCCCGTACTGATACACATTTGCTATTTCTTGGTACCCCTCGAACTCATTCATACGGCTTATGTACTCAGTAATAGACAGTCTATATAATTGGGCCTTTTCTCCGTACAGTCGAACAAACTCCGGATCAATGTTCGGATCATGCCGCTCCTGGGCTCTTCACTCATTGGTATCGTACACTTTGAGCGGTTCGATCGATTGATTTTTCTGTTGTCCGAGCTAGGCAACTTATTTCCCGACTCTCCGCTCTTTTGCCCCAGCCGATTTGGTAATAGAGCGATTATAGTCTGATGTGATCGCTATGGGTTGGTGAAGCTGAATCTTAAGCGCGACTGCTTTGGATTTATCTTCTGCGGTGACCGGGAAATATGCCTCTATCGGCTTTTTCTTGTTAGCCATGTCAATCTTCCACTTTTCATAATGGGCAGCTGCGGCCGCATCAGTTTCCTCATCTGTCTTCTCGCAAGGTAGCTTCTTCATATTCTGATGAGGTACTTTTGGGAGGAGCGATAGCTTACGTTTCGGTGATCGGAACGTGCTCTTGCTGCTGCTGGTGGTGCTTCCCCCCTTAGTATACTTTCGCTTTTGTCTCTGAGGCTCAGGGGATGGAGACGGCTGACGCAGCGGCGGAGACGGCTGAGGCGGCGATGGAGACAGTTGCGCCGAGTGGTGAGGCGGTGAAGGCGACGGTTGCGCTGGAGAATGGTGAGGTGGTGGCGAAGGTGGATTGCTGCTCTGAGTAGTGGGTGGCCTTGGCGGCACATAATTTGGAAGCATGATGCGCTCCTTTGGCCATAGAATAGTCCCCCCTTTGGCTTCTCCTAGTCGAGTCACCTCCATATCTTCTCCTGCAGGGTGGTCTAGCTTCAGCTCCTCAAAATCTTTCTTCACCTCATCCACCGTTACGACAGCGTACCCTTTTGGAACCGGTCTGCAATGCGTCGTTACCCTGTACTTCTGAACTATATTCTAGACCCTTGTGGTCTCGATGACGACGGCGTTTTCGTGCGTCGTTACCTCCTTGGGGGCGTTGTCATGGAGATATGGTATCCTTGATCTCAATAGTGTCTTCGGTGGGAAGCTCGATGCTTCTTAGTTTTTATTGTTTATCTTTTATATGCTTGTAAGAGGTTTCCCTCATCACTTTGTATCGGTTTGACCATTCGGCTTATTTATAAAACAGGGTGAAAGCCTGTTTCGAGGGATGACGATCAGAGCACAATCGGTAGATCAGCTGGAACACATCATGACTATGATATTTGAACGAACCGGAAACCTAATCTGCATCAAAACGTTGACCTTGTAAGAGCATCTTCACTCGTCCCCCATGCGGCGTCCAGCGGTAGCCCGTATGGGGAGACGCCGAATGATTTTTAATTATAGCAGGTGGATGCTAAAGATAGTGGGGAGGCTGCCAGGTGGGCTCTTGGAGCCAATGTGGTAGTAGGTGCTCCCGATGGCCTCCCTACGGGCTTTGGGTGGACTAGGGGCGCCGGATGACTCTTGAACCTCCGTTGGATGAAGAATTTATTGCCCGGGGCGGCTGGGAGCGATTTTTCACGTCGGCGCCTCTAAAACCGTTTGGGGATGGAATGGAGATGCTCTAAGTTGGTTGGTTCAGTATTAATATAATTAGAACAATGTATTATTGGTGTGATCAGCTCATGGAAATTTCGATGCCTAACAGGTAGCTGCTGGTTTGGCCGTCGTCATCACGCGGTTCCGGCGGTTGGTATTGACCCGCGGCACCGCCCGGGTCCTCAACTTTTGGGTTGTACGCGTGACCGGCGATCTAATCAAATCAGTATATGTATTCCGGACTTCCGGTGACCTGGCTCTGCCCTTCTCAGTCTTCTCCACTGCCAATTTCGTGGATCTCGATCAGAGGGGCCGTCCATCCACAAAGTAGCAGTCAACATGGCGGAGCAGCTTGCTTCCGTGCCGGAGGAGAGCAGCACCGACTTCACTGCTCTCTCCCCGCGGTGCTATTCCTACCGCGAGTCGTTCTTTAGCGTCGCCCGGCCTGAATGGCGTACCAGATCGACTCTTTCCTCCCAGTCCGGTGAGAGCGGATCCAACCACTTGGACATCTCTGGTGCTGGTAGTGGTACGTCCAGTTCTTACCTGTTCAATTTCTCCAGCTCAGCATCCGCCGGCGCCGCAGATTTCCGGGCCGATGAGCTCCACCAAGGGCGTCCAACCATCTGCAAAATAAGTACTAGCAGCGTGGAGAAGCAGGCTGCTTCCGTGCCGGAGGGTAGCCCCGCCGGCTCCACTGCTCCCTGCCCGCCGGTCAATTCCTACCGCGAGTCGATCCGGAGCGTCGCCTTGCCCGAATGGCGCATCATATCGGCTATTTCGCCCCAGTCTGGTCAGAGCGGATCCAACTACTCCAGCTACTCCGGTGCCTCGAGTTCTTACAAGTCAAGCCACTCCTCTCGTTTGGGTTCAGCTGGCGCAACGGACTCCCCTGCCGGTGAGCTCACGGCGATCGCTCACAGAATGGTCAGCGATGGTTACACCAAGCAGATGGTCCAGGTATTCAGAGATGATAGCAACCAGGACTGGAAAAAAAAAAGCGACCAGAACCGTGGCGTGAAGAATTGGTTCGTCGAGCTCGACGTCGACTGGGTTCTCGAAATCGACGAGAGCTATCGCGTACGGCCGAACCTCGACCTCCTACCTCCAGGCACGCCCACGTCGTCGCACCGAGAATTGATCGAGAGGTGGATCCGAGCTCTTACAATAATTGCCGCTAGTATCAAGGAACAGCTGGTCGCGGCCGTCTACCATGAGATGTCCGCGATTGCGCAGTTTGGCAAAGCGAGCATCTCAGCAATGCTCGTCGTCTTTGTCGAGGCCATCATCCACGTTTTCAAGGCGGAGGATCTTCAGCCCGTGCTACACATGTATATCTGCGTCTCCACTGCATCATACGACATGTCTAATATGCACTGTTCGATCTCTTCAGAAGCCCAGCGCATTTTCAGCAACATAGTTGACTTGTTGGACACAGAAGCAACTAGATTAATTCAGGCCATATCCACACTGATGAAGCGAGTGGTAGTCGACAATGACGACGACTGGTTGGCTCCGGAGATTCTACGAGGAGGCGGGGTTCACAAGAACACCCGGTGGGCGGTGGATTGCATAATGTCCATGAGGGAAGTACAGGCCTCGACGCAGAACTCCGCACGGAGCAAAAACAGCCAAACGCTCCGTGGCCTGATACAAGACACGGTCGATCACCTGAATCGTCTGCTTCGGGAAAAATCAGAGATGTTCCCGGATCCAAGCCTCACGTACCTGTTCCTGCTCAACAATTCTGATTTTGTAGCGCGGGCGTCTATATCGTTGGATGTTGAGATGTGGGCAGGACAACACCAGGGACTTCTTATAGGTAAATCTGCGGAGTCGTACATGGAGAGTTTTATATTGGCTTCTTGGGGAGATTTGTGGCCCAAAACGTCACTGGGTTTTACAGAAGTACTGAAACCTCGGAGGGACACCACTTTCCTAGCCAAAGTCCAGTCAAGGTTTCACAAAACTTACCAAGCTCAGAAATTCTGGAAGGTTCCAAACCCTCATCTCCGATCGATGCTGCGGGAAACTATCACCAAAAGAGTCATTACATGTTACCGCCACTACCTGATAAATCTGCGAGATCTAGAGCTAAAGGAACAGGTTAGCAACGGAAGCAATAGTCCTGAGGTTTGGGAGGAGATGTTGGGAGAGCTATTCGAAGGATGAAAAGTTGAAAAGTGCTTAAAGCATCGAACCGAGTCACTCGACAAATAAGAAACCCGAGTTCGTGTTTCATCCGTTGTATTTGTTTTAGTCCTTTTGAAGTGAACATGTATTCTGAATTTCGTTGGTATCTTAAGCGTCGGATACTATATATATATCAAGTGGCCACAATCTGTGGGTGTGTGTTTTTATTCGATTTCATGGTTCCATCTCAAATGGTTTGACATTATGGTTCTGAGTCGTTTTCATTCATAGATGGTTACCATACTTAGTTATGATTATACGACGCTATATACCCGCTCATTTTCATCTGCTGGTTCCTTAACTTTAGCCTGTAGGCGTATGGGTCACTCAAGCGTAAAGGTAGCCCTGTACTTCTGAACCATAGAATGGAGTATGTATGTTTTTATGTGGAAATTCATCTGCATTTTGCATACACTTGTAAGAACTTTAGTGCATTTCTTTTTGTATGCACCGTTATAGAATGGAAACAATGAACAGTTCATACTAATATTCTTTATAGAGAAAGCATTTAAGAAAAAACCCACTTCTCATTTATTATAGAAAGAAAAATCCGGATTTCAAGAGCAGTACTAGTGAGCTATGCAATTTGTAACAACTATACTTCTAGATCATACAATGTAATAATTTGGCTCATTGATATTCTTTTGTTAATCGAACCGTATGTCTAGCTCATATATTAAGGGACTAGCATTATAAACACACGACTCAATCCATCAGCTTTCTGAACTCCAGCCACCAAGCCTCTAGGTTGTCGTTCTGAACTCTAGTTCAATTTTAAAGGATTTCAGGAGCAAGCACTGAGCCACCGGCCGGCCATACCTCTATCGCCCCTCCTCCCGACCTGCACCCATATCCCTAAGTTCGGTCACCGATAACATCCCCGCATACCTAACCTTAAGTCGCTGGCGAGACACCCACCCACCCCAATCCTAAGTTCCTTTCCTCGCCTACGCCGCGGCCAGTCGCGTCATCCCCATCTCTGGCGAGGTCTTAGCCTCTCACCTTCGTCGGGGCGCCGTGGCCAGCCATGTCGTCCTATCGTCGGTGAGGTTTCCCGTCACGGCTTCTTCCTTCTCTCCATCGTGTTGTGAGATGGTCCACTTGTGGCGCTGTAGGCATGGAAAGGGTACACAACGTCTCCTTCGGAGCCACGGTGTATAGCATTTGCCACTCTAGACTCCACTTAGCCTCCAGGCTCCACTAAGGGGGCTCCTATATATCGCTCGACACGAGTTGTATTGTCCTCGCCCGCACGTTTTCATTCCTCGCGATGGCCCAATAACATGAAAAGCCCGCTGACAAATCTTTTCCCTCCTTCCTGTGCACCAGCCTCCCTCTCACGTTCCCATATGCGGGTCAGGCAAAATCATGAACTAATTTTGAAAATCCTGAACCAAATTTTGAAAATTACGAACCATGAACCAAAATTATGAAAATGGTTCGAAATTTAAAAAATGTTCATAATTTTAAAAATATATTCATCATTTAAAAAATGTTCACCAAAAAAACTTCAGATTTAAATGGTTCATGATTTAAAATGATGTTCAATTTTGAAAAATTTCAGTTTTCCAAATTAGAAAAAATAATCCGAACAATAAAAATTAAATGGGAAAATAAAACAGTAAACATAAAACATAAATAAAAGGACTAGGTGGGCCGTGGCCCAACAACGGGGGCACGCGGGCGAGTGGGTATATAACTCGCACGATGCGAGATATAGTGGTGGCGCCACTGAGGCACAGAGCGGTGAGGGCACAGCAGTCCACTTCAGCTGGCCCGGCCCATTATATTTCCTGTTTTGCCGTCTCTTCCGTTTTCCCCTCTTCCATTCTTTCACTCTCCACTGCAGTCGCAACTCGCAAGAAGAAAACAAAAATACCACGATTCGCCCCAGATCCGACATGGACCTGTCCCTCTCCCTCAATTCCGGCCGGCGGGAAGCTCTCCCACCCGCCCTGGAAGCGATGCCCGTCAATGAGCTCGGTTTGGCCGGGAAGCGACAGCCGCCGTGGAGGTCGATCTGGCCGCCGCGGCGCTCGATTTGGCTGCCAAGGAGCTCGCTACGCCGTCGCCTCTGACCGCCGTTTGAGTCACCCAGCGTCATCGTCGGCGGCGCGGCTGGAGACGACGGCGTGCGTGGCAGGCGAAGTGGTCGAGACGAGGAGGAGCCGTGGGGGTGGAAAGGATATGGGCCGGGCAGAGGAGGCGGGTTCATCTACGGCCCGATGGTTGAACCGAGCTGGCAGGTCTGGGCCATGTGGCCATTTGGCATTTGGAGCAGATGTACAGGTGGATCGTCGAGCAATGTCCTAGCAGCTTCCGGGTATGGCCGTCGTCAGCACACGCGTGGGTTCCGGTTTGACCAGTGTCCTGCTCCTGCACTTCTCACTCACTCTTTCCCCTGCCGATCCCACCCAACTCCACCACTAAGCAGGGCGTCCATCCGGAAAGTACAGGCTAGCAATGGAGGAGGAGACCACCAGTCTAGCATCCATCCAGCTTGCTTCCGTGCCGCCGCCGGAGGAGACCAGCAGCAGCTTCGCGGAGGAGACCCCAAGGCTACCATCCATCCAGCTTGCTTCATCCGCGCCGGAGAAGACCGGCAGCAGGTTCGAGGGGCTCGCGGCTCCCTACCCGCCGCCCCTGTCTTACCGCGAGTCGATCCGGAGCGTCGCCTGGCCCGAATGGCGCATCAGATCGGCTCTCTCCTCCCAGTCCCAGTCCGGTCAGAGCGGATCCAACTACTCCAGCACATCCGGTGCCTCGAGTTCTGACCTGTCCAACATCTCTGCCTACTCCGGGGGCTCGGCGTCCGCCGGCACAGTTGACTTCGGCGCCGAGGAGCTCACGAAGATTGCTCACAGGATGATCACTGACGGTTACACCCAGCGCATGTTCCAAGCTTTCATACATGGTGGCGAGCAGGACGGCGACCTGGAGACTTGGTTCGCTGAGCTTGACATCAACTGGGTTTTCCAGGTAAGGCAGAAGCGTGGCGAGGTGTGGCAGTACCAGCTCCACGACACGTCTGCATCGGGCCTGCAAGAATTGGCTGAGAGGTGGATCCGAGCTCTCACCATAATTGTCGTCAGTATCAAAGAGTTGGTTGCGACCTTCCACGAGACACCGGCTGTCGAACGGTTTGGCAAGGCGAGCATCTCTGCCATGCTTGTCTTTGTCGACGCCATCGTCAATGTGTCCAAGGTGGAGAATCTACATACCTTGCTTCAGATGTATATCTGCGTCTCCAATGCATCATATGACATACTGACGATGCGCGTGATCTCCTGGGATGCCCAAACTCGTCGACAGATTGGTGGCTTGTTGGAGAGAAATGGGACCAGGTTAATTTGCATCATATCCGGGACAGCCAAGGATTTGAGGTTGATACTTGCCAGGAACAACGACACATGGGCTATCGAGATTACAGGAGGCGGAGGCGAGGTTCACAGGAACACTGGGTTGTTGGTCAACTGCATAGTGTCTATGTGGAAAGCGCAGTATTCGACACGGAACTCCGCACAGAGCTACAACAGAAGAACGCTTCGCGGCCTGATTGATGACATGATCACTTACCTGAAGAATCTGCTCTGGAAAAAATCAAAGTTGTGCCCGGATCCAAGCCTCAGGTTCATGTTCCTGCTGAACAATTCCTATTTTGCGGCGGAGGTATGTGAGTCAAAGACTGAATATGAGAAACACATGCGCAGTTATCTCGAGGTTTCTTGGGGACACGTGTTGTCCTGCATATCGACATCGAATTTTCATGGACCGCTCCGTCATTGGATCAAGGCATATTCGCTGGCTAAATTCCAGTCAGCGTTTCATAAAACATACGAGACTCAAAAGTTCTGGAAGGTTCCGGACCCTCGGCTCCGATCCTTACTGCGGGAAACTATCACCAAGAGAGTCGTTTCAGGTTACCTGGACTACCTAAGGGAGCATCCGGAGCTAGAGAAACAGGTTAGCGGCGGAAACAACAGTCCCGAGGTTTTCGAGGAGATGTTGGGAGAGCTCTTCGAAGGCTGAAAACAGCCTGCTGCATCAAAAGGAGTCACCTGAAAATATCAGGCCAGAGTTTTGTTTCATCAATGTATTTGTATCTCAGTGAGAAGTGGTATTCTGAATTTGGTTGGTAGCTTAGGCACCAATTACTATATCAACAGGCCACAATCTGTGGGTGTGTTTTGATTTTATTTTGTGATTTCGTGTCAAATTATTCGGCATTCTGCTTCAGGTCAATTTCATGAAAGACAGAAATGTCATGTTTCGTGACTTATTTCATGATTCCATGTCAAATTATTCAGAGTACAAGTACATATGCACTTATTTTCTTCTAATTCAGCAAAAGTTCTGCTCGCAGATGGTAAGGTCACTCAGACGTAAATGCAGCACATGTACTTCTGAACAACAAAATGGTGAAATTTCATCACAAAAACAGTTATATTTGATACCTAAGTGTATTTATGTGGGAATCCATTTGCATTTCGTATACTTTGAAAGTCCCCTGACTCTAAAGAATGTGTCTTATGTCAGAGTTACAACTTGTGAAGAATTGTGAAGGCATCTTGGATTGTGCCAGAATGTGTAGTACAACTTGTGAACCTCGTGAAAGCGCAGAGGAGGCTGAATTTTTTTTTTGAACGGGAGGAGTCTGAATTGTTGGCCTGCTTTTGGATGTTCTCGATCACACGTTCTCATTCCTACCATCCATAGTCTATTTTTTATGAAAAAGAGTCACCCCTCCGATTTCCTTTTCATAGAATCTAAGTAGTCTTTTTTACAACTATTCAATCTACTGAAGGAACAGAAAATAATGCGAACAGGATGAGATCATCCAAACACCCTACTCAGCTAGCAGCCGTAACAGGAGTAACAATTTTTTTCCATCCCTTACATCAGCAAACAGCTCCTCATCCAGAGCTAGAGAAACACAATGGCCACGAAACCTCGATGAGGCCGGAGCTAAGTTTCACCCAATAATATGAGGCCAGAGTTAAGTTTCATCCTCGTAGTTGAATTTGTTTTTCCTTTTAAAGTGAAGTTGTAATCTGAAATTGGTTGGTAGCTTAAGCTCCAGATACTTTCAAGTGGCCACATTGTGCGGATGTGTTTTGATTTGATTTCATGATTCCATGTCAAATACTTCCGCATGCTGCTTCTGCGTCAATTTCATACATAGGCATTTGCAATGCTTAGTTCTGATTATACAACATTCTGCACTCTCTTATTTTCATCTATTTCAGCGATCTTGAGCTATGCCAAGATCACTCAAACCCGTAAAGGTAAACCCATGCTTCTGAGCTGCAGCATGGGGAAATTTCACCACAAAAATATGTTAGCTTTGCGACAAGTAAATAACGAAGAACGAAAATAAAATCGCAGCAAGGGGGACACAGATTTAACGTGAAAAACCCTCTCCAACAAAGAGAGGGGAAAAATCACGAGCGCCAGCCAGCGAAACTTCACTATAAAGGAGAGTGTTTACACAACGCTGAGGATTTTAGAGATGCAACTTATCCCAGCCGACAACTTACAAGAGGTATATATAGCGGTGGTAACCTAGGTTATCAACGATCCGTACCACGGGGGGCTGTCGCCCCCCGCACCCCCCGCAGGCGTCCCTGTTGGGCACGGCCTCGCTCCGCTCCGTCAGAAGTTGGCTTTTACTTTGTAGAATTTGGATCAACATATAACAAACTCCACCTTGAGACAAATTCCTTCTTGTAGCATCAACAGTAATCATCTCCCTAAATAAACAGAGAAAACACTTTTGACGCCAGCAGCCACTTGGGCTAAGTAGTTATACCAACTAAGCTTGAGCATAGCTCAAACTTAGCAACAGGAACATGCTTTGTCATGGACCAATTCATTACCCGTAGAGTTTTGGCGTAGATTAGGTTGATGCTGCTCCCTGCATCTAGGAAAGCCTTGCTCATGTCGAACCCGCCGATTTGTGCTTCTACTATCAACGTTGACTGACCCGATCGAGGGACCCGAAGTGGAGGGACCCGAAGTGGATGATCAGCTCTGTTGAAGGTAATTTCTTGTTCTGACCAATGGAGATACTCAGGTGTAGGGGGTGGCACTGTTACTGCCATGTTTACTTGCCTGGTAATCAACTTCTGTGTCCTATTAGACGGTCGTCCTTTCTGGATCATCGGCATTGCTCTTTTTGATCTAGGATATTTGTCCCCTTGGTGTGTAATATTCGGTGGCTGCCCAATTGGCGGATGCCCCGGCGGTGGAGGTGGTGCGCCGATGGCTAAAGCGCCAAGCGTGGTAGCGTAACCTCTGTTTGTTGCTTCAGTTGCCCTTGCATTACATAGCTCCTGCATCTTTAAGAATGTTCGATAATCTTTCAATAAGTGATTAGATCGCCTTTTGCATGTTGAGTCGACGTAGAAATGCATATTGCAGGGTCCTTCTAGCATTTGCCCTGCTGATATTGGTGGGTTTCGATTTTTCGGCTGGTATCATTGCTGTGGCTGGCTTCCGCCGGCGTCATCTCTACTACTGCGATACCTGTCGTTGTATTCGTCGCTTCTTCGGTTATCCCCTCCAAAAAAACCGGCTACGATGTAACTTGGTCCACCATATCCATCGTTACTACGTCGTCTTCTGTCGTTGTTTCGCATGTCCCTGTCTTCTTCGGGTGACTGGGCACTGTGTACTACATCTTCCCCATCGGCCCAGCGGTTGGCCATGTCCATTAGCTGTGAGATTGTCTTGGGTTTGATTCGTCCTAATTCTTCGATAAACTCTTTCGACGAAGTCCATCATTGAAAATGTCAATTGCTCTTTCGTCGGATATGGTTTTAGCTAAAAAATTTATGATGTTCCACCGCTTGATAAAAGCCCGTATCGGTTCTCCTGGTTTTTGTTTGCATGCTCGTAATTGTTCCAAAGATGCGGGTCGCTTGAACATTGAGTGGAAATTTCTGATGAATTTGTCCTCAAGATCGTTCCAGCTGCTAATGGATTCTTCGGATAGCTTTCGTAGCCAGGATCGTGCCACGGCAGTCAGATGTAGCTGCAAACTTTGCATTGCGGTGACCTTGAAGCCACCCTGTAATTTGACAGTTGCCACATAATCTGCCAACCAGGCTTCAGTCTCTTGGAGACCGTCGTACTTTTGACGATCATGAGGCAGTTTGAAGTCCTTTGGTACTGGAGTTTTGCGAACCTGTCGGGTAAAGAAACTAGCTCCACATAGTTTGTGGTCATCTTCGCTTTCGCCGTCGTAATATCTTCGGCTGTTGTTCTCTTCCCTGGATCTATTGATCCTGCGATGTGTAATATCGTCTCTTGCGTCGTTTCGTGGTTCTAACCCTGAAAAATGGGCCCGGTGTGGCGATCGTGATCGCCGGGTGTGTCCTGCTTGCTGAGTGTTATTGCGACGGCGTGGGAATCTGTCGGGTTGTCGTATGATTCTTTGTTCTGCTTGTGCGAGATATGCTCCCACCATGCCGAGGTTCATCAAAACGGAGCGGTGGAGAGCTGCACGAGGGTCATCAGGTGTTGGTTGGGTTGTGATAATATATGTTTGTGTGGCCACGATCGTGGCTTGAGCTGTTTTTGCTTTGATATGTCCCGTTGGATCTACTGTCATGAATGACAGGTCGAGTTCTCGAGTCAGTTCGTTTCTTTCCGCTTCAGGTATGTTCTGCAGCCGTGATGCTCCTCTCCTTGGCGGTGCTCCCCCGTTACGCTCCCTGATCCTCGAGTAGAGCTTAGTTGTGACCGTCTCAGGCTGGACTCGTCGGCTATCCTTTTCCTTTCGTCGAGTTGTCTTTGCATCCTTAGCAGGTCTCTTTTCTTGTGATGGAGGAGGTATTGGTATGCCAGCAAATCTTTGCGCGTGGCATTGGATGTCATTGCGACTGCACCCGAAATTGTTGCCCTTGCTTTTTGCCATGCTTCGGCTGGAAGCCAGAGGTGTTGTCTTTCGCCTTCGCGTGGTTCTTCTCTCCCCATGGTTATGTTACTATTTGTCGGGTGTCCGCGGTTTTCTTTGTTTCCACGATCTCCTGCATTATCATCTAATAAGATATATCGGGATCAAAGATAGGGTTACCGTTGGAGTTTTGCTGAGTCGAAGCGTCTCCGATAATTACGCACACTTGGTGCTAAGTTGCGTATGGACTGGTGACGTCATCGTCAGAATCGAGGGAGACATTGTCTGGGGGGATTAGTGAAGTCCGGGATTTTCTGTTCTAGGTAAATTTCAGCTATCTTTATCCCAAAGTTGATGCTTTCATCACTTTCTTCGGGTTCTGCGTTGATTGGACTTGGTTCATGTGGCATGGTTGTTTGGTGGTCTGATCCGAAGAAGAGATCGTCGTAGAGACCATCAAGATCCGCTAGATCTGTCGTGATTTTCTTGTTTTCTTCGCCTGCATCGATCTGTATCGTGACTTCTGCTGGAGACCCGACGGATGATGATGCCGCTATTGCCATGGACGCAGTTTTTTCGACCGACTATAATCACTTCATAAATAATCTTGTAGCAAGCAATGAAGGGGAGAATTCAACGTCTTGTTAATAGGAGTACCGTACTATCAGTTAAAACCGGAATGACCGGATCGGACCACCAGTCACTGATCCGGCAACATTCTGCTGAAATAAATCATTACTGTGATATTCAAACGAACCGGAAACCTAATCTACACGAAAACGTTGACCCGGCCGGGGTATTCTCATAGCAGACGAAGTAGAACAATAATGTATTGGTTGGATCAGCTCATGGAAATTTCGATGAGTGTCTAACAGCTAAGCATCTGGTATGGCCGTCGTTATCATGCAGTTGGTATTGAGTATCATTGAGTATTGACCCGCGGCACTGTCTAGGTCCTCAAGACTTGGTTCACCGAGCTCGACATCGACTGGGTTTTCCAATTGAGTGAGAACAAGTATGCATGACTGCTGGCGGCAGCCCCTGCTCCAAGAATCAGCTGAGAGGTGGATCCGAGCTCTCACCATGGTTATCGTGAGTATCAAAGAGTTGGTTACAGCCGTCGACGAGACGCCGGCGGTCGTCGTCGCACGGTTTGGCAAAGCGAGCATCTTAGCAATGCTCGTCTTTGTCGATGACATCGTCAGTGTTTCCAACGCCGAGAAGCTACCAGCCATGCTACACATGTATATCTGCATCTCCAATGCATCACACCACATGTCAGGGATGCATGCACGCGATCTGTTCAGATACCCAAATGATTTGCAATGAGATAGACGGCTTGTTGAAGAGAGAAGCCAACAAGTTAATTGGGTCCATGCCCGAGACAATGATACAGCTCCGGCGACACCTCCTTAAGGACGACGCCTCGCAGATCACCAAGGTACGTACACGTACTCCCCTGGGTTACTGAAACATACGGACCCGGTGACTCGTATTCGCAAAACAAAAAAAGGACTCCCTCAGTGACTTGTGTCTTATGGAGATCACGCGAGGAAGAGGCGAGGTTCACAAGAACACCCGGTTGATGGTGGATTACGCATTGTTGATGAGGAAAGCACAGGATATAAGTATAACACACAACTGTGCACAGAGCCAAAACACCCAAGAGCTTCGCGACCTTATACATGGCACAATCGATCATCTCAAGGACCTGCTTCTGAAAAAATCAAATGTGTGCTTCAACCCAAGCCTCGGGTACATATTCCTGCTCAACAATCTCCATTTTTTAGCACAGGAGCTGTCTGGGCCGTCGGTATCATTAGATGTTGGTATGTTATCTCGAGACCAGCAGGGACTTGAACTTACACCTGAATGTGACAAGTACATGGATTGCTCTCTCGAGGCGTCTTGGGGGCATGTGTTGTCCTTCATATCGACATCGAATTTTCCTGGACCGCTCGGCCTTTGGGTCAAAACATCTGCGCTGGCTAAGTTCCAGTCAGCATTTCATAAAACATACCAGGCTCAGAAGTTCTGGAAAGTTCCGGACCCTCGGCTTCGATCCTTACTACGAGAAACTATCACCAAGAGGGTCATTTCAGGCTACTGCGACTACCTGAAGGAGCATCCCGAGCTAGAGAAACAGGTTAGCAGCAGAAGCAACCGTCCAGAGGTTTTTGAGGAGATGTTAGGAGAGCTATTCGAAGGATGAAAACTGCTTTGATGCATCCAATAAAGTCACCCCACAGATAAGAGGCAGGAGTTATGTTTCATCGTTTGTATTTGTTCCTTTTTTTTTCCTTTTGATGAACTTCACTTCTATTCTGAATTTTGTTGGTAGCTTAAGCGCCTAGATGTGGCCACGCACAATCTGTGGGTGTGTGTTGTGATTTCATTTCATGATTCCATCTCAAATACTTTGACACTATGATTCTGCATCGTTCTCATTCGTACATGGTTACCATATTTGATACTAGGTACCATATTCAGTTCTGATTAAATAACACTATATCCTCTCTCTTATTTTCATTTGGTTCCTTAACTTTAGCCTGCAGGTGCCCGGGTTACTCAAACGTAAAGGTAGCCCTGTACTTCTGAACTAGGAAGTTTATTTGATACGTAACTCCACTGTTTATATGTGGAAATTCATCTGCACTTTGCCTACACTTGTAAGAATTTAAGTACATTTCTGATTGTTATCCACCGTTATAATCTAGACCCACTGAAATAAGTATTATCAACACACTACTTTTGAAATAAGTATTGAGGCATTTTTTTACTTTGAACATAATAGCATAATAATGGGTTAATTGGCATTGGCCAGTAGTAGATGTTTATATCATCTTCATTCTTGGGGTAACCTGGCAATCTCCACACCGTGCTTTCTCGTCACATATTTGTCCAATTCCTTCCGCAAGGCAGATTTGCCCAGTCTTTTGGACAGCAGAAACTGAATCCACAGAGCATCAAGACGAAGCTGTAGCAGAATCTACGCGGCGGAGAGAGAGGTGGCGAGGACGGCGGAGGGCGGAGAGCGCCCGGCGGGGCTGGAGGAGGGCACGGTGGGGAGAGGGGCCGCGGAGACGGAGGTGCATCCGCAGAGGCTGATAGTTGTGCCGAGCTGGCAGTGGTAGATCTGGTCCATGAGGCTATTTGGAGCAGCTGTCCAGGTGGATCTTCGAGCAGCTTCCGGCTCTGGCCGTCGTCACGCGGGTTTCTTCTGGTTTGACCCGGGCCCTGCTCCTTCTCTTCTCACTCTCCTCCCCTGCCAATCTCACTGAGCTCGAGACCTCGAGTGCTCGACCAAGGGCTTCCAGCCATCCAGCATGGCGGAGCAGCTCGCTTCCGTGCCGGAGGAGACCACCACCGGCTTCACCGCTCCTTGCCCGCCCCCGGCCAGTTCCTACCGGGAGTCCATCCGGAGCGTCCCCGGGCCTGAATGGCGTATCAGATCGACTCTCTCCTCCGACTCCCGTCATAGCGGATCCAGCTACTCCAGCAACTCAGGTGCCTCAAGTTCTTACCTTTCCAACATCTCCGGCTACTCTGCTGGCTCAGCATCCGCCGGCACAGTGGACCTCGGTGCTGACGAGCTTGCGCAGATTGCTCACACAATGGTCATTGACGGTTACACCCAGCACATGGTACAAGCTTTCAAACACGGCGGCGAACAGGACCGCGCCTTGGAGACATGGTTTGCCGAGCTTGACATCAACTGGGTTTTCCAATTGCGCGAGAGGAACGAATTCTGGCAGCAGGCCCCGCTCTATGGCGGAATGTCTTCGTTGCGCCTCCAAGAATTGGCCGAGAGGTGGATCCGAGCTCTCACTGTAATTATCGTCAGTATCAAAGAGCTGGCTGTTGCTGTCCACGATACAGCGGCGGTCAGGCGGTTTGGCAAAGCGAGCATCTCAGCAATGCTTGTCTTCGTCGACGCCGTCGTCGATGTTCACAACACGGAGAAGCTACAGACCATTCTACACATGTATATATGTGTCTCCAATGCATCATACGACATGCTGAAGATGGATACGATCTCTCAAGGCGCCCAATGGATTTTCGATGAGATAGCCATCTTGGTTGAGAGAAAAGAGGACATGTTAGTTGGGTCCATGTCCACGACGATGTGGCACGTGAAGAGTATACTCATGAAGGGCGACGATGAACTGTGTCCTATGATGGATTGCAAAAAAGGCAACAAGAATGTTGAAAGACTTGACTACTCGTGGACGACTGAGATCATTCGAGGAGGAGGTGAGGTTCACAGGAACACCCGGTTGATGGTGGATTACATAGTGTTGATGAGGAAAGCACAGATTTCGACGCAGCACTCTGCACGAAGCCAGAACATTGGAAAGCTTCATGACCTGATAGATGACACGATCGATTATCTTAAGGATCTGCTTCTGACAAAATCGAAACTCTGCTCGGATCCAAGCCTCAGGTACTTGTTCCTGCTCAACAATTACTATTTCCTACCGCAGGTGTCTGAGCCATCACCATTGTCGGATCTTGTGAGGTTGTCTGGACACCATCTCAAACTTCCACCAGAATCAGATCTTGCGAGGAGGTTGTTCCGACGCCATCTCAAACTTACACCAGAATGTGAGAAGTACATCGATAATTATCTTGATGTTTCTTGGGCAAATGTGCTCTCCTGTATACAGAAATCGAATCTTCATGGACTACTCCGCTGTAAGGCCAAAACATCTGCGCTGGCTAAATTCCAGTCAGATTTTTTTAAGACATACAGGACTCAGAAGTTCTGGAAGGTTCCAGACCCTCTGCTCCGAGCCTTGCTGCGGGAAACTATCTGTAAGAGAGTCATTTCAGGATACTGCGACTTCCTGCAGGAGTATCCAGAGTTAGAAAAGCAGGTTAGTGGTGGAAGCAATAGTCCAAAGATTTATGAGGAGATGTTGGAACAGCTATTTGAAGGATGAAAACTGCTCGAGGGATCAAACAGAGTCAACTGACAAATAACAAGCCAGAGTTATGTTTGATCGATGCATTTGTTTCTTTAGTGAAGTTGTACTCTGAATTTGGTTAGTAGCTTAAAGGACCAGATACTATATGAACTAGTCACAGTGTGTTTTAATTTGATTTCGTGATTCAAGTCAAATACTTTGGCATTCTGCTTCTGGACAATTTCATACATAGACATAACTGCCATGTTTTGTTCTTATTATGCTAGATACTGTACTTAGAGTTAGATGAAAGTTCAACTCGCAGATGCTAACGTCACTCAAACGTGAAGGTAGCCTTGTAGTACTTCTGAACTAAAGAATGGCAAAATTTCACCACAAAAATGGTTATATTTGATAGTAACGTTACTACTTATATATATGTGGGATTTCATTTGCAGTTCCATACATATATATGATGTTTAATTCTGATTATACCGCATTCTTGTAATCGCTTATTTTCATCTACTTCAGTGAAACTTGGGCTTGCAGATGCCTCGAACACCGGGAAATAGTTTTATCTAGGTGTAGCTGTAATATATATCAACGGAGTACAGTCTTAAGGGTCCTATAATGCACACCTGATTATTACGCATACACCGTTTTGAACTTTTTGGTCTCCTTTCTAACTGTGGATTAATATATTATTACCTGGACGGATGCTAATATCATTTCATTTTTTGAGCCAAACTGACAATCTCTGAACCAAGTATCCTCCATCATAGATTTGCCAACATTTTTCGACAGCATAAACTGAATCATCAGAGCATCAAAGACAGCGTGTGGTGAAGGATCTAATGGAGCTGACCGAGAGGTACAAACATGGATGATGATTTGTGAAGTGATTTGTTCGCCTAAAGCGATCCATCTTGCCCGAACGGCTGGGCTGTGGCTGCCTGATCCTCTCGACTGGCTCCATCGTTCTGAAACAGAAACAGGTCGCTTGTGATGCCTATGCCTACGATGTGGCGGAGGTTTGTCCATATCTCACTCATGGAGAGAGACCAGGTCGGCAGGTTTCCTTCTCTGAATTTGCAACTACAGTGGTATCTTTCTCACACTCAGGTTACGATCAAGCTCCTTTCTGCCATCCGACTAAACCTGCCCACGTCTGCATCCGATTTTTCAATCACTCTTTTCTCCCCTGTCAATCATACCCTTTGAGCTCGAACAAAGGCGTCCATCCATCCACAAAGTAGCAGCCGTGCCGGAGCTGAGCACCACCGGATTCTCTCGGCATGGCGGGACGGCCTGCTGCCGTGCCGGAGTTGAGCAGCACTGGCTTCGCGTCTCCGTCTCCGGTGCGCAGCATCTACCGCGACTCGATCCGGAGCGTCGCCGTGTACTACGGAGGGCACACCAGGCCGACTCTCTTGCCCCAGCCCAGTCACAGTGGATCGTCAGGCAACTCCAGCAGCGACTCCAGCAGCTACCAATCCAACAACTCCGGCTGCTCCTCCGGTTCGGACTTCTCCAGCGCCGCCTACGGGCTCACGGAGATCGCTCGCAGAATGATCAGCGACGGGTTCACCCGGCGCATGGTCCAAGAGTTCGAAACCGGTGGTCCTGACCGTGCGCTGGAGTCTTGGTTCTTCGAGCTCGACGTCGACTGGGTACTCCGAATTCTGGAGGAGCAGCTGCAGGACAGGTCGGCGTCCTCGCATGGAGAAATGCTCGAGAGGTGGATCCGGGCTCTCACCGTAATCGTCCTCAGCATCAAAGAACTCGTCCACCAGACTCCGGCTGTCGCACGGTTAGGCAAAGCGAGCATCTCGGCGATGCTCGTGTTCGTCAACGCCGTCGTCCCTGCTCTCAAGGCGGAGAAACTTCAGGCCATGGTAAACATGTATATCTGCGTCTCCAGTGCGTCCTACCACATGCTTACGACGCCTGTGATCTACCCAGAAGCCCAGAGCATATTCAACGAGATAGGCGGCTCTCTGTCGAGACAAGTGGATGGGCTAAGCGAGGCCATAGCCGGTGCTATGGAGGAAATGATGACGATCATGGAGGACCACGACTTGTGGGATATTGAGATTCAGCGAGGAGGAGGAGAGGTTCACACGAACACTCGGTTCATGGTGAACTGCATCGTTCAGGTGAGTAAAGCACGGGCTTCGAAGCAGAACACCGGAGACCTTCAGGACCTGATCGATGACACCATGGATTATCTGAAGGATCTGCTTCTTAAGAAGTCGGAGCTGTGCTCGGATCTAAGCCTGAGGTACTTATTCCTGCTCAACAATTACAACTTCATAGCCGAGGTGTTCGACCCGTCGGCATCGTTGGATCTTGAGCTGTGGTCTGGACGCCACTGGAGACCAACACCTGAATGTGAGAAGTACATGTACTGCTATCTCGAGTTTTCTTGGGGACATGTGCTCTCCTGCATACCGAAATCGAATTTCCCTGGGCCACTCCATCGTTGGATCAACACCTCTTCCCTAGCCAAATTCCAGTCAACATTTCACAAAGCCTACCAGGCTCAGAAGTTCTGGAAGGTCCCGGACCCTCGGCTCAGAGATGTGCTACGGAGAGCTATCACTGCAAGAGTCATTTCAGGTTACCGCGACTATTTGGGGGAGCACCCCGAGCTAGAGAAACACATTGGCCGTGAAAGCAGCAGCCCCGAGGTTTTGGAGGAGATGCTGGCAGAGCTATTCGAAGGCTGAAAAGTGCTTGAGGCGCTGAACAGAGTGGCCCGATAAATAAGATGCTGGAGTGATTTTTCATCATTGTACTTGGATTTTTTTTCCCTTTTAAAGTGAAGTTGTAATATGAACTAGTATGATGGTAGCTTAATCTCCAGATGCTTTATCAAGTGACAGCAAGCTGGAGGTGTGTGTTTTGATTTGATTTCATGATTCCCTGTCAAATACTTCCGCATTCTGCTTCTGCGATTAATTTCACACATAGATAGTTGCAATGTTTCAAGTTGTACAACATTCTGTACTCTCTTATTTTCACCTATTTCAGCGAACTTGATCTTGTAGATGTCAAGATCACTGAAACCCGTAAAGGTAACCCCATGCTTCTGAACTGTAGGATGGGGAAATTTCACCACAAAAATATACTTGCTAGGTAATTGCTATTTATATGTGGACATTCATTTGCACTTCATTTTTTTTTGAACATCAGTTGCATTTCAAATAGACTTGTTAAGAGTTTATACATATATGATCGATTGTTATGAACCGTCATGATCTAAACCAAGCTGAAATAAGCATTGTGGACACATTACTGCCGTATCTTTTGTTTACTAGAGGGAGCGTTGAAGGCTTTAATTAGATAGATGTTGGTATTATTTTCATTCATGAGCTAAGGTGACAATCTCCGCACAGTGCATGCTCATCACAGATTTGTAACGTCTTTTAAAAAGGGCAAAAAAAAATCCACAAAGCATAAAGCTTTATTCCCAAAAAAGAATCAAGAACATCACCTTACGCAAATCTCGACACAGCTGGACATTCATGGCCTGTGTTAATGTTCGAGTCATGGTGCTCTTTCCTCATTGTGAACCTAAGATGATTTATATACCTATTTCTACTATTTAAAATTCACAAGTACAGAAATCTGGCTAATGTCTACATACAAAAGGAGAAAATGAAACAAAAAAAGGAGTACAATACACTATCACCAAAAATTTGTATGCTATTCTACGATGCTCCGTGTGGAGGTATAAGTGTATTACCCGTCAATCTTCACTTGTAAGAGACTTTTTGACACAATCCATGATGCCTTCACAATCATTTCCCGGTACTACGCATTCTTCATCAGTTTCTATGTTGCTCGGCATTGAGTGAGGAGAACGGAGATTCCCATGTGTTTGACAGGCCTTCATTGTCTTGCAATGCTCCGCCTCGTCGTCTCGAATATTGACGAACACATCATACAAGTTATCTACAATGCAATATGAAAAACAATGAGCAGCCCATACTCGTAATCTTTATAGAGAAATCATTAGAGTTTAACTTCTTGTTTATAGGGGCTATATTATTACTATCGACAGTAAAAGCCACCAAATTTCAGGAGCAAGAGTTAGTAGATCAGGTAACAATCTACTGAGTCATGACTATGGTTTGATGGGTCAGCAAAAGGTGGTTACTAGCACACTTCTCCAATGAACTCATGACATAACCAGATAAATCTGTGAAACTAATTTCCCAACTAACACTCTGAAAAAATTAACTCAGTAGCTGCCAAAAGGGAAAAAGGAACTATACCAACTTTAGGCCTCCTAGAACATGGGGCTCTTGATGTTTGAAACTCATCTGAGGAAACAATCCATGAAAGCAGTAAGCATAGATATTAATGGTTAATATAAAGCATTAAGATAAAATACAAGTTAAAGGGCCTACCAAATAGGTAAAGATCCTCATTCATGTAATAATTTATAGCTGCTTCTGGAGCTGGTAGTTTTTTCAAATCATCTGTTGAAAAAGAAACAAGTAGTTTACATTAAGGAATCAGAAATGGCATCACAAGAAAGTAAAGATGTGTGCATTAGGGAAAAAAATCAAATGAGTTATCAGCTTGCCTGCCCAATGCCCACGTAGGTTGGGCCAAGAGCAATCCATGGGCAGCTTTTAATTTTTTGGTAGGATTAGGAATGACTTATCCAAAGATAGGTTAAAGGATGATGGTATAGTTTATAAAAAAGGGATTCCATTACAATTACAATGATTTGACCCTCAGCCCCTTGGCTCAATAGTTAGAAGGTGGTTCGAAAATGGGAAACAAGAGGTTACCAACTTGATTATGCAAGGCTGCAAGCTAATATTCAAAATCCATGCTACTATTATTCCATTTAATTCTAGATATATACATTCCACACAGAACATGAGTTGATGCTTAGATTCTGTACCAGTTATCAACTTATCAGTCATGAGTGCAAAACTTGCATGACATGAAGAACAGTTACCCTAGACCATTAAGGTTGTCTTACCTCCATTGAGCTTAAGGAACTTGTCATAAGTTGAGTATGCATGCCTCTCAACACATTCAGAAAAGTGATCTGCATATAAGATAACCGAGTTGAAGCATTATCGTGATAAAAAACACAGTAACAAAAAGGGGAAATGTACTTCATAATGAGAAGTTATATGTCTCACATGCCATTCTTGGACTCAGCATGTACATAGCAACAGTCATGAAGTAGTAGAAAAATGCACTAAACCGTGCAAGGAAGCGATCCACCCATACAGAGTTGCCGCCCAACTCCTGATATGAACCAAGAGGAGGAAGAAGTAAGAAATATATCATAACATAGTCCAACAGAAAAGTCATCCACAGCTCGATTTTTCAAAGGCTCAGGATTAATTTTGGCATAGCACTGAATGGACAGGAAAACATACTTCCATGATCAAGAGGTGATGGAACTCATTCATGCTTTCAGCAAAGTGCACTTTGATGTAATCCGCTCTTCTCCACCAGCCAAAGGTCTCATACAGGTGAAGCACCGATATGAACGCTGCTCGGACAATAATCAGGAGTCACCAAAACAGAGAGTAGTTTGCTGGAACCATGCCCAGACCATTTCTATTGCAAAATTCAGAGAGACCTGCGAGGTATCGCAAGCATGTAAGACATGAGACCCTCACCGAAATACGGCACCCTTGCGATCGTCTCGAGCACGAAGAACCTGGCGTAATCGCGGTCACGGTACAGGGCATCGAGTATCACGATGATAGAATCCTGTGGGTGGACACACAAGACACAAAACAGCCACATGTTCAGACAGACTGAAAGTAAAATCTGAGCTCAAATCTATAAAGTCAGCTGTCTGCGTAAGTGTATCGCTCAAAAATATGCCACCCAGGGGCTAGTCCTGGTTGGTCACTTTTTGTTTTTGTTTGGCTAAGTGTATCGCTCACCGTGAGGAAAATGTTGAAGGACTGCTCGAACCTGACGACCCAGTCGTCGTGCACCGTGGGAGCCGGCGGATCGTTGGCGGCGGCTGCTTCCGGAGCGCCCGTCTCTCTGACGGGGAAGGACTCCTCGACGGGAGACACCTCCGTCTCCTGCTCCGCCTTCTCCCGCTGCGTCCTAATCGCCTCCGCGCGAAACCTCCTCCCCATTCTGCGCAACACGGAACAAGCTGCAGCGGAATACACGCGGTGGAGAGGGGTATGACGAGCAGAAGGGGATCGAGTGGAGCGGGTTACCCGGTGGCGAGGACGGCGGGGCCGTGGAGGCGGCGGGCGCGGAGAGGGAGGAAGGAGGGCGGAGAGCGCCCGGCGGGGCTGGAGGTGGACGAGGAGGGCGTGGCGGGGAGAGGGGCCGCGGAGGCGGAGGCGACCCCCGCCATGGTGGGGTCTGTGAATGTCGAATTGGGAGAGGAGCGCGGCACCCCTCTGCGGCGAGGGAGGGGGGTGATGGGTAGGAGGGGTGTGCCGGTTGGTATATTCGCGCGGGCGCGCGGCGCTGGGCGTGTTTTGTCCTTTGGGGAAGCGGGACGGCGACCGTCCACGGAAACGACGGGGGATTGGGCGGGCGGCGCGGCGGCACCCGGTACGGCAAGTGTCCGTCCACGAGCGAGCCGGACGGAGGAGGCAAAGCAAGTCCGGTGTGACCGTGCGAGCGAGTGCGCAATGCGCGGGTGGGCCGGTAGCGAGCGACTGGAGTCGTGTCACGAGGCAGAACGACTCAAGCACGGCTGCGAATTTGTGCTGCGGTTCAGTGAACCTGCGGATGCCGCCGCCCGCCGGGGAGCACGAGCGGCATGCATAGTTGGACGATATGTATTATGTAGAGCACGTTTGGTATCCGTCGTTTGGTTCTGGAATCCTGAAATTTATTTTACAATTTAATTCCTATGTTGTTTGGTTGGTATGGAATTGGACTGTCATTTTTGACAAATCCATCCAAATATCCTCATGTGTAAACTCAATTCCTATCTCAGACCCGTTATTTGCAAATTCTAGTGACAACCAAACATGTGGCTGTTTTTAGAATCATAATATAAATGAAATGAATCCATGTATTCATTTCATTTCTACTAAATGAAATGAATACCTGGGTGCCAAACGACTAGGGATCTTTGATTTGAAAAAAGCACCATATAAATTTAAGAGGAGTTTGATCCGCACCTCCATTCCTTGGGTGTTCCTAGACCGGGCGGCCTGGGAACGTATATTTTCCCACTCGCATTGCCACCAGGCGTGGTACCCAGGCGACGAAAATTCGGCGAGTTTTCGTTCAAATACGACTCAAATTCAAACAAAGTTCGGCGTAGTTCGGTATAAATATGAATACAGAGCAATGTTCGGCATCATTCGGCATGAAATTAAACATAGTTCGGCATAGACTGGAAATACGATATAGTTCGGCCAAGATCATGCTTGGCATCTACATGTTACCGTTGCGTGTCCATATGTGCTCAACCAGATCTTCCTGCAGCTGTTGATGCACTACTGGGTTTCGGATCTCCTGAAGCATGGCGGTGAATGCAGCCCACGATGGCGACGTCTGGTTGTCAGGCTCTGCAAGGGTCCCTATCCGTAGCATGGCTCGTTCTGCTCCACCAAATCCACTGGGTCATTTCTCTTATCCTCAATGATCATATTGTGCAAGGTCAAACAACAGTTCATCGCTTCCCACGTCTGATCTTTCGACCAGGTCATAGCAGGGAATCGAACAACTACAAAACTCTGTTGAAGCACACCAAATATCTAATCCACGTCCTTCCAGCAAGCTTTTTGTTCCTTGGCAAACTGAGAATGCTTGAGGATCATCGAGATTGAGATAGTCTTTACAAATGTTAGCCATCTTGGATAGATGCCATCTGCAAGATAGTATCCCTTGTTGTAATGGTGTCCATTGATCTCAAAGTTCACAGGGGAAGCATGACCCTCAACAAGCTTGGCAAAGACATTTGAGGACTGGAGGACGTTGATGTCGTCGTTCGATCCTGCCATGCCAAAGAAGGAGTGCCAAGTCCAAAGATCATGTGTAGCAACTGCCTCGAGTATCACAGTGCAACCTCCTTTATGGCCTTTGTGCATTCATTGCCAAGCAAATGGACAGTTCTTCCAATGCCAATGCATGCAGTCGATGCTTTCAAGCATTCCAGGAAATCCTCTACTTTCATTGACTGCGAGGATCCGAGCAGTGTCTTCAGCATTGGGTGTTCTCAAGTATTGTGGCCCAAACACTGCAATCACTGCCCTGCAAAACCTGTACAAGCAATCAATGGCGGTGGACTCGGCCATGCGGAGATAGTCATCAGCACTGTCACCCGGAGCTCCGTATGCAAGCAACCTCATCGCCACTATGCACTTCTATAGTGAGGAAAACCCTACCATGTCGGTGCAGTCCTTCTTGCATACGAAATAGGGGTCGAACTCCCGGATGGCATGCACGATGTTGAGAAAGAGTTTCCGGCTCATCCTAAAACGGCGCCGAAACACGGCCTCTTCATGCAGCGGCTCGTCGGAGAAAATATTCTTGATGACCCACAAGTATAGGGGGTGTATCGCAGTATTTTCGAGGGAAGTTAAACTCAATTTATTGATTCGACACAAGGGGAGCCAAAGAATATTTATAAGCCTTAACAACTGAGTTGTCAATTCAGCTGCACCTAGAAACAATCTTGCTCACAGCAGTTTATCAGTAGCAACAGTTTTGTAGTAGGAATAGTAAAGTAACAGCAGTAGTAAAGCAAGGACAGTAATAACAAAAGCAGTAAACAGTGGGATTGGAGTGCGGTAGGCATAGGTATGGATGGACAGGCGTTGCATGGACAAGACAATTCACATAGCAATCAGAACATAGGGCAATTGCAGATAAATAAGATAAAGCATCCAAGTACTAGACAATCCTAGGCATGTGTTCCATATATAGTCATACGTGCTCGTAATGAGAACTTGCACAACATCTTTTGTCCTACCAGCCCGTTTGCAGCGGGGCCTCTAGGGTACCACTGGCAATTAATGTGCTCCTTTTAATAGAGCACCAGAGCAAAGCATTAACACTCCGTGAACACATGTGATCCTCACATCAAAGCCTTTCCCTTCCGGTTATCCCGATTTCTATCACTTTGGGGCCATAGGTTCCGGACAACAACGTGTGTATACAACTTGTAGATAAGACCAAGAACAATACTATCATAATGAATCAATAATAAGTTCAGACCTGAAATCATGGCACTTGAGCCCTAGTGACAAGCATTAAGCACAACAAAGTTGCAACAAAGTCATAAAGCACTAATAAGAGATACTAGGCACTATGCCCTAACAATCTGATGCCATTACATGAACGATCTCATCCAATCCCTACCATCCCCATAGCCTACAGCGGGGGATTACTCACTCATAGATGGGGGAAACATGGATAGTCGATGAAGATGATGTGGGAGATCGATGGAGATGGGTCTGGGGGCACTTCCCCCTTCCGGCAGGGTGCCGGAACAGAGACTTTCTGTCCCCCGAATCTCCCCTTCGGTGGCGGCGGCGCAGCGGAACTTTTCGTGGAAAAACATCGAACCCCCCGGAGTTTTTAGGTCAGAAGGTTTCTTATAGGCGAAGAGGGAGACCGAGGGGGTGCCTGAGGCCACCACACCAGGCCCTGGAGCGGCCAGGCCTAACCCGCACCTGGGGGGTGTGGCCAGCCCCTGGCCCTCCTCCGTCTCGTATTCTGGCTCTATGAGTCTTCTGGAAAAATAAGCACTTTGGCTTTTGTCCCGTCCAATTCCAAGAATATTCATTTTCTGACTTTCCTGGAACCAAAAACAGCAGAAAACAGACAGCTGGCACTGTGGCTCTTGTTAATAGGTTAGTCCAAGAAATCATATGAAAAGTACTCCAAAATGTGGACAAAACATAAGAAAGTGGATAAAACCAAGCATGGAGCATCAAAAATTATAGGTACATTTGCAATGTATCAGTCGACAAAGTAGTCGGTGTACAAGATGAAGTAGCCCTCCACTCGCTGCCTTGCTTTGCACTTCCAACAACCCTTCGCCGAGCCTCCACGCATCGACATTGTAGTCTGCGTGTACAACCGGGCAAGGGAGGCGAGGATCTACATGTGCTCTTCATCTTCGGCGGCTGCGGCGGTCTCTTCCTCCAATAACAGGCAAACATCTCCTCATCGTCGGACTCCATGGCCAAACGGGCAAAATGCCGAACATTCCGCGGGCGAGGTGGTAGGAGCTCGGGACGAAGCCGAGCTCCGACGAAGTTGGGATGGCGAAACAAGGTCTAGGACGAGGGGAAAGAATGCGGCGGAGGCGGCGGGCCTATCTACAGGCATGGTTTCGGCTTGGCGTGGTGGGAGCTCGCCGACGACGCCATGGCGATGACGAAAGCTCTCTACCGCGGGAGAGCCGAGTCTGGGTGGGTGATGGCTCTGAAATATAGCCATGTATATCCACATTTAAACTAGATATTACTCATATTCTATAAAATATCTCTCTAAACCCTGCCACTAATGCTAATATTCAGAGGGGTATGCAATCCTTTCTTTTATATTTTTCCTGCGCAGATAATGTCGTTTAAAGGAGAGAATCACTACATTAAAGTCAAAGATACGAGATTTCCAACAACCAGAAGAAACCAAGAGCCGTACAACGGAGGCAGACGCTTTAACGACCAACTATACGACCGGAGCAAAAAATCTGGCCGTATAGCTCAGGCCGTATATTTGGCGCCATCACCGTTAGGTTAAACAGAACAACTTTCGTAAAGGGACCCCTATATAAAGAGCCTCGGGTGACGAGAAAAAACCCCGAAGAAGCCAGACCTCGCCAAAACATCTATGCCACATATCACCAGCCGCCTCCAGATCTCCAAACCCTTCTCCATATCCATAGCCATATTTCACCACTTGTAATAGTAGATCTCTTCTCTGATTGGCGACATTGTAAGACTATTGCTATCAATCTTATGATTTTCATTACAATGTTTGTGATTGTTGATCTCATCTCTATGTGTGAGTAATTCTCCTTGGTCTAAGGGCTTTGGCCTAGCCATGTAGCAATTGTGCATGTTATTTATCATAGATGGGATCGTGTATTAGTTTATATGACATGCTGATTATTGTATCATCTCTTGCCTCAATACAAGGACTTGTCAGGTACCCAAGACCCCGAGGGTTGAGCCAGGTATAGGGAGTATGAGTGATGACTGATCTGCAGGTTGGGAACCCCAGTGACAGAAGGGGTAGTACGGTTGTATGTGAGGGATTTGCTGTAGATTAACGGTGATATCACTATGCATATCATTAGTTCTCTTTCTTCCATGGATGAGACTAGTAGGTTATTGTTGTAAGCGGTTGCGGAGACAATAGCAATTATGGACGCACTACCCACATATAATTTACCTTGCTCTAACAAGTACACGCATACTTTATTTCTATCTTTTATTTCCATCAGATGTTTTGCACAGCTACAGGTGAAACCGAACGCCCTAGGCCCTCTCTTTCCATCATCAACAACAATGAAAAGACACAAGCTATTGGTCCAGTAAAAACACAAAAGGAATTCTAAAACTCCCGAAGGTCCGTTAAAGTAACTTCACTACGCATTCACTTCCCGAGATTCGATAACCTAGGTCTACTAGGGAAAAAGAAGCTATACTATATCTGTAATCCGGATCGAAGGTATCAGTGGGGAATGAGTTTGTCTCACCGACATGGTTGGCCCACCTATTTTCCGCGTCCGGCGTTCCCAGGCAGTTCCCAACGTCCTGGATTCGTCCTGGAAATGCCGGATGAAAGTTGAGCCAAACCCGAACGAATTCGGCGTTCTGAGAACACGACTGGGCGAAATTTCGTCGTCCGGACGAAAAAATCGGCATGGAAACGCCTTCTTGGGAACCCGAGTGGAGATGCTCTTAGGGTTATTCCTACGTTTGGAATCCATAGAACCTCTTCCTAAAGATTGAGTTGCATTTCAGAGGAAAATTTGCACCCACTGGCTCGAATCTCACGTTCTGATTCCTTTGTTAATTTCCTTGTGATGTCAAATGCTCCTTTTTTGCAAAATTCTACCAATTTATTAATAATCATCAATAGCGGTACAAAAAGGCCCAAAAGTAATAAAAGTTGCAAATAGGTCATCGGACCAGCTAACGACGACTACAAACACTAGCGCGAGCCGAAGACGTGTCGCCGTCCTCGCCCCTCCATCACCGTAGCCGGGAAAAACTTGTCGTAGTAGAGCTTGTTGTAGTAGACAGACGAGAAGTCGTCGTGCTAAGGCCACAATGGACCTACACACTAGAGCAGCAACCATCGTCAATGATGAGATCCGTACATCGAAAGAGACTGACCTGAAAACAAACCGACGAATACGAAAACGGACAGAATCTCAGAAGATCCGCCGGACAAACGAATCCACACGCCCTTCGTTAGCGCTAGATGCACATGCATCACCGGAGTGAGGACAAAGCGCGGAGGACCTTATTCTGACATCGCCTCAACATCCCCAAGAAGACACGAAAAAACAGATGAAATAAAGAACGAAAGACCACCCGTTGGTCGTGGTCCACCATACCTCCAAGACCCTAGGGCCACCCAAGGCGGAGCTGACCGACGACATCGTCAGTGAGGGGTGCGGAACCCTAGATGGGTTTTCACTCCTCCCAATCACCTCTCCTGGCAGGCGGTAGATTAATTTTTCTAACTTATGTTTATTGTTTACATATGTCAGATGCTCCTTGACAAACATTCCTGCAAGTTCCAAATCTCTCAGTGTTCTAATCTTGTATTTTTCATATTACCGTGTTTTCATAATCGTGCAAATAAAAAAGAAAGCCTCGACTTGAAACTGAGAGGAATCGTTACCAGGCAACCGCATTCTGTGTTCTCCCGACAAAATGGCAAGGAGAAAGATTTTTCTGGGTAGAGCGGTTGATACATCAGCTTGGACAACATCCCCATCTATTTTCATTATCAATCAAAATTGTTGTTTCCTTGCCAACGCAACAAAATTACCCACAGCTCGACTGGACTGGACCGAGTACTCAGTCAAAAGTCACCGCTAACATTTTTTAGTATTTGCTAGACCATGTCATGTATACTAAGGCTAACATTTTTTTAGTATGCCCCATTTGTTAGTGTCAGCTGAGGCATGCTTCGGTGCTCCCCCTTTCGGAACTTAAAAGGGCAAAGCAGTCTTTTACTCTTAATTAATTGTTACTATTCTAGATTAACCACTGTTGGCCCACCTAAATTCAGATCAAGCACATACTTTTCGTATGCATCGTACAGAGCACAGCTAATTGTATGGCTTTGAACCAATTATAATTCTCAAAAAAGAAAATTTTGTCTGCTAGAACTGCCCGCCCGAGATTAGGACGTCCCCAAGATTAATGGTTTGAGTGTCTGCTCCAGGTTCAGCGCGCCGCCGATGTGATGGATTTACCGTTGTCACTCTTGGTGGGAAATAACCACATGGTCGTTCCAGCCATTGGTCCCTGCCGAAAAGACTGGCTGTCCAAGAAGCGTCGACGAAGAGTGGTCTGCCATAGCCAGTCGACTATGTTGATATGTACTTGCGTAGACACAAAAGGTTCACGGAGGTGCTACACGGCATCCATTAGCATCACAACGACCCCAGCGTGTGCCTCCACTGGATTTCCACCATTCTGTGATGGCCATCACCGCTTGGCGTACCTGTGTCGGCCACCACTGCGTTGGCATGGCATCTCCACTAGGAGCCACTGTGAACGTGAGCGAGAAGGACGGCCCAGCATGATGTACAGCTTTCCTATGTATATGGATATATATACCATGTATACATTTAATTGGCCCATACAGTTTCTACAGAGCTGAATACAACTTAATTATCCCTTAACTATAACTAAATAACCATTAAAGACCATCCTGCCATTAGATATGAAAGGGTATGAATTAATTTCAGCCGTTGATGTGTTTAATTTTAGGAAGGGGAGCACCTTAGCAGAAACGGTGTCAGCTAGAGCTGCTCTAACATATTCACAGAGGCAAAGCTAGCTAACCCTTCGCAAGGGTGTCCTTGCTCAAAGGGCGCTCAGTGCCATTACCCATTAGTCGAGGAGGGTCGGAGGTCGGAGCACTTGGAGCCGTGTCGGCTACTTCTAAGCTTACTGAAGGGTCTCTAGTACCACATGTTGGTGCAACTTAATTTATTTAGCCCGTCAGCTAATGTTACTCCCTCCTGAAGATCCGACGGTGTACCAAGCTCCGTCGGGCTCAAAGCTTTTCATGCGCACCCATGGTTGTGGCGACCGGTACGAAAACACAATCTAAAAGTCTATTGGAAAGAATAGTATGCAGAAATAACATAATTCTACCATGTCGCAAAAAACCAAGTCTACATATAAAGCAAAACATAAGAAGAAAAAATAGCAAATTCATTGGTGCTCAAGCAAATGGGCCAAAATATGTGGCCTAGTTTAAACAACGGATTTGCTAGTTCTCAGGCGCCTGAGAACTTCTTAGTTCTTAGCACAAATATTAGGATGACATCAGCGACTTAGACATCAGAAGTTCTCAGGCGCCTGAGACCTAGGTACTCCCTTTAAACAATTACCATTCATAGATAATTTGACTATTTTTCTGAAATTGTTTGGGGAATATGAATATGTAACTTTGTTTCCTGGCAAATATATATTATATCTACATGCCAATTAACGTTTCGATTTTTACAACTTCTGGATTATATTTTCAAGTGTTGTCGGTGTAATAGGTGCACCAGATACACTCTCCTGCCGTGCCACCCTACGGCTTACCTGGTGACTAGAAAAAGATGGCCAGGGTTGATCATTCTGTTAGGATTTATTTGATATTGTAAATAAGAGATAATCCTGTGTTGTAACCGAATGTCGGTTCCTCGTTACACAATCGGACGTGACTCTCTCTCACGTCCCTTCACCTTGTATATATACCGAAGCATTGATGGAATAGAATATCAGTTGATTAAAAAAAAACATTGATGAAATAGAATATCAGTCGATTCATTTATTGATCAGACTTTCACACGTTATCAGCACTGCCTCTACCAACGGAGAGCAAAAGCCGAACTTCACCGGAGAAACGAGAACCAGAGAAGAAGAACGGAAAGGTAGGGATGCCTTTGGGGGGGGGGGGGGGGGGGGGGGATTCCCCGTGCTCGCAGCCCCTCCTCCGCCGCCACCGTGCCCAGAACATAGCTAAGATTGCCCACGCCTTGGACTTGTGGCGCCCGTCGAGGATGAGGCCAGGCTCGGGGCGCCTGCGCCCTCGAGCCTGCCATCTCCGACCCAGGTGACCGCTCCGTCGAGCGCCGACCTCGCGCCACGCCTCCCCATGTCGCCCACGGCGTTTGGGGACGTACTCGACGACGGGGCGGGAGGCCCCGCCGCTCCAGCGCCGGCTCCTAGGCGCCGCATCCGCTTCGTCGTCTCACGCTCCATGCTGGAGGCCAGCCAAGCCGGCCGACGGCCGGGGCAGCGGATCCTGGTGAAGTCCGACCTCTCTAACGGCCACGCCAATGGTGTGGCGCCTGGGATGCATCTTCCCGGCGGATCTTCTTCAGAGGAAGAGGACAGCGCGCCAGAGCTTTCGGTTACTCGCCGTTGAGAACGGCAGCCGGGGGCGGGTGGAAGCGGTGGTGCCAGAGGTGCTCCGCCGAGTTTTGGGGAGAAGTTTCCGTCGCGGAAGGAGCGATGATTTTTCTCCCTGCCTTATCCACTCGTCGAGCAGCTTCCAGGAACGTCACGCGTTGGTCAAGCTGGCCACGTTGGTCACGATCGTGTGTCACGTCCTCCACCCTGCTCACGTACCCTTGGTCACGTACGTGAGAAAAGGAAAATAAAAGAGCTGATCGAAATATTAAAAAAAAAGTGGAATCAGCCACCGTATTGGGCTATGCATATTTGGCCTAACATTAGAAATTCGATTCTCTTTTTCTGTCTAGCTTTTTAGCTTCAGTTTTTTTTATATAATCTGAATGTTAGTATTTTCTAGCATTGACTATCAAGTGTCTGCACATTTAAATGTCAATATTAGACTATTTGTAATTTTTAATTGCTCTATATTGACTATGCTTGATAAAATAATATGACAAATTTCAAATTTGCACACAACTTATGGATTGATTAAATATCAACGAATCACTTTATACACAACTATGAGGTCTACGCCAACTTGTTGGCGACTACCTTCAATGTGTTTATTAAACACAATGTTGTGTAAAGTACCATAAGAGGTCGGTCTATACTACTTTGTAGTGATTACCTTGTGTTTAAAGCAAAAATGAAAGTACACATGCAAGTGAGATCTACACTACTCGGTAGTGACTATCTCCATGTGTCCTACAAATATGATCTACACCACATATGGTGATTATCTATTTGTAGAATGTCATATGATGGGTCGGATAGGCTTTTCCTAGACCTTTCAGTGGATCAAACATGTTATTTTACACACAATTAATTTACTTGTTGGTAAATTAATGGCATGATATTTCTCATGCAGGCTATGGATAACATATCCAAGAAAGAATTTGCTGAACTTATGCTTGATGGCAGAAACTATCTGACCTGGGCCATGGATGTCAAGATTAACTTGTCATCCAGGAATATGATCAGCACTATAACCACACCTGCTCCAGGTGCTCCTGCTATACCAGAACCGGCAAAGTATGCTGCTTTACACTTTATTCGACATCACCTTGATCCTGCCTTGAAAGATGAGTACATGATGGAGGAAAATCCTCTATCGTTGTGGGACTCCTTAAAGGGTGATGCTACCTGAAGCGCAAAGGCAATGGACACTTATCCGTTTTCAGGATTTCAAGTCCATTGCGGCATACAATTCTGCCGTGCATCAAATCAACTCTAAGTTGAGATTCTGCAATAGTGCAGTTTCGGATGCAGATCTCATTGAGAAGATGCTCTCTACTTTCCATCCTAGTATGAGGTTGATTGATGAACATCATCGTAACCAAAAGTATAGGAAGCATTCTGAATTGATATATGCACTTCTTCAGGCAAAAAAGCACAATGAAATTCTTGATAAGAATAATCGTTCCCGTCCAACGGGAACATTGCCGCTACCTGAAGCACATTTCAATTCTTACAATGCTCAAAACTTCCGTGGTTCAAAGAAGAACCGTGTGAGGTTTAAGGGAAAGTGGAAGCGCAATGAGAATAAGAATAGCCATGGAGTCCAAAAGGGCAAGAATCATTTCAAGAGAAATGATAGGGGTAACAATTCACAAGGTTGTTACCGATGTGGTTGTAACACTCATATTGCAAAGAAGTGTACAACTTCTAAGCATTTGGTGTCGCTGTATCAACAATCAATCAAAGGCAAGAAGGCCCAAGGGCACCAGTACGAAGCTCACTTCACTGGACCGATGGTCGAGAGTTCCTAAGGTGTTCAACATAACAGTGTTCAAGAGAACATGGAGAACTAATCAGCCTCACCAAAAGGAAGGACCAACACTTCATGCTAAAGACATGCTAGTGGATTTCACTTCTACTAGTGACATATATGGAGACCAACTTTAGTCTCCTCGTAGTGTCATAAGTATTGTGATGATGTCCTTTAGATATATTGTGTGTTGTAAAATATTTGTGTCATAAGACATATGGTATTGTAATAATTATGCAGTCAAACATAATATATTGTAATACGTGAGCAGACATACATAGTATGTATTGTATGTATATATTCTATATGAGTTTGGATAAAATATTGATTTTTATTCTTTTCTCTATAGAAATCTTTTGAAAAATCCAATGGAGGAGAAAATTTGTTTAGCGGATAGTGGAGCCTCTAACACAATATTACGGGAGGTTAAATACTTTCAAACTCTAAAAAAGAGTAAGGGGAATGTCATGACTATCGGTGGTCGCGACACCGTCATTGTTGGTTTTGGTCAGGCCACATTTACACTCCCAAATGGTACGAAGCTTATGATCCAGGAGGCATTGTTGTATCCGGATTCAACTCGTACATTACTGAGTTTTAAGGACATCCGGAGTAATGGCTACCACATCGAAACTCATGAATGTGGTGAGGTTGAAAGCCTACTCATAACTCAGAAAAAGGGTTCCGAAAGAAAGACCCTTGAGAAACTTCCTGCTCTATCTTCTGGATTGTATTATACATACATAAAGCCAGAGCCACATTTGGCATATAAAATAATTTTCCAAAATCTTGATAAATTCAAGATATGGCATGATCGTCTGGGTCATCCTGGTGTGGAGATGATGAGGAAAATTATAGATGGTTCAATTTGACACAACATAACGGTTGCTAATTTCCATAAATCCTCGGATTTTGTATGCACTGCGTGTGCAACTGGGAAATTCATCACTAGACCCTCGTACCTGAAGGTCATGAATGAATCACTAAATTTTCTTGAACGCATTCAAAGAGATATATGTGGTCCAATTCAACCGTTATCGGGACCATTTAGATATTTTATGGTACTCATTGATGCATCTACAAGATGGTCAAATGTGTGTCTCATATCGACAAGGAACCATGCATGTGCAAAGCTGATTACTCAAATCATAAAATTGAGAGCTAATCATCCTGAACATAGGATAACATCCATCAGAATGGATAATGCTGCTGAATTTAGTTCACGAGCATTCAATGATTACTGCTTAGTTTTGGGCATAACTGTGGAACATTCTGTACCGTATGTACACACACAAAATGGTCTTGCGGAATCACTTATCAAGAGGATCAAGTTGATAGCAAGACCGCTCCTACAGAATTGTAATCTCCCAACTTCATGTTGGGGACATGCGGTGTTACATGCCGCGGAATTGATACAAATTCGACCAACTGCATACCATACGGCCTCCCAGTTGCAGTTAGTACGTGGAAATCAACCAAGTATTTCCCACCTTCGAAGATTCGGTTGCGCTGTGTACGTGCCGATATCACCACCTCAGCGTACATCGATGGGTCCACATAGAAAGATGGGTATCTATATGGGGTACACTTCTCCGTCGATTATAAAGTACCTAGAGCCTCTAACAGGGGATCTCTTCACAGCCCGGTACGCTGATTGCATCTTCGATGAGGATATGGGGAGAAAATGACCACAAAAATGCCAGGAAATAGATTGGAATCTTGAAGGCATTCAGTCTTTAGATCCACGTACGAATGAATCTGAACTGGAGGTTCAGAGGATAATAAATTTGCAAAATATTGCAAATAATCTGCCAGATGCATTTACTGACTATAAAGGTGTTACTAAATCCCATGTTCCCGCTATGAATGTCCCAGAGAGAGTTGAGATAGCTAAGACCACTCAACTGCTCAAGAGGGGGAGAAATCTAGACAAAAAGGACAAAATTTCTCCAAAATGTCCGCGGGGAATGATGATGTCTAAAATAGTAAATGTAGGTCAACCGCCGGTTGACGTTCAACCAAGTGTTGAAGAAAGACACCTAAAGGATGTTCATCATCCAGGGCCCAGCACAAGTGTGCACACAAATATAGGTGCTAGGACATTGGAACACCTCGATTCAATCGTTGAGGGAAATCACGATGAGTTTGAAGGTATTGAAGAGATTTCTACAAACTATGTAGAATCAGGAGAATCATTCAACAGAAAGTCTACAAATGTCGACATATTTTTCTCCTCAAAGATTGCAAATGACCTGGCATTGGACCGTGAACCTAAGACCATGGCAGAGTGTATGAAACGCTCGAACTGGTCCAAATGGATGGTTGCAATTGAGGATGAACTGCACTCGCTTACCAAGAGAGGGGTATTTACTGCAGTAATACCTACTCCTCAGAATGTTTTCCCCGTTGGGGCAAAATGGGTATTTGTTCGAAAGAGGAACGAAAACAATGAGGTGGTGAGATATAAGGCGAGGCTTGTAGCACAAGGTTTTACACAGAAACCTAGTATCGATCACGATGAAACATATTCTCCTGTGATGAGTGGAATCACGTCCCGATACTTGATATCACTGGCAGTGCAAATGAATTTGTATATCCAATTGATGGATGTGGTGACCGCATATTTATATGGTTCACTAGATATGGATATCTACATGAAAGTCCCTGAGGGAATGAAGATTCCGGATCCGAAGGCTGATCGCAAAATGTACCGCGTAAAGCTACAGAGGTCGTTATACGGCTTGAAACAATCGGGTAGAATGTGGTACAACCGACTAAGTGAGTTCCTTTTACAGAAAGGGTACTTGAATGATGATGATTGTCCATGTGTATTCATCAAGAAATCTACTAAAGGATTTTGTATAATCTCTGTGTATGTGGATGATTTGAATATCATTGGTACTACACAAGAGATACATGAGGCTAGTAATCATCTTAAGACGGATTTTGAGATGAAAGATTTGGGTAAAACCAAATTTTGTCTCGGTTTACAACTTGAACATATTTCTTCTGGAATATTGGTTCATCAGTCTGCTTATATCCAAAAGATATTGGAGAAATTTAATATGGATAAAGCATACTTGTCAAAAACACCTATGGTTGTTAGGTCTCTTGATAGAGACAAAGATCCTTTTAGACCTAAGGATGACGATGAAGAGGTATTGGGACCAGAGTTTCCATACCTTAGTGCAATTGGTGCACTAATGTATCTAGCAAACTGCACGAGACCTGATATATCGTTTGCAGTTAATCTGTTGGTTAGATACAGCTCATCGGCGATAAAAAGGCATTGGGCTGGTGTGAAGAATATTTTAAGATATCTTCAGGGCACCAAAGATCTTGGTTTGTTTTATCAGAAAAATCAAGAGAGAACTATGGTGGGGTATTGTGATGCTGGATACTTATCAGATCCCCATAATGCTAGATCACAGACTGGATTTGTCTTCTTACATGGAGGTACAGTCTTCTCTTGGAAGTCGACAAAGCAAACATTGGTGGCTACGTCCACGAATCATTCTGAGATAATTGCTTTGTATGAAGCATCACGAGAATGTGTATGGCTTCACGGAATGATGAACTTTGTCCAAAGTTCAAGTGGGATTGGTTCGCTAGAATCACCCATCATTATCTATGAGGATAATGCTGCTTGTATTGTACAGATGCAGACATGTTATATTAAGAGCAATATTACAAAGCATATTGCTCCTAAGCTGTTTTATCCCCATGAGTTACAAAAGAGTGGGGAAATAAATATTTTACAAATAAAGTCATGTGATAACCTCGCTGATTTGTTTACCAAGTCATTACCAAATTCGTTGTTCCACAAATATGTCCATGGAATTGGTATGAGGAGACTTCGTGACTTGCAAAGTTCACGGGGAGAAATCTCTCAGGTTAAGACCTGTTAAAGATTATCAAATCTTCAGTATTGCATTCTTTTCCTTTGTGAGTTTTACTAACAGTTTCTCACGTAAGGTTTTTAATGAGGCAATATCAGTACAAGCATGGATGACGTTTGTCATTTTCTCCTTATTTTTCCACAGGGTTTTTGAAAGGAGTTTTTCATGGCATATTGTATCTTTCTCCTCTATTTTTCCCATAGGATTTTTGGAGGAGGTTATTCTAAGGAAGATCAGTCGCAAGGACAAGCAAGGATTAGGGGGAGTGTTAGGATTTATTTGATATTGTAAATAAGAGATAATCCTGTGTTGTAACCGAATGTCGGTTCCTCGCTACCGACGTTCCCACGTATCCCCTCCCCTCACGATCGGACGTGACCTCTCTCTCACGTCCCTTCACCTTGTATATATACCGAAACATTGATGGAATAGAATATCAGTCGATTCATTTATTGATCAGACTTTCACACATTCAAAGGTGATGGATGATAACACAGATATTGGGGTGTTCGACTGTTCGTGTTGGGATGGTTTCTAGACTAGTGTCAGAGATCATGTCTACTTATTTGTAACACTCACTCATAATTAATTCAAAGGATCCGAGGCGTGATAAGAAGTTTAACTTGAAATTTCAATTTTGGAGTTCCTTTGGACCATGTACCGAAGATCACAGCAAAAACATGCCCTGTGTGCATGTCCCGGTAATGCCTGCACCGTGTTACTATAAGCATACACTGCCCACAGGGATCATAGCTACACTATGGCCTTTGTGGATATCCAAGTAATGCTAAGTTGCAGCAACACTATTTATAATTTTTATTACTTTTAGGATTCTTTGTACTGCTGTTGATGATTATTAATAGATCGGTGGAATTTCACAAAAAAAAATGTTGCAGCAAGGTGTACAAAACCAGCTGTGATACTTAATGCAATCTTTGCACCAAAAAATAACCCAGATGTAAAAATAGCCCTCCACATCCTGACTCACTATGTCAATAAAGCCAATGTTTACATGAGAATATGAGTCTATCGTTCAATGGGAGTTGAGGCATGTTGATCAGCATGGACTGCATTAATGTGAAATACAGAACATATAAGCTTGACTGGAGCATTGGATTACAAGCCATGGCCTGTGTTCATGCTTGATCCACTGTGCAGATACCTCGCTGTGAATCTGCGATGTATTTCTCTAACTATTTCAGAATTATGTATGATTCACGAGTAAGAAGTCTGGCTAATGTCTACATACAAAGATAAAAAAACATGAAGCAAAGGTGTAATATATCACAAAAAGTGTGTATGCTATGCTATACTAGTCTTTTAGACAGATCTTCGCGATCTTCTGTATTAGCTTCATGATAATATGATTCTATCATTGAGAGTTGAGTCATGTTGATCAGCATGGACTGCATTAATGTGAAATACAGAACATATAAGCTTGACTAGACCATTGGATTACAAATCCGTGGCATGCGTTAATGAATCTGTGATGTATTTTTTCTACCTATTTCTAATATGTACGATTCACAATTAAGGTGATTCACAAGTAATAAGTCTGGCTAATGCCTACATACAAAGATAAAAAAAAATGACGCAAAGGTGTAATATACCACCAGAACTATGTATGCTATACTACGGTGCTCTAATGTGGAGGTACAACCGGTCAATCTTCATTTGCAAGATTCTGTTAGACAGAATCTTCTGTATCAGCTTCTATGCTGCTCGGCATCGAGTGAGGAGAACGGATACTTCCAGGTGTTTGACAGGCCGCCATCGTCTTGCAATGCTCTGCCTCGTCGTCACGTATATTGACGAATACATCATACAAGTTATCTACAGTGGTACAAGGCAAACAGTTAGAACTTCATGCTCATAATTTTTAGAGTGAAAGCATTGAAGAGGAGAATTTGACTTCTTGTTTATAGACGCTATGTTATCGGTACAGACAGTCAAAACCAAAATTCAAGGAGCAGGAGCTAGTAGTTCAGGTAACAATCTGCTGAAACGAATCATGAGTGTGATTTGATGGTTCTTATATTATATGTTCCAGCAAATGGTGGTAACGATCACACTTGTCCAATGAACTCATGACTTAACCAGGTGAATTAGTGAAACCCTGCTATTCTGCCAAAGTTAACTCAGTGAAGTTGTCAAGAGGGAGAAAGAACTATACCAACTTTAGGCCTCCTAGAAGATGGGGCTCTTGACGTTTGAAACTCATCTGAGGAAAAATCCATAAAAGCAATAAGCATAGATGTCAATGGTTAATATAAAGCATTAAAATAAATACTCAAGTTAAAGTAAGGGCCTACCAAATAGGTAAAGATCCTCATTCATGTAATAGTCTATAGCTGCCTCTGGAGCTGGTAATTTTATCAACTCCTCTGATGAAAAAGAGAAAAGTAACGTACAATTACGGAATGAGAAATTGTCCAGTGCCCAGGTAGGGATCAAAACTATGTAACAGGCTCAATAAATTCTGAACAGAAGGTAGTTCTAAGATGGGAAACAAGAGGTAACCAACTTAACTATGCAAGGTAATAATCAAAATAGCCAGGGTACTGTTATTCCATAGAATCCTAGGTATATAGAAGTTAAAGCATAACACACAGAACACAAGGTGGTGGTTAGCTATTCTACAAGTTGTCAATTCATCAATATGAGACATGCACAACAGGAAGAATAGTTAGCTCATTAAGGTTGACGTACCTCCATTGAGCTTAAGGAACTTGTCATAAGTTGAGTATGCGTGCCTCTCAACACATTCAGAAAAGTGGTCTGTATATAATAAGATAACCGAGTTCAAGCATTATCATCATAAAAGCACACTGATGAAAAAGAAACAGTAATTCATAATTGGAAATAATAATTGTACTCACATGCCATTCTTGGGCTCAGCATGTACATGCCAACAGCTATAAAGTAGTAAAAAAAGGCACTAAACCGCGCAAGAAAGCGATCAATCCATTCGGAATTGCCACCCAATTCCTGATATGTGCAGAGAGGAGGAAGAAAG
Source organism: Avena eriantha (assembly GCA_910589775.1). Classification (NCBI taxonomy): domain Eukaryota; kingdom Viridiplantae; phylum Streptophyta; class Magnoliopsida; order Poales; family Poaceae; genus Avena; species Avena eriantha. The sequence continues at coordinate 16,911,361 of OU342741.1, read as the reverse complement.
TAAGATACATGCAATAACATAATCCAAACAGAACACTATCTCGAGATCAGGCAACGACAGGACAGCTAACAACAAAATCCATTTTGGCATAACATTGAGTGGACATAAATATAGAGATTATGATCATACTTCCATGATCAAGAGGTGATGGAACTCATTCATGCTTTCAGCAAAGTGCACTTTGATGTAATCCGCTCTCCTCGACCAGCCGAAGGTCTCGTACAAGTGAAGCACGGATATAAACGCTGCGCAACAGGTAAGCAGTCAGCAGCAAAGAGGCACTAAAATGGTACGCGAGAGCCGTGGCAAGAAAATTAACCATATGTACTGCAAAACTCAGTGATCTAAATGCTATGGAGAGCATGTAAGAGGAGACCCTCACCGAAATACGGCACCCTGGCGATGGTCTCGAGCACGAAGAACCTGGCGTAGTCGCGGTCACGGTACAGAAGATCAAGTATGGCGATGATAAAATCCTGTGGGATCGCACAAGAACCGCATGTTCAGAGTTCAGTCAGGCTTAAAATCTGATCCCAGATCTCTATATCGCGGGAGCCTGGAGTCAGCGGACGGCTGTGATGTATCACTAAATCGCTCACCGTGAGGAAAATGTTGAAGGACTGCTCGAGCCTCACGACCCAGTCATCGTCGTCCGTGAGCGCCACCGCTTCCGGAGGGCCCGCCGCCGCTTCCCTGACCGGGAAGGACTCCTCCACGGTCTCCTGCGTCGTCGTCTCGCGCTGCGTCGCCTCCGCGCGGAACCTCCCCCTCCTCCTGTGCAGCAGGGCAAGCCAAAGTTGCAGAGGGACTAGAGAGAGAGGTGTATGGCGAGGAGGAAGAGGGGGATCGAGTCGAGCGGGTTACCCGGAGACGAGGACGGCGGGCCTGCTGGCGCGGGGAGGGAAGGGGAGGAAGGAGCGGGGAGAGCACCCGGCGAGGTTGGAGGAGAGCGCGACCGGGATAGGGGACGCGGAGGCTGAGGCGACCCCCGCCATGGTGGTGGACTGGTGGAGTTTGGGCTGTGTGCGTGTGGAAGTACGAGAGGAGCGCGGCACCGCCGTGAGGGAAGAGGTTTGGTCAGTATATTCGCGCGAGCGCTTCCGTGATTTGTCGTCTGGGGGGGAGTGGGACGGCGAGGGAGTGGGCGGCGGCACCCGGCACGGCAAGTGTCCGTCGACGAGCGGGACGGAGGAGACGAAGCAAGTCCAGCCTGATCGAGTGGCGAATGCGTGGATGAGCCGGTGCCGACTGGAGCCCAGTCACGTGGGCCGCTTTGGCATATGCGAAGTCAGTCGGTATCCCGATAAGCATAGCATTCTAGATTTTTTTCCCCGAATTTCTTGGTAAAAAGAATTTTAAAACTAATAAATATTATAAATAGTTTCGTGGACCACCTAGCGACAACTACAAACAGTAGCACGAGCCGAATGCGCGCCGCCTTCCTCGCCCTCTATCACCGAAGGCGGACAAAGTTTGCGTAGTAGAGTTTGTTGTCGTAGACATACACGAAGTTGTTGTGCTAACTGCTAAGGCTCCAAAAGACCAACGCACTTTAGCAACAACCATCGTCAATGATGACATCCGTAAATCAGAAGAAACTGCTTTGAACTCACACCAACAAACACAAAAACAGACCAGATCCTAGAAGATCCGTCTGACATACGACTCCACGCGCCCTTCGCCGGCACTAGATGCACTACCGGAACGAGGATAAAGCGGGAAGGACCTTATTCTTACTTTAAGATGTAGCCGCCGCTTCAATATTCCGAGAAAGACACACAAAAAAAAGACCTAAAAAACGTGAAACCTCCCACCGGGGAGAAACCGTGGTCCACCACACCTCCGAGGCTGTGAGGCCACTGGAGGCGGAGTAGACCGGGGTCGCTGCCCGCGGGAGTACCAAACCCTAGATGGGTTTTGTGTCGCCTCCTAGTCACCCGCTCTGCCTAAAACGGGTTTGGTTATGTGTTGTTAGACTTTATATATCTTAATATACTTAGTATATAATATGACAATGTCTTACTTTATCACTATCACATTATGACAATGTCTTACTTTATCACTATCACATGGTATTTGTAGTACCCTGATTTAACTTATCGATGTCAGCGTGGCAAGAAATTGCTCGAGGTCGCCAGATTCAATAAATAAATGCAACACTTACATGGTTGACCTCTATGGAGGATACCGAATGTGATAAAAAAAATCTAATTTACAGACATTTAAGGTATTTATTTAAGTATAGGTTAAATTGAAAAAGGAACACATCCGGTAGTATCTTGATACCGCGATACAATTCTATGAATCCATATTCGGGACAAGCAAACGAAACTGAAACCCTGCATATGTATCATGAACGAAACTGAAACCCTGCAAATGTATCATGTGTCCGATTGTAGGATTAGCGGTAGTAGAAGTGAAACACGCTAAGAGTTCCTCTCTCAATTTTTGGCAGGAGGAAATGAAAGACAGGTAGTGCCAATTTAGAGGTGCCTGAGGAATAAAATCATCGTTTGCTTGGATGAAGTGGAAATTTGCGAGAGATTAGACATGGGAGAGTCTAACTCTCACCATGTTAATAACAGGGTAAATGGTGGGGATTACAATGGTTGCACTGCAGAGAACATCTCAGTTGTTCGGGTGCAGATTGGTTTACAAAGAACATCTCAGACATTCATCATGTAAATTGACATATCCCTGCCTCTTACTTGCAGAGCTGCAGCATGCAAATTTGTAACCCAGGGGAACTGTATCATGCGTCGACCAGGCAACCGCACTCTGGAGTTCTCCAAACCAGGACACAAACACCCCAAGGACTAGCATACACAGTGTCCCCATCTATCCAGTCGAACAAGCCTAGGGCTACTATAATTTCTGCTCTCGGGGTACATCAGATCAGACGAATGTTTCGTACAAAACTTAGTGCTATCAAAGCAGTCAAGTTCAGCCTGCTGCTGCCTGAGAGCTACTGCTAATGCTCGCAGATGCCACAGGGGCCTCGGTGCCCAGACCCTTCACAGAGGCCCCGTTAATCGAGGGGGCCTCGGCGCCGTTACCCGACAGCCGAGGGGCGTCCGAGCTCTTGGAGGCGTGTCGGTTGCTCCTGAGCCTGTTTCTAAGCTTGCTGAAGGGCCGCCAGTGCCACCTGTTGTGCGACTTTATTTGGCCCATCAGCTTCTGCTGCTCCCTCCGGAAGGCCCGCCGGGCGTACCAAGCTCCACCGCGCCACCCTAGGGCGTACCTGGTGATCACAAAAGATTGTCAGGCGATGGATTATGTGCAGCACTCACTCGTGTAACTAATTCAAAATAAGTGAGGCATGACAGGAAGGTAGCATAAAATTTCAGTTTTGGAGTTTCTTTGATCTATGTACTGTAGACCAAAACAACCAGGACATTCTAGTACTCCCTCCGTCCCAAAATAAGTGACTTGCATTTATCTAGATTTGGATGTACTCCCTCCGTTTCAAAATATAAGATATTTTAACTTTATGAATAGAGTGCACGTAAACTCCTTTTAGTGTGTAGGTTCATCTAGGTTTGGAGTGAACCTACATACCAAAAGGAGTCTAGATACACTTCTTTCAGAAAGTCAAAACATCTTATATTTTAAAACGGAGGGAGTACCTATATACTAAAACATGTCTAGATACGTGTGAATCTAGACAAATTCACGTCACTTATTTTGGGACGGAGGGAGTACTAAATAAGTGGTAACATCACAGCTAGGCCTTTGTGCATATCCAAGTGGTGCTAAGTTGGAGCAGGGTATACAAAACCAGCTGTGATACTTAATACAATTTATGCAGGAAATGCGTCTAACTCAGTATTCAGCGAATGTGTATATGAGCATATGATCCTTTCATTGATTGATAGTTGAGATGCATTGATCAGCATGGACTGGATTAATGTGACAATGCAGAATATATAAGCTTGAGTGCTTGACTACGGAATTGGAACCTTAAGTATGTAAAAGTAAATAACATGCCTGTTGACAGAAGAAATTACATATAGTACAGAAACCAATATAGTAAACATGAATTACTAAGAGTAGGAAATTTGTACATTAAACATACCCAACAACCGAAGTTGTCAATGCCGTGGCTATACAAGCTGGAGTACTAATATTGTAGGAAGTGACAATCTTTTTAATCTCATCATGTTCATTCCTGTGAGTATCCTTCAACTGTTCAGAAGATAAATAAAAGATGGATATCAATGATTATCCAAGAATATCAGTAAAAGTAGCAAGTAAACCACTGAATCAAGTTTGAAAGGGGAAACGAAAGCATATGCTTCAAACTCTATGAAAGTTGTGACAATCAGAGTGTAGAATCCATTGTACTAAATGCGTCATAACTTATTTTGGAGATATCACCGTAGATAGAAAACGAGATGAACACAACAAAACGCATTTTAATCTCATCATAAAAAAAAATGAAAGCATGTAGCACTGAAATAATAAAAGAGCACATATGCACATGTATTCGAATTGTCTTATGCTCCATAATTCAAATCCTACCCCCTGGAGCAATCCTGAACTTTTGTCGAGAAATGCACATAGGAAAGGAAAACAATATACTGCATTCACAAAAAAAATAGCAAATGAACAGACTATCTCCTAAAATGCTTACAGATTGCTCAATTGAATGAAGCCTCTTGTCAATCTTCGATTGCTGCATATGACGAAAAGAATAACCTATAACAAGAAATTAACAGCGTCTGTTAGGTTTTTCGAAATCATCCAGAAAGAGAATTTCCAAAATAACTTCAGACACTGGTAGACATCATGGAAGACAACATGACCAAAACATAAAGTGGATTTCCAATACATTGTACTACATGAAAGGGGATCTAGCAGTGCAAAAGGCAAGTAGTCTGACTTGAAATGAAGCACAAATGATCCCACAAAATATAATCGCACAAGTTGGAATTACTTAACGTTTAATTAGGTAAGGGGCAAAAGTAGTTCTACATGTCAACTTATAAGAACTGTTTCATGCCAACTAAACTGAGGATCACCAAAGAATCCAACAGCAAGAGATATAACTAATTTCTCAATTACCTTAAATCTGCCCAGTTGTACATTGTGGCAAAAAATAGTGCTCTACTGCAGCTCTAATTCAAATTGAGGCATGTTCTGCAGTCTTACAAATACTAGCAAACTAATATAGGTTTAGCAGTTTAGCAGTTGCACAACTGCGCCACATGGATACAGGAACTGACAAAAAATACTCATCAATTAGATGGTAACTTGGCCCACTTGCATTCAGCCATCGCCACCAATGAGACCGTCTGAAACAGAATAGCTCTAGTGCAGCTGTAGTTCCAATCTTCCAACTGAGATGTGCTAGACAGTCTTACATTAGCTAAATGGATTAATAAGGGTTTGGCAGCATAGCAGTTGCACAACTTAAAAGAACTGTTTCATGCCAACTAAACCGAGGATCACCAAAGAATCCAACAGCACAAGTTATAAGTAATTCCCAAATTACCTTAAATCTGCCCATTTACAAGTACATCATGACAATAAATATTGGTCTACTGTAGTCCTAATTCAAATTGAGGCGTGTTCTGCAGTATTACTTATAAAAAACTCATCAATTAGATGGCAACATGGTGCACTTGCATTCAGCCATCACCACTAGTGAGACCCCTTTCGAAACAAAATTGCTCTGGTGCAGCCGTGGTTCCAATCTTCCAATTGAAGTGCGTTCGATAGCCTTAGATTAGCTAAATGGATTAATAAGGGTTTGGCAGCATAGCAGTTGCAGAACTGCTTCACTCCCTCCTTAGATTACAGCGATTAAAAAACTAATCAGCCTGAGTGTCAGTGATACACTCTGAATCCGAAAACAGAGTACGGAGTTATGAACTGCGGGGAAAGCAGGAGCGTACCGGCCCAGGCCGTGAGGACGGAGGCGATGGAGGTGCCGACGGTGAACACGACGCGGTGGCTCTCGAACACTTCCTGCACGCACGCACGCATCGATGGATTACACACGCTGGTCAAATCAAATCACGAGAGGCAGGGGGGACGTGGTAGGGTTTGGTTTGGGTCGGGAAGCTGACTGACCTTGGTGGAGAAGAAGGTGTCGCGGACGGCGGCCCAGGAGTTGGTCGCCCGCCGCCGGACGTTGGGCAGCAGCGCCACGCGGCGCGCGCCGCCCAGCAGCCGAGCCGCCATCTCGCCCGACCTCGGTGTCCTGCTCGGTGGGGGATTTTTTTTTTCAGGAAGGGCGTTTTGAGTCGGATTGGTTTCCTTGTCGCCGCGACGAGTGCGCGACCAACTTGCTAAGAAAGAAACGAACGGACGCCGGCGAGGGGTGCCAAATACTAGCGGCTACGGGAGCGTCGGTCGGGGAGTACAACGCGGCGGCGGTAGCGGATACTGGATCGGAATCGTTTTCCTTGTACGGAGTACATTGGCTATTTTTTTTTGTAGCTATAAAAAATAGAGTATATCAAAAGATTATCCGTACTACTCATTCGAAACACCAGGTAAGTACAACATAAGCACACCAAGTACAATATTATGTAGCATAACGGAGTTTCAAGATTAACAAAATAACTACGAATGCCTCTTTAGCGATAAAAATGTCACGAGTCTCCCCTTCTCTTGCTTCATCTCGTTCTAAACCACTCTCCTTGAGTCGCAAAAGCATGCCTGGCTCACTCCACGCTCCTCTCGGCCAGCGCCGCGTGGAGGCAGATGCATAGCACGGGATGTACGTAGTAGTTGTAGGCTTAGTTCTAGGGTTAAATCGTCTAGGGTTAGGATTATGTTGGGAAGTGTGCTTCGGTGCTCCCCAAACTTAAGTTTGTATGAGTCAGTTTTCTGACCCGTCAAAAGTCATATCCAGGCTATATATATATACCTCCATATATGTGTACTCGGTCGAGCTGGGTATACGCCACGTTCTCATCGGCTGATCCCACCTCCCGTTATAGTGATCTATGTCTTTGCATGCCACGTTTTGAATTTTTGTTGCCGTTGTTATATACCTCCCAATTTCCGCCCCCTATGGGCACGTGAGTATACGTGTACAGTGAATATATGTCTAAAAGAACCATACAGGTTTGGGTGGGTTCATACGGTCTTGGAAACGAATCGGTATCGAGTTTTTGTTCTCAAAGTTTGAAAAGGAGGAGGGACACCGAAGCAAAAAGTGTTAGGTTGGTGTTTCCCATGTAGCGTATGTGTGATGCCATCTTGGATCTTGTCCTCGACGGCTGACGAGTGGTGCTAGGAATTGGAGATCCGGTCGCCTCGACTGACGTTCCGACGTTCATGGTGGACGGAGGCTGAGATCGACTTTGGCCAGAGCTCCTCCCAAACAAGCTCGTGGTCTTGCGTCGAGCATGTCCTTTGAGATCCGTTGCCCTCTCTATTTTCATGCCATCAAGGAGATGGGGGAGGGGAAAGGCGTAGTGCACCTTGGTATCGGTCTACACGGTAGGGAAGTTTGGTTGCTCCACCCATTGGGAGCGCATCCTCGACGACGCTTCAATGGCCTCATGTCGTTTTGTCATCGACTCTTAAGGCCTAAAGGTGGTCGCTCCGAGCTTTTGTGTATGCGAATAATCTTGGAATCCTTTGCCAGCGCCAACCCACATGACCTCCCACCCGGTGTGCAAAGGTAGGACCTTTAGCTCCAGCACCGTGGCGCTCCTTTTTTTGCCCCTCCCCCTCCCCCCAGTTCCCAACACTGGACAGTTCTATATCAACGCATATGTCATGCTCATACGTCCCATCTAGTCTAGTAGTCCCAATCATTTCGCTAAAGGACATTTTATGATGATAGATTATCCGATCTACCTCTTGCCCATGTTGCCTAGAACGGCGAAACAAGGACGCTAGTCGCTAGCATGGGCATCGCCCGTTGCCCTAGCACCATTCGCTCTCTCAACCTGCTACTTGCAACCGACCCCCACTGGAAATTTATGGTTGATCAAAGTTTTGCCCCGACATCCCAACTCCCAATCTAGAGGCGATCAAGGTTTGATCAATTGGTCTTCCCTATTATTTTATCTAGGTATCTTGATAAATCTAAAATTCTTGCAGTGTTTGAATTCAGTTTATAGAGTAGGAATAATCATGCCTTATAGTAATAGCTATGTCTCTAGTGCTGCAAATTGGAAGTATACTTCAGTTCTTTTTCACAATATAAGGCCAAAATTTAGATTTTGCTTAGGGCCATCCATCTCTGGAGACGCCTAAACCTTCATCCTTTTCATTGTGCTACCAATCCAAACATATCGAGAACCAATGGTATCATTGTTGGTTTAGACGATAAATTGGTCAAGTTTATCATCATGTTTAATTTTATGGATAGCGTAAGATTTTTTTAGTGAAAAAATATGTCATTTATTACATATTAATTCCATATATTTTCTTACTAAGTGTATAGATATCCGATTTTACACGGAGAAAAGAAGAAGAAGATTTGAAAAAGCCAGCCATAGTCTGAAGTACCACGGGTCTCCTAAAGTAGGAAAAACGTTATCGGTGGCGCACCAAAACAACTTTCTGTGACGCATCTAGCAGTCGTCACTAAATTGTCGCCATTAAAATTATATTTCTGTGGCGCATATGCATATGCACCACAAAATTTTCCAAATTATGTGCACAGAATTCTGTCCCAGATTCTGTGGCGCATATAGCTATATGCGCCACAGAATTCTATGGTACATTCTATGCGCCACAGAATCATTTTTTCAGAATTTTGAAATTTTCAGAATCTGGTACTAATACAGGTATATAACAGGTATATTACAGGAAATACACAAAAATTAACAGAAATTCACAGAAAAGCTGCACACAGTAGTACAAATGTTCCAGTTCACATATAATACACCAACAAGCACGAATGTTCACAAGTGTTCATCAATCACATCACTTAGAACCGAATAAGTGTACAAGTATATTTTACAAGTGTTCATCTCACTCACATAACTTACAACTGCGCAATGTTGTCACCGCCTATACCTTAGGACAAAATGTAGTACAGCGTAACCGCGATGCCGGTGAGGAGGAGCGGCACCAAGATCTTCGTCCGGTTCTTCTTCCACACGTGTCTCCTCTACTTGGCCACCGCCTCCTCTCTAGTCGTGTATCCCTTGTAGCTGTTGCTGCTGAACTTGTCCACTTGTTGGTGGCAGTCCACCCACTCCTCGTAGACACCTGGAACCCGACCCTTGTACACAATGTACGTCGGCATCTCTATTGACAAGGCATATTAGTACATCATGCAAATATATATGTTGACAAATATTAGAGCAAGGCATTCATAAACTTAAAACAATGCGTCGATGACAATGAAAGAAACACGATAACATGTCCGACACAATAACAACGACGGTTTCAAGCTAGGCAAGTTAAGTTTTTCGACACACACACTACATGTCCACCGATACACACGCTCTCTCGGTCAAGTAGCCTTCTCCTCGCAGGGCGCCGGGAACGGCTTGTACATGTCTTCCGTCATCCACGTCCTAAAGTCGCCCTGCGCCTTGAGGCGGGCTTCGATCTCCCTCTTGGTGAACGACCTGGGCTGGTGTAAGAGCCCACCATGTGTGTTGACCTGTTGCATGATGATATGTGACAGCTTCACCTGCGTATCATGGAAGTCTTTCCTGAGATCGGGGTCACTGATCCCATGCAACTTTTGGGCCCATCCTTGGAGAGAAGATGGCAGCGTTAGCATCTCGCAATCTCGGACAAACCCTTTGAGGTGATGGCAAACGTAGAAGGCCTCCTTCACACTATCAGACGGCTGCTTGACGCAGGGTAACTCGAACACATGCTTGAACTTGTGTCGGCCATCGTCCTTGTAAGCCCCCCCTTATAGTTGAAGGGGCCTCCCTGATTGGCATAGCCCTCAATAGCATCATCCAGAACGCTCCTTACTCTGGCGTAGTTCTTCCTCCTCGCACTCCCCGAGTCGAAGTAGGTGGCAAGTGAATACCTCGTGGAGAGGACGATGAGCGTGCAGTACTTATCTCTGCGCAACACACAATGTGGAACGGGATGTTGGAAAAGAGCAATGGAAAGAAATACTTATGTGTTACGACGGCGATAGGAGGATGTGTACACTTACTCGGGAAAGAAAGGCACAAGGATGTTGTCCTTCCTCTTGTTGTCCATCAATAACTTCTGAAGGTAGGACTTTGCCCGGGCCCGGGTCCTTGTTCCTTCTTCCAGCTGGCTATCCTGCATGTAGTAGGGATCCGCTATCGCGACGAACGGGGTGTCCTCTCTCTTGACCTTCATCGCCAGATTGAGCGCGAATAGGCGGACCAAGTTATAGTCCAGCCGTCTCGAGTGGAACAGCTTGAAGATGTCCTCGTAGGCTATGAAGAACACATCCGCGGGGGCATCGGTGATGAAGCCCACGTCCTCCGGCACCTTGGCGGTGAACACCGGGTAACTCGGGTCCTTGTCCTTGAGAAGGAGGCCCTCCAGTGTCAGGACACCTTCATGCAAACTCATCATAGCTCCCGAAGCCAGGCGGCGCAGTTCTGGAGGCAGTATGGGCTGACCAGCTTCATGCACTCTGGTCAAGCCATCCTCGCGGGGTGGTACAACATCGTCCCGGTAACAGATCGGAGCGGGCTAGCTCGGAGCCTTGTCCTTGTTCCTGTTCGGCCTCTTCCTCACCCTCTTCCTCTTCGCATCAGCAGCCTCCACTGGCAATGCTAACCCGTCACCGGCCGTCCTGCGGAGTGTGTCAGGGCTGAAAATGATTCCGGCCGATGGAGGTTGTGTCTCGGCGGCCGGAGGCATCTCCTGAGAAAACCAACGGAAGACCAGGCGCTTCTTGGGATGGCTAGCTTGATCGCGGAATGATGGTTCTTCAACGAGAGGAGGCATGAACGGTCCTTTGCTGGCGCCGGTGTTGACGAAGGCATTAACGTCGACCGGTGCATCATCATCATCATCCACCTCGATGTTGGCATCGAAGGCCACCATGTCCATGCCATCCTAGGGTGGTGACAATGGCTGTTGCGGTTCCACGGCCTTGCCTTTAGGCAGGGGCGATGGCGGTCAAGGAGCAACCACGCCCTTGGCTGCTTGTGGCTCCGGTGCAGACGCTCCCAAGAGTCTCTGGTGACGGCTTGTGGTGGCGGCGACGACGACTGGTGCAGCAGGAGGCTTCGTCCTTGGCGGCCGGACGACCGAGGTGGCACCGGTGGAGCGAGACCCAATACGAATCTGGGTCTTTGGCCAAATCATGGGATAGCCATGGCAACCTTCCAGGGTCAGGTGCTCGTCGGCTCCCGGAGGTTGCATGGGAGGGTCCGTGTCTTCGCACCCCCCAACACCCGACCCAACTCAACGCGCATCACAACATCGTCCATGGGCTTGCAGTGCATCGTGCGGTTCGCCGGTTGTATTAGCTTGCTGATACATTGCAAATGTATCTATAATTTTTGATGTTCCATGCTTGGTTTTATCCACTTTCTTGTGTTTTATTCCAACTTTGGAGTACTTTTATTATGATTTCTTGGACTAACCTATTAACAAGAGCCACAGTGCCAGCTGCCTGTTTTCTGTTGTTTTTGGTTCCAGAAAGTCAGAAAATGAATATTCTCGGAATTGGACGGGACAAAAGCCAAAGTGCCTATTTTTCCGGAAGGGATCAGGTGCCAGAATACGAGACGGAGAAGGGCTGGGGCCCGGCCACACCACCTGGCCGTGCGGCCAGGCCTGGCCCGCCCCAGGGGGTGGTCTGGCCGCCCCCAGCACCCCCTCGGCCTCTCCTTCCGCCTATAAGTTGCCCTCGGGACGAAAACCCTAGGTACCCGATCAAAAATCCACGAAAGAGTCTGTAGCCGTCGTCGTCTCTGTCCCTAGATCGGGGGGATCTGAAGCTCTTCCCGGCACCCTGCCGGAGAGGGGAATTCACCCTGGAGGCCTTCTTCATCACCATGCAAGCCTCCGGTGTGATGCGTGAGTAGTTCATCCTTGGACTACGGATCCATGTAGTAGCTAGATGGCTGGTTTCTCCTCCTTTGTGCTTTCATGTTTAGATCTTGTGAGCTCCGTTCATGATCAAGATCATCTATTTGTAATTCATACATGTTGTGTTTGCGGGGATTCGATGGATATTGAGATGCTATTTCAGATTGATTATTGATTCTATCATGTCTTTGTTGTTTGAGATCTTGCATGCTTTTCGTTGTTAGTAGCTATCTTGGCCAAGTAGATGCTAGCAACTCCAAGAGTTAGTATTTATGCTCGATAGTGGGTTCATGCCTCTGGTAATCTGGGGAAGTGACAGAAATCTCTAAGGTACTAGATGTGCTGTTGCTACTAGGGAGAAAACAACAATCCTTTGTTCATAGAACAATCGTATTATTTACTTTACACGCAGTTCGTAAAACAATAATCTGTTGCTTGCAACTTAATACTGGAGGGGGTTCGGATGATAACCTGAAGGTGGATTATTAGTCATAGATGCAGTTGGATGGCGGTCTATGTATTATGTTGTAATGCCCAATCAAGTCTCAAAGGAGTCAAGATGATTAGTATATGCATGTATTGCTTTCTCGGTGTTTGTCAATTGCCCTGCTGTAATTTGTTCACCCAACATGTTATCTATCTAAGGAGAGCCATCTCTAGTGAACTATGGATCCCGGTCCTTTTTCTTTACATACAATCTACAACTGTTTACTGCTTTGTGTTTACTTTCTGCAAACTTTTACTTCTTTCCATTCGATACGTTTAATCCTTTGTTTTTCGCAAAACACGGTGAGATTGACAACCTCATCGCAAGTTGGGGACAAAGTTCTGTGGTTGTGTTGTGCAGGTCTCCATGTTGCTACTAGCACCGGTAGTGCGCCCTGCCAAAGCTCAGCTAGTAACACCTTTGAGGTGTTTCCGTGCTCCTACTGGTTCGATTAAACCTTGGTTTCATAACTGAGGGAAACTTGCTGCTGTGCTCATCATACCTTCCTCTTGGGGTTCCCAACGAGCTCTACATCAACACCACGCACCAAGCACTTTTCTGGGCGCCGTGTATTGAGCCATCAAGCGATTTTCTGGCGCCGTTGCCGGGGACCGAAGAAGTAGAAGAAACTCCCACGTCAACTACACACCGATTTTCTGGCGCCGTTGCCGGGGAGTCAAGGACATCTTCACAAGGGGAGTCCCTCATAACCAATCTCTTTACTTTGTTGTTTTTGTTTTGCTTAGTTTCTTTTTGCTTTTTTTGCTTGTTTTGTTCTTCAAAAATCCAAAAAAATAGTTTTACAAGTTTGCTTTCTTATTTGAAAACCCCAAAAAATGACTACTCTTGAAAACACTAAGTTGTGTGACTTCACTAGCACCAACAACAATGATTTTATGAGCACACCTATTGCTCCACCTATAATTGAGGGAAATTTGCTGCTGTGCTCATCATACCTTCCTCTTGGGGTTCCCAACGAGCTCTACATCAACACCACGCACCAAGCACTTTTCTGGGCGCCGTGTATTGAGCCATCACTTGCCCGTGGCAACATCCTTCAACTCGTCGTGGGGCACCTTGTGCAGGAGCACGCACAGAGTGTCCTAAGGCATACAGATATGCATCATGAGATGGCAGCCAATCAAAGGCATTAAGTAGAGCACGCTGACTAACTACTTATTTTACCTTGGTGAGGGCGCCGAGCTCGGCAAATGTCGCGACACGGGCGGCCGGTGGCTGATCCTTCTTCTTCTCCATCTCGGGTGCATTAGGAAGCACCGCCACCGCCGGCTGCTGCGCCTTGGTAGTCTCGGCAGGATGGGGCAGCTCCGACGCATCCAACTCCATCGGCTGCGCCGCGGGGATGGAGGGCGGCGGGGTAACCATGTCTAGCGACACTTGGTGGCTCGAGGTGCTGCCGCCGGCGCCGAGCACTTGTATCATCCCCACCTGACCATCCGCATTCCATTTTGCTATCCCCTCCATCAGCCGAGGGGGGTAGCATCTCGAGGATCTTCTGCTGCACTATCGTGTTCACCTCGTCCTGGTCCACCTTACTGGCCTCTAGATGCACGATCTTCCGCTTCAGCTCTTCCTTCTCGGCTTGATCCTGAGCCGCCGACTGGGTCCGCCTCTCCTTTCTCTTCTTGGCTTCCTCGCTATAGTACTCGCGGAACTTTGTGCTCGTACCAAAGCCAGAGATACGGCCAAATGACGTGGGCGGCTCGGACTGTGGCCTCCCCTTGAAGGCGTTGGTCGCCCTGTTGAAAATCGTGTCCCACGGATCCGTCGAGCCCTGGGACGACAAGTCCGGCGCCTCGCGTGTAGCCTTGATTTCAGCGTCCTGCAGATAAGGAAAGGTGAACCCATTTAGGAACTTGCCTTCATTATTCAAAATGAAAGCAAATGGACCGCGGGTAAATTCCTTACCAGCTTACTCTCAAACTTCCTCACATCGTCATCATCAGTGACGAATTCCTTGGAATCCTTGTCCAGATAGTAGCGGGCCCGAACAAAGTTCCGGGTCTGCTCGTCCGTGATTTTTAAAAACGGGTTTTCTTTCCCGAGACGCTCAACCTCGGCGTCCTCCCTTGCCCATATGGCCTTCTTTCCCCTGTAACCACCGCTTCCACATCGGTGGTTACCTATGTTCTGTTCCCGCATTTCCCGACCCCACTCCGTCCATGCCTTCGCTTCGTCAGTCTCCATCTCCGCCTTGAATATCTTGAACTCGTCTTCGTCGATCATGGGCTCACCCTTCTTGATCTTCTCCCAACTTTCCTTTTTCGCGATCTTGTTCTTCACCCGGGTTCTCCAACTGCTCAAGGCATTGGCCATCTTCGTGATGGCTAACCTGTTCACCTTATTGGATTTTTCCAGTTTGTTGGTGTACGGTGCTGGGAACTTGTACCGTCGGTGAAGCTTCTTAAGGCAGTTTGCCACCAACTGCTCATTCGCTTCACTTCTCAGGTGCTTCGTGTTGATCGACATGCTTTCCCGGATGATGCACCCGAGTTGCATGCCGTACCCGGCGGCAACATCCGGAGGCTCCAACGGAAGGCCACTTTCCGAGACCAGAGTGATCTCGTCGGTGGTGTCGGCGAGCTTTTGTGGCTTCTGATCCTTCCTCAGCTTCTTATTCTTCTTAACAGACGGGTTGCTGCTACCGCCATCCGTGCGGTCCCCGCCATCGGTCGTGCGGCCTCCGCCATCGGTCGTGCGACCTCCACCATCGGAGGTGGTCGCATCCTCCTCCTCAGCTTCATCTATCCGGTAGTCCACGTCCCCCTCTTGCTCATCATCCCCATCATGGCTCGCAGTAGCTGCCACATCCTCATGCTGAGACTCCGCCGCCTCCCAGAAAGTGAGGTTCGCCACTCTGGCTTGGTCTTCGACGCTCATGGCGGCCTTAGAAGTGCCGGCCCCATCGGTGGCCGACATGTTTGCACACTTCTAAACAAATTAAAATAAGGAAGTTAGTATTAATTATTGTTGACAATATTTAAAATGAGCTGTCCATTTCTCTCGAAGTGTCAATTCACTTCAACTTCGGTCGAGAAATGGGGCTCATATGTCAAAAAATTACTAAGTGTCGACCGAAAAATTCGGCATGACCTTCGCTAATTTTTTGACATATGAGCCCCATTTCTCGACCGAAATGGATCGAAATCAACATTTCAGGAGAAATGGGCAGCTCGGGTGATTTCCCTACAAACATTTCACATACAAAAATACACAAATTGTGCTCCACAACCACATATGGTCCTCCAACACCATATAATCCAACAGGGTACAGAGATTTCTGTCATCGTATATATACACACTGTAATTTTTTTGGTTTTCATTTTTTCGGGGTTTATTACAGAGAGGATGGTATGGTACGTAATAATGGAATTGTAGACATACATGATACACACTGCAAGGAACACATGGATTATTCACTGCAAGGAAATTCACTACAAATTCACTGCAAAATTAACCACAGATTTTTTTCCTTTTTGGTGCAGCTAAGTAGGACTACTACACCTGATTGGCCAGAGCATATATGGTGGTACTGGATGATGATATACTATGATGTCAAGAACGAAAGACCCACAGAAACAAAGCCCAGGATAATACTAGAAGATTATTTCAGACAACGATCTGCTAAAATGAAAAAAATAACTCAGTTGGAAAGTAAGCAGCATACATCTTTCGATAAAATACAGAAACATCAATTGAAAACTCATGAAAGAACAATTTATAAAAATGAGATCAAGATGGATCATCCTCGGCCAAATATTATAAACACCTCAAGACCCATGTGTTATCCCAGTAAAAACTGACTATTTTCAGGGAGGGCATGAAAAGGCTGTTTGCATTGCTGGTACAGTTTAACAAAAACAAATCAGTCAAGATGAGAAACTGACTTTTGGTTTGCAAATCAACTGATTTTGGCCACTCATTTCGATTTTTTCTAGTGCGCTACTGCTCAAGAACATGACCTAATGGTTTTCTTCTTCCCTTCGCATCTACCAATTGAAAAGAGACTAAAATGACATTATGTGCAGCAGCAACATGGGAATAGCTTGGCACAGGCTATTAAGAACTAACCTAGTGTCATGTTCTGATTAAGACCACCACCAACTATTAAGACCACCACCAACTATTAAGAACTAACCTAGTGTCATCAGTTTCATGTCTGATATTGGTGAAGAAATTCTCTGTATAAAGCTAGATCACAGTAAGTTTGAGAAGAAAAGGAGATTTAATAGCTAGATCACAGTAAAAATAGCTTGGCACAATATGAATTCTCATGCAAAAAATAGCTAGATCACAGTAAGTTTCATCATCTATGCATGCAATCAGAGGGGGTCACCTGCGGGGTGGTGGTGGCGGTGGTGGTGGCGGTGGTCCTGGACGCTGGAGCGGGCCTCCTCCTCCCGGTGCTTTGTGGGGTGGTGGTGTCGGTGGTGGTGGCGATGGTCCTGGATGCCAGAGCGGGCCTCCTCCTCCTGGTGCTCTACGGGGTGGTGGTGGCGGTGGTCCTAGACGCTGGAGCGGGCCGGCCTCCTCCTCCTGGTGCTTTGCGAGGCCACCGCGAGGCCACAGCGAGGCAAGGCGGGTGCGGCGTGGTGGGGCGGGCGAGAGCGGGGGAAAAAGGGGTGGGCGCGGCGGGGCGGGCACGGCGGAGAGAGCGGAGGTGTGCTAGCTAGGGTTTTGTGGGATTGACTCGATTTGGGGCAGTGAGATTGAAAACCCTAAGTCAAAGAATTCTGTGGCGGATCTGTACAGATATGCGCCACATAATTGTTGGAGATGGTACATAAAAGGCGCGTTGCGCTGTTGTTTGATAGAAACACTTGCTTACCACACTGGTTCAGCGCTTGCTCCTTTGTTTTGAACCTGGGGTGGCCAGGTTCGATTGCTGACTGCCACATCTTTTTTTTTGACTTTTTAAAAAATATTTTCAGGATGGTAATAATATATCAAAAGCAAGAACTAATATATTTGCCTATTAAAAACAAGAATTAATATATTTGCCTCGATATTATATTATATATATGCTTGTGTCACACCCACATCAATATCCGCATACATTAGTTTGTCAAAGTAATACATATATGCAGGCGCGCGAGCACACATGTGCACTAATTAGTAGAAAAAAGGCGTCAAAAACAGCTAAGTCGGCTCCGAGGTAGCTAGTGTCTTTTCACAACAACTTTCTTGCCCTTCTTCTTCGTGGTTGAATACTTTAGGCCGGCCACCTTGAGATTTCTTCTCGTGTACGGGCAACCTTTAGCTGGTAGGGTAGTCTTCCTTCTTACTTTAGCATAAGTAGTTGGCTTGTCGAAGTACTTGTCGAATTCCTCTTCGATCTTGGGATCGCCGTTCTTGTCGATGTCTTGCTTGTTGGCGGGTCCTTCCATTCCGATGATGCTCCTCTTGCCCCTCCTCACGACAACACGGCTTGGCTTTGCCGGGTCGGTAATGAAGAAGCATTGGTCAACTTGGCTAGCGAGCACCCATGGCTCATTTTTTGTGGAGGCGTTCTTCGATTTGGCATCGGGTATAACCATGGTGGTGAAAAACCGGCCATCTTTTTGGACGCTCTTGGCCCATCTGACATGAAACATCTGTTGGAGATATGCCCAAGAGGCAATAATAAAGTGATTATTATTATATCTTTATGTTTATGATAAATGTTTACATCCCATGCTATAATTGTATTATTAGGAAACACTGATACATGTGTGTTTTGTAAACATAAGAGAGTCCCTAGTAAGCCTCTTGTTGAACTAGCTTGTTGATTAATTGATGATCATGGTTTCCTGATCATGGACATTAGGATGTGATTAATAACAAGGTTATATCATTAGGAGAATGATGTGATGGACACACACCCATAGTAAGCGTAGCATAAGATCAAGTCATTAAGTTCGTATTGCTGTAAGCTTTCAAATACATAGTAACCTAATCCTTCGACCATGAGGTTATGTTAATCACCATCACCGGATGGATACTTTGATGACATCAAACACCGCTTCATAACTGGGTGGTCATAAAGGTGTCATTGGGTATTCTAAAAGTATGTGTTGAAGCGCATGGACCAAGATTGGGATTTGTCCATCCATATGACGGATAGATATGCTCTGGGCCCTCTCGGTGGAATGTCATCTAGTTAGCTTGCAAGCATGTGACTGGGTCACAAGGGATGATATATCACGGAACGAGTAAAGAGTACTTATCAGTAACGAGGTAGAACTGGGTATGGAGATGCTGACGATCAAACCTCGGATAAGTATAGTATCGCGTGACAAAGGGAATTGGTTTCATATGTAAATGGTTCAATCGATCACGAAGTCATCGTTGAGTATGTGGGAGCCATTATGGATCTCCAGGTCCCGCTGATGGTTATTGATAGGAGATGTGTCTCTATCATGTCTATATATTCACGAACCGTAGGGTGACACACTTAAGGTTCGAAGTTGTTTTAAGTAGATATGGAATGTGCGTTGGAGACCGAATGTTGTTCGGAGTCTCGGAATGGATCCGGGACATCACGAGGAGATCCGGAATGGTCCGGAGAATAAGATTCATATATTGGGGATCATTTTCTAAGTTAGGAAATGTTCCGGAGTGTTTGTATGGAGATTCTAGAAGGTTTCGGAATGTTCTGGAAGGTTCTAGAGGATTTCTTGGAGTTTGCTTGAAAACCAAGAAAGGGTCAAAGGAAACCTAGTGGGGCAAGACACGGATTCGTGGGGGAGGAGGACTCCTTCCCCCTTCCCACCGCCGGCCATAGGAGGGGAGTCCTACTAGGACTCCCCCTCCCCAGGCGCGCCTCCCCCCCTTAAATAGAAGGGCAGGGGCGCCCCCTCCAAGCCCTCCTTTATAACACCCAATCTCTGCTGCCTCTCTCCTCCACCTTTCTTCTACACAGGCATAGGCGAAGCCCTGCAGAATTCTCTACTCCACCACCACCACCACGCTGTCGTGCTGCTGGGATTCCGTGGAGAAGATCTACTACCTCCGCTGCTCGCTGGAACGGGGAGAGGAAGGTCTGCTTCGACTCCGCACGTGTGACCAACTGCGGAAGCGCTGCCGAATCGCGGCGCCGGAAGGATCGTCCACTTGACCGACTGCGGAAGCGCTACTGGAACGCGACGCCGGAAGGATCGTCCAGACGATCTTGAGATCGGCAAGTGATCGACTACATCAACCACGAGATCTGATCTCGTTAACGCTTTCAGATCTACAAGGGTTAGTTCTCGTTGCACATGTCTAATAGATTAGATCTTGGCTTTTATCTAGATTAGATCTGGGTTTTGTTCGTTCTTGCGGTAGAATTTTTTTTTTCCATGCTACGAACCCATCAGTGGTATCAGAGCCGTATCTATGCGTAGATCTGTTCCACGAGTAGAACACAATGTTTTTGTGGGCGTTGATGCTTTTGTTGTCGGTGTCTTAGCGTGTACTTTGCATCTTGCGGCATGGTGGGATGAAGCGGCTCGGGCTAACATTACATGTCATCGCACATGAGACTTGCTCCACGCTTGACGTGCAACTTGCTTTGCACAAGTGGCTTTGCGGGTGTCTGTCTCTCCCACCATAGTTAAGATTCAATTTACAATGAGCATCTTGACAACACTTGTATCAACGTTGTGGTCCTTGTTCGTAGGTAAGATCGGTCTTATGCGAAAGCCCCAAACCACGTAAAACATGCAAAGAAAATTAGAGGCGTCTAACTTGTTTTTGCAGGGGTTTTGTGATGTGATATGGCCATCATGTGATTGTGATTGTATTTGATGTATGCAATGATCCTTGTTGTAATATGGCAACCGGCAGGAGCCTAATGGTTGTCTTTAATTCTGTTAAGACCTGCGTGTCTATTCATCTTGTAATAGCTTTATTCCAAGTAGTTGTAATAGTTACTAGTGATGATGGACAACCATGAAGCGGCGCCACTGACCTTGACGCAATGCTGGTGATGATGGAGATCATGTTCGTGCTTTGGAGATGGAGATCAAAGGCGCAAGAAGAAAGGGCCATATCATATCACACATATTATGAATTGCCTATGATGTTAATCCTTTATGCATCTTGTATTGCTTAGATCGCGACGGTAGCATTATAAGATGATCCCTCTCACTAAATATCAAGTAATAAAGTGTTCGTCCTTAGTTGGCACCGTTGCTAAGACTCGTAGTTTTGAAGCATCTCGTGATGATCGGGTGTGATAGACTCTACGTGTGCATACAACGGGTGCAAGCCAGATTTGCACATGCGGAAACTAAGGTTAACCTTGACGAGCCTAGCATGTACAGACATGGTCTCGGAACACGGAATACCGAAAGGTAAAGCATGAGTCATATGGATGATATGATGAACATGTTGATTGTTCGCCGTTAAAGCTACATCATCTCACGTGATGATCGGACTTGGTGTAGTAGATTTGGTTCGTGTAATCACTAAAACAACTCGAGGGATGTTGTTTTGAGTGGGAGTTCATTTGTAATTTGGATTAGTCGAACTCAATTTATCATAAACACAATTAAAGTGAATTTGCATAGTTTGTTGTAGTCATTGGCATCCGTTCACCACCTTACGCTTAGTTATAGTTGAGATAGTGGAACTATAGAAATTCTGGATATTTACTTTACGAACTGGTATCGTATTGTTTTGAATGTCAATTTAAAGTTTATAAGTCCTATTGCAAACTTTCAGCAAACTATATTTACTCCATGAAGTTTAATAAGTAGTATTAAATCAAGAGTAACAATTCCAGTGTTAGTATCTAATGTATCATGTTTGCCTCCATGATTCTTGATACTCAAAAGATTGTTTTTAATATCAAGTTTATCTAAGAGCTGAAAGCAATGTTTCAGAAACCATCATATGTGAAAGGTATTGCGATATCTAAAACAATGTGTTGGTTACAACATGATAGAGTATACGTCCTCATAATTGATGAGAATTTGTGAAGGTTGGAGACGCTAGTCGTCCTAATCCTCCAAAAGGTTTTGAAAAAGGAACATTATACTCGCAATTCACCTTTATAAGCTATAGCAGCTTGATCATGAAAGTTGTCATGATAAGGATGAATAGAAGATGTAAGTAAAATGTTTACTACACTAAAAGATTACTAAAGAATGGAATTTTGAAAGAATGCCAAACATTTGATGAAGGTGATCCACTTCAAAGTGCAATCCAAAGGTATTGGTATTTGACTATACACACTTTGTACTATGTGTCATGTGAATGACACCACTATTGATGTTGATAGATTCTTTTAAAAGA
The DNA here is from genome assembly GCA_910589775.1 of Avena eriantha. Taxonomy (NCBI): domain Eukaryota; kingdom Viridiplantae; phylum Streptophyta; class Magnoliopsida; order Poales; family Poaceae; genus Avena; species Avena eriantha. The sequence continues at coordinate 16,889,631 of OU342741.1, read as the reverse complement.
AAAGGAATTGTTGAAAGAGAATCTATAAAATATTTGGCAGAAAATAAAAGGTTGGAGATGTCCAACTTAGGCATATAGAAGATATACATGTTATGGTTGTATTCCTTGCTTGTTAAACAATGTGGTTCTTAGGTATTGGATACCGAATTGGTTGGTATGAAGTGTCATACAGGACAACACAATTCATGAACTGCAATGGCCTAAGTAACTAGCAAGAGAATATGTGATGATGTTCATCGAAAACAAACAAAGGGTTGTTATGTTGCTCGTTAACATCAAAGCTTTCCTTCAAGATTTGTTTCAATAATTGTTATTTTGATCAGGTATTATGACGACAAAAGGTTGTTCGAATAATTACCGTATTCCATAATAGATGGATGATATACAAGTCTGGTTGGAGAAATAACGACCATAAAACTAATGCTAAAATGTCGCAAGACAAATGATTGAAAGATCACTTGTGAAGTGACATCGCCGTTTAAATTATATTGAAAGGATATATGAAGAAACTCCATGTTGATGGATTTTTGGAGTCTTTGATTTGGATCAAATGACGCTTGTGATACTTTCTTGGAGATAATTAGAATTCCATTCGTAGGCCAAAAGAGGAACGGATGACTAACTGATTGGAATTTGTACATATTGATGTATATAGTCCATTATGTGTAGTCGTGGGCGATGGATTTCAACTTCATATGCTTTCTCCGAAGATTTGAGTGAGTATATGTATGTACTTACTCAATAAGGAAGAAGTATGAAACATTTGAAAAAAAAAGTTCAAAGACTTTCAAGATGAAGTAGAAAATCATTGTAACAAGAAAATAAAAGAGTTTATGATTGGATCATAAAGAAAGATGTTTGAGTTACAAGTTTAGCAAAACACCTAAGATTTGAGGAATCATTCCATGGATTTGCATTTCCCAAAACACGATAGGAGTATGGAGTGTTCAAGATATGTAATGAAACCTTGTTTGACATGGTAAGATTAAAGGTGTCATTTATAAAACTGCCATTATATTATAAAAGATTAAAGCTTTAGTGACTACCGCTTTTACACTGAAAAGAGCTCCATCGTGATCCGTTGAAATGACACCATATGAGTTATGGTTTGGGATAAAACCCGAATTGTTTTTTCTTAAATTTTGGTATGCTATGCATAAGTAAAATGTTTACAACCAAAGTCGGATAAGCACGTCTTTGTAGGTTATTCCAAAGAATTTGTTGGGAATTTCTCCATAATACCGAAGACAAAAGAGTTTGTCGCTTGGAACGTCAAGTTTCTTGAGAAGGAATTTTTCGTGAAAAGTTAAGTGGGAGGACAATAGAACTTTGATAAGGTTGTTGAACCTTAGCTATATGTGCTAAGTAGCGCAGCGCCGGAAAGTGTCCCAGTGGCGGCCACAATGCTCATGGCTCTTGTGATTACAAAAGGTGTGATCTCGGAGATTAGAGTTCCTATAGAACCGTGTGGGTCGGTAAGAATCAAATAGTAAGATTTGATAAGCAAGTCGTTATTGTTTTGACAATGATGAACCGACTACATGCAAAGAAGCGATGATGGGCCCTGACTCCATAAAATGACTAGAAGTCATAGAATCCGTGATAGTATCCATACATGAGAAATCAAGTTTCTGAACTTTGAAGACCCTCCGGAAAGGCGTGAAGCCTATCGGTCGTGTTTGGATTTATAAAGAAATAAGACATGGATGTTTAACATCTATGAAATAGTCGACATGTCAGAAAGAAGTTTACGACAATGTTCAAGGAATTGACTATGATAAGATTTGATCTTTCATAGCGGTATTTAGTCTGGACGGATTAATGTAGCAACCACTACATATATTTTGGTATATGGTAGTTGAACAAACAAAACAAGTTCTTCTAATAGAATGGTTACCTAGGACGTATACATGACACGATCCAAAGGGTTTTGTTAATTCAAAGGATGCTAAAAGAGTATGCAAAACTTCAATGGTTGAAGTAAGCATAGCGGAGTTGGAATCTTCACTATGATGAAACTGTTAAAAGAGTTTAAATTCATCGGAGATGATGAAGATGCTTGCATTTGCAAGAAATTAAGTGGGAGCGCTGAGACATATTTCTAATACATTATGTAGAGGACATATTGTTGATTAGAAATAATGTATTTTTATTGACAACAGGTTAAGAATTTCATTTCGATGAAAGACTTAGGCATAACTCGAGAATTAGGCATCAATGTCTATATGAATAGATTGAGGCACTAATATAGTTTTGCCAAATGTCCATAGATATGATGTTGAATGAGTTCAATATGGAAACAACAAGAAAGGTTCTTGACGCACGGAAAGGACTGAATCAAGATTCAAGTGTGTTGACACAAGATTCAAGTGTTTTGACACTTGGTGAAATCACAAGAATATTTTGATCAATCATTGTTTGAGATGTACACATCCAGATATGTCCTATGCTCTAAATGTTATGAGCATATACCAGAATGATTCATAAGATAATCATTGGACAATAGTAAAGATATTCTTATGAGCTTTGGAAAAACTAAGAATATACCATGTATAAGTGACAAATAGTTAAAGGTAGTTCATTGTAAAGTGTTACATTGATACTAGTGTTGTCACAAGATACAAATTAAATTTATCTCAATTTTGACTATGGGTAGCACAATATAATGGAAAGGATGTTCCATGATGGATTTGGATGAGTTCCAAAGTTGAGATATTGTGACGGATACTACAACAAAAGGCTAAGTATATAACTGCTATAGTAGCAGTAAAGGAGGCCATTTGTGTCAAGTAGTTTGTTATCAAACTAGGTGTGGTTCATAGCGAGATAATACTATGAAGATACATTGTACGACAATTGTATCAACATGATTTAATCCGAAGGACCTAAGGTCTCACCAAAGGACCAAATTTATACAATGCCATCTCATTAGAGAATGAGTAATGCGTAGAGACGCAAGGACATGCAAATACACACGGACCTGGAAGTGTCAGATCCGAAGATTATGTTTACCACTAGCAATAGTGTCTATACAACACCAGAAAGCCATAGGTTTTGAATGCACAAGTTTTTAACTAGATTATTGACTCTAGTGCAAGTGGGAGACTGTTGGAGATATGCCCAAGAGGCAATAATAAAGTGATTATTATTATATCTTTATGTTTATGATAAATGTTTACATCCCATGCTATAATTGTATTATTAGGAAACACTGATACATGTGTGTTTTGTAAACATAAGAGAGTCCCTAGTAAGCCTCTTGTTGAACTAGCTTGTTGATTAATTGATGATCATGGTTTCCTGATCATGGACATTAGGATGTGATTAATAACAAGGTTATATCATTAGGAGAATGATGTGATGGACACACACCCATAGTAAGCGTAGCATAAGATCAAGTCATTAAGTTCGTATTGCTGTAAGCTTTCAAATACATAGTAACCTAATCCTTCGACCATGAGGTTATGTTAATCACCATCACCGGATGGATACTTTGATGACATCAAACACCGCTTCGTAACTGGGTGGTCATAAAGGTGTCATTGGGTATTCTAAAAGTATGTGTTGAAGCGCATGGACCAAGATTGGGATTTGTCCATCCATATGACGGATAGATATGCTCTGGGCCCTCTCGGTGGAATGTCATCTAGTTAGCTTGCAAGCATGTGACTGGGTCACAAGGGATGACATATCACGAAACGAGTAAAGAGTACTTATCAGTAACGAGGTAGAACTGGGTATGGAGATGCTGACGATCAAACCTCGGATAAGTATAGTATCGCGTGACAAAGGGAATTGGTTTCGTATGTAAATGGTTCAATCGATCACGAAGTCATCGTTGAGTATGTGGGAGCCATTATGGATCTCCAGGTCCCGCTGATGGTTATTGATAGGAGATGTGTCTCTATCATGTCTACATGTTCACGAACCGTAGGGTGACACACTTAAGGTTCGAAGTTGTTTTAAGTAGATATGGAATGTGCGTTGGAGACCGAATGTTGTTCGGAGTCTCGGAATGGATCCGGGACATCACGAGGAGATCCGGAATGGTCCGGAGAATAAGATTCATATATTGGGGATCATTTTCTAAGTTAGGAAATGTTCCGGAGTGTTTGTATGGAGATTCTAGAAGGTTTCGGAATGTTCTGGAAGGTTCTAGAGGATTTCTTGGAGTTTGCTTGAAAACCAAGAAAGGGTCAAAGGAAACCTAGTGGGGCAAGACACGGATTCGTGGGGGAGGAGGACTCCTTCCCCCTTCCCACCGCCGGCCATAGGAGGGGAGTCCTACTAGGACTCCCCCTCCCCAGGCGCGCCTCCCCCCCTTAAATAGAAGGGCAGGGGCGCCCCCTCCAAGCCCTCCTTTATAACACCCAATCTCTGCCGCCACTCTCCTCCACCTTTCTTCTGCATAGGCATAGACGAAGCCCTGCAGAATTCTCTACTCCACCACCACCACCACGCCGTCGTGCTGCTGGGATTCCGTGGAGAAGATCTACTACCTCCGCTGCTCGCTGGAACAGGGAGAGGAAGGTCTGCTTTGACTCCGCACGTGTGACCGACTGCGGAAGCGCTGCCGAATCGCGGCGCCGGAAGGATCGTCCACTTGATCGACTGCGAAAGCGCTGCTGGAACACGACGCCGGAAGGATCGTCCACACGATCTTGAGATCGGCAAGTGATCGACTACATCAACCACGAGATCTAATCTCGTTAACGCTTTCGGATCTACAAGGGCTAGTTCCTTTCTATCTCGTTGCACATGTCTAATAGATTAGATCTTGGATTTTATCTAGATTAGATCTGGGTTTTGTTCGTTCTTGCGGTAGAATTTTTTTGTTTTCCATGCTACGAACCCATCAACATCGGCACCGTCACTCCGCAGTAGTCGAGTTCCCATATCTCCTCGATCCTTCCGTAGAATCTTTCCTTGACATCAGTCTCGTCATCAGTGTATGATAACATAGTTACTCCTGAGTTTTGGTATTCGCTATTCTTGTCCTTCTCCTCGGTGTAGAATCTGTAGCCGTTGATGTCGTACGTCTGATAGGTCCTAACGTTGCACCCGAGGCCCTGTGAGAGTGAGAATATGAGTTTCTGATCTTCAGTATAAGGCGTCGGCATGGGACTTTCCAGTAGCCTTTTCTTGAACCACCCCGTGAAGCTGGTGTTGTGCTCTCTGGTTACGTCTCCCTTCTTCCTCGGCTTGCCCATGTTGGCGAGCTTTTGCTCGATTAAGGTTTTGTGCTCATCCACCGAGGGGCCGATCAACTGTATGTGTTGTAGCACGACTCGGTTTTCCCTATCAAAGTCAGCGTGTTCGAGTTCGATGCCGACGTGGAGTGCGCGGTAGCCCTCGCGGTGACCAAATCCAACGAGCCTCCTGAGGTGCTTCCTGGTGGGCAGACCGACATCCTGGTTCTCGGTGCTTAGGTAGTTCTGGAAGAAGGAGATGCACTCATAGGTCAGAAAGCCCTTGGCTATGCTTCCATCTGGACGGGACCTGTTGCGAACGAATCCTTTGATGACACCGTTTAGCCTTTCGAACGGCATCATGTTGTGCAGGAACGTCGGCCCGAGATGGATGATGTCATCCACGACATGGACAAGCAGATGCACCATGATGTCAAAGAACGTGGGAGGGAAGTAAATCTCGAGCTCGCATATTATCTCGACGATCTCTTCCTGTAGCTTGCCGAGCTGCTTCACGCTGATAGACTTCCTAGATATGACATCGAAGAAGTTGCAGATGCCAAATAGCGTCTCACGGACGTGCTCGTCCATTATCCCTCGGATCGCAACGGGGAGTATCCGCGTCATCAGCACGTGACATTCGTGAGAATTCATCCCACTGAACCTCTTCTTCGCTACGTCCAAATATCTGCTTATCTTCCCAGAGTAGCCGTGCAGAACCTTGACTCCTAGGAGGCAACGGAAAAACCTCTCGAGCTCCTCCTCGCTTAGAGTGAAGGATGCAGCTTTAAGCACCACCTCATTCTTCTTAGCCCTTTTGCGGCGACCCTGGGTCCCTTCCGTCTGTTCATCGTCATCGTCGGCATCGTCACTATCGGGGTACTGAAGTTCCTTCTTAATGCCAAGCAATTTTAGGTTGCTTCTTGCTTTCGGCCCATCCTTGGTCCTATCCGGCATGTTCATCAGAGTGCCGAGCAAGCTCTCGGTAACGTTCTTCGTGATATGCATCATATCGAGGCTATGGGGCGTGTGGAGGACCTTCCAGTAAGGAAGGTCCCAGAAAACGGACCTCGCCTTCCATACTCCATGCAGCGGTGATGGCTGTTCCCTCGGCCGCTTCTTTCCTTGCGCAGGGCACTCTTCCCAATTGTCCAGAAGCTCCTTGATTTCTTCGCCGCTTAACGGTCGACGTGGGGCATTTTCGAGCTCGTCTTTGCCATTGAACAGGTCTCCGCGTTTTCTCCACGGGTGATCCTTGCAGAGCCACATTCGAGTCCTTTGGAACACGGTTTTCGAAGACCAGGATCCCTCGGCAGCTGCAGATGCGGGGTCTTATCCATGCACCTGACACATGCACAGAATTCGTGGTTCACCTGACACGCTACATATCCGTAACCAGGATAGTCCTGCACCGTCGTGAGCAACGCAGCTCTCAGGTCGAAATAATCTCCAGTGTAGGCATCCCACGTACGTGCCGACGTCTCCCACAACGTCGCTAACTCCTCTTTCAGGAGCCCGAGATACAGATGCATGTCGACACCCGGTTATTTTGGCCCCTGGATAAGGATACTCATGTGTACGTACCGCTGCTTCGTGCACAACCAGGGTGGGAGGTTGTACGGCCATACAAACACGGGCCAGGTGTTGTGCGTGCTACTCTGGTTGCCAAAGGGATTGAGTCCGTCGGTGCTCATGCCCAGCCTAACGTTCCTTGGATTGAGCCCGAACTCATCTTGGAATTGATGTCCAGCGCATTCCACTGGCTAGCGTCCGCGGGGTGTGTCAGGATCTTGCCCTTCTCCAGATCATCTTCCAGCTTCTCCCTCTTCGCGTGCCATTGCATAAGCTCTGCTTCCTTAGGGTCTACGAAATACCGCTGCAGACGGGAAGTGATAGGAAAGTACCACACCACTTTTCGAGGAACTTTCTTGTTCCCTCTCTTGTACCGTCCCTGGCCGTACACCGGGCATGTGGTTCTATCCTTGTACTCGTTCCGGTAAAGTGCGCAGTCGTTGATGCATGCGTGGTACTTCACGTACGGTAGGTCTAGTGGGCAAACTACTTTCCTTTCCTCCTCGATACTTGTTGGCAATGTGTTGTCCTTGGGAAGACGAGCGTGCCAGAATTTCATGTGAGCGTTAAAGCTAGTGTCGGTCCATTTGTGCTCCGCCTTCATCTCTAGAGCCTTCAGCGTTACACTCAAGCGTGTATCCTCGAGCCGGCACCCAGGATACAATGGAGTCCTCCCGTCTACCTCCATCTGTGTCAGCTTGGCTTTCTCTCTAGCTGCAGCTCTCGTGTTGGCCGTCTGCTTGAGGAGTATTTCTTGAAGATGAGGGTACCGCAAGGCCGAAGTTAGCGGCGTGTCCGTGCTCCCGTCTTCTCCACCTCCACCACCACCATCTGCTCCGGTATCGTCTCCTTCATGATGATCGTGTCTGCCGGCATCTCCTTCTTCATGATGATCATGTTCGTCGGCATCTCCTTCGTCATGATGACCATGTCCAGGAGACCCTTCGTCTTCTCCCCCGCCCCCGGCCTCTTCTTCATCATGGCCACCGCCATCTACCGACGGCTCCTCATTCACTAAGAAGCCAGGCATGAAACCGCGCGTCAACAGGTGAGACTCTAGTTGTCCAGAATCAGGGTTGATCCACTTCCGGTGTTTGCACGTTCAGCACGGACATCTTATCTTGGTCATGTTGTTCCGAACCATGTCGGCTACCGCGTCAGCCTTTTATCTAACCACCCAACGTTCGCTCATATGGATGACCATGGTCGCCTGCGTGCAAACATAGACCAAATTAAAGAGAGTATGTTAGAACCATACACACACACGACGTGCACACATACATGCATGCATGATCGCCGGGAAATTTCGGCATGACCTATCCTAAAAATAGGACGTATGGCTAATGCAGAAATTTGCCGAAATGGACGTGAATCAACATTTCGGCAAACCTCCATGCACCCGACGCCGGTAACATGCATTCAAGCACAACACAACCTCCCTCCACAAGCAACATGTATTCAAGCACAACACAAAGCGAAGGAACATCATCTCTTGCCATCGCACACCGCCCGCGGGACCATCTTCACCTACAAAAACATCCATACACATCGGGCCGAGGCCCGCCGGCCACACAAAACATGCATCACACAAGTACCCATGCACACATGCCTCAAAATCTACAAACCCCATATGCATATAGTGTAGCAAGAGGGGGTGTTGAGATGTGTGGAGGAGGAAAGTTTTGAATACTATGCATGTTTTGCTCTTCAAAATAGTAGTATGCACGTGTAGGATTGTTTTGGTAGATCTACTTGAAAATATTTTGCAAGTGCGATGATTTTGTAGTATGCCATGATAGTTCAATAATTAGGATTTTCCGTCCTATTAGGTTTCCCTCTTTTTGCTAAGTATTACTTGCTATGCTATATATATATACTAAGTACCATTGGAGGGTTCGAAAGACTCAAAAATTTTCTAAGTATGAGAGCTCCCTCGAGCGAACTTTTCTTCTCCAAAACCCCCTTCAAAATAAAACTAAGTTTTCTTCTGGGCGGAATGGTTATCGGGACAACGAGTGGGATTTTGGTGGAGGACGGCCGCCTAGGAATCAAAGAAGACTGCCATGTTTCAGAATTCAGAAGCTTCCAGTGCAACCACAATACATATGGGCTCTGTCTTGGCTTAGTACTTAGTGGGAAACCTCACCGGGGTACCAACATTTGGAGGTTCTTGGCACGGTTGGATCCAGCTGGTAGAGGGGCTACTAAGGGAAGGCTTCGCCATGGTCATGTCTGTAAAAGGACTTGATCGTGGATTGTGGGGAAAGTGCACAACCTCTCAAGAGTATTGCAATCTGATCGATCAGCCGTGTTCACGGAAACAGAACAACATTGAGCATCTGAAGGATGGAGCCTCTGAAAGATCTTCCTCTCTCTTTTCCGAACTTAACGTTTTATAAACCCCAAGGCGTGAGTAATATCGCCATTGGGTGGGATTTTGGGAACTTGGTGTGTAATATCCAAGTGCTAGGTTGATTGGGCACTTGGTGAGTAATATCCACGTGTTCCATTCGACCCTATACTACTTATCAAAGTTTACAAAGTAGGGAAAATCTCTTCCTCTTTTCTTCTTACATTGAGAAAATTGGCTTTATGCAAATGAACCCCAAAGCCTACTCTTAGCCTTGCATGTAGAGATAGACTTACTATTTCCTTGGTGTAATTTGCCAATACATTCAAAGTATTGACCCAACTTGTTGGCTGCACGTCTTATGTGTAGAATCCGAAGACTAAAAGGTGCGTAGGGATTGCTGGTCTTCACGCAACTAGCCTGAGGCGTTGATGGACTCAAGTTTTACTTAGTTTCCGCTGTTTTATTTGAGCTAGCTATAAGCTATGCAAGTTGTAATAATTATACTCTGGATTATTCGTGTAATAATGACTTGTGCTTTACATGATATTCATTGACTGTGAAGTGCTAGCTATCGATCCAGGGACTAGCAAGTTATTCACAGGGGCTTAGGATCCTTAACGATCCGAGGTCGCAACAGATGGTATCAGAGCACAAAGTTGCCTGTAGGATGTGACCCTAGGATTGGAAACCACCTTTACCATTGTGTGTTTTTGCCTTCCGTATTCTTCTAAGTTATTTATGCTCTTCTAGTAATTCTCTTCTTTATTACTTTGTGCCTAATTTTCTTTCTCCTACTTTGTGCCTAATTTTCTTTTGACAGGGGTAGCCCGATGTAGCTCTCTCTTGTTTTGTGTTTGTCTAGGTCATAGGATGATGTGCAACCACGTGGGGTCACAGGGGTAGTTACAATATCCTACCCGGTTTCACCGGAACAGGAACTTCCCCCCATAGACGAGTCCAGAACCCTCACTTTTAGGTTACAGCACATGCCTGCGAAGGGGGACACATGCACCCGGGGACTAGGTTTTGTATGTTTCAACATAGCACCACACTTTCATGCATGTTCTAGGGCCACATGCAAATCCTTGAGGTGTTCCGATGCCCCGGAGCGCGGTTCCCTGCGGAACCCCGACCCGCGGGCCTCGGGTCGTCTACCCCCCTAGACTTTCTTCTGATAGGGGTAGCCCGGTGTAGCTCTCTCTTGTTTTGTGTTTGTCTAGGTTATAGGATGATGTTAAACCACGTGGGGTCACAGGGGGAGTGACAATATCCTACCCGGTTTCACCGGAACAGGGACTTTCCCCCTTAGACGAGTCCAGAACCCTCGCTTTTAGGTTACATCGCATGCCTGCGAAGGGGGACACATGCACCCGGGGACTAGGTTTTGTATGTTTCAACATAGCACCACACTTTCATGCATGTGCTAGGGCCACATGTAAGTCCTTGAGGTGTTCCGATGCCCTAGAGCGCAGTTCCCTGCGGAACCCCGACCCGCGGGCCTCGAGTCATCTACCCTCCTAGACTTTCTTCTAACAGGGGTAGCCTGGTGTAGCTCTCTCTTGTTTTGTGTTTGTCTAGGTCAGAGGATGATGTTAAACCATGTGGGGTCACAAGGGGAGTGACAATATCCTACCCTTTTTCACCGGAACAGGGACTTTCCCCCTTAGACGAGTCCAGAACCCTCGCTTTTAGGTTACATCGCATGCCTGCGAAGGGGGACACATGCACCCGAGGACTAGATTTTGTATGTTTCAACATAGCACCACACTTTCATGCAAGTCCTTGAGGTGTTCCAATGCCCCGGAGCGCGGTTCCCTGCGGAACCCTGACCCGCGGGCCGTCTACCCCCTAGACTTTCTTCTGACAAGGGTAGCCCGATGTAGCTCTCTCTTGTTTTGTGTTTGTCCAGGTCATAGGATGATGTTAAACCATGTGGGGTCATAGGGGGAGCGACAATATCCTACCCGGTTTCACCGGAATAGGGACTTTCCCCTTAGACGAGTCCAGAACCCTTGCTTTTAGGTTACAACGCTGCCTGTGAAGGGGGACACATGTACCCGGGGACTAGGTTTTGTATGTTTCAACATAGCACCACACTTTCATGCATGTTCTAGGGCCACATGCAAGTCCTTTAGGTGTTCCGATGCCCCGGAGCACGGTTCCCTGCGTAACCCGGACCCACGGGCCTCGGGTCGTCTACCCCCTAGACTTTCTTTTGACAGGGGTAGCCTGGTGTAGCTCTCTCTTGTTTTTTGTTTTTCTAGGTCATAGGATGATGTCAAACCATGTGGGGTCACAGGGGGAGTGACAATATCCTACCCAGTTTTACCGGAACGGGGACTTTCCCACTTGGACGAGTCCAGAACCCTCGCTTTTAGGTTACATCGCATGCCTGTGAAGGGGGACACATGCACCCGAGGACTAGATTTTGTATGTTTCAACATAGCACCACACTTTCATGCAAGTCCTTGAGGTGTTCCAATGCCCCGGAGCGCGGTTCCCTGCGGAACCCTGACCCGCGGGCCGTCTACCCCCTAGACTTTCTTCTGACAAGGGTAGCCCGATGTAGCTCTCTCTTGTTTTGTGTTTGTCCAGGTCATAGGATGATGTTAAACCATGTGGGGTCATAGGGGGAGCGACAATATCCTACCCGGTTTCACCGGAATAGGGACTTTCCCCTTAGACGAGTCCAGAACCCTTGCTTTTAGGTTACAACGCTGCCTGTGAAGGGGGACACATGTACCCGGGGACTAGGTTTTGTATGTTTCAACATAGCACCACACTTTCATGCATGTTCTAGGGCCACATGCAAGTCCTTTAGGTGTTCCGATGCCCCGGAGCACGGTTCCCTGCGTAACCCGGACCCACGGGCCTCGGGTCGTCTACCCCCTAGACTTTCTTTTGACAGGGGTAGCCTGGTGTAGCTCTCTCTTGTTTTTTGTTTTTCTAGGTCATAGGATGATGTCAAACCATGTGGGGTCACAGGGGGAGTGACAATATCCTACCCAGTTTTACCGGAACGGGGACTTTCCCACTTGGACGAGTCCAGAACCCTCGCTTTTAGGTTATATCGCATGCCTGCGAAGGGGGACACATGCACCCGAGGACTAGGTTTTGTATTCTTCAACATAGCACCACACTTTCATGCAAGTCCTTGAGGTGTTCCGATGCCCCGGAGCGCGGTTCCCTGTGGAACCCTGATCCGCGGGCCTCGGGTCGTCTACCCCCCTAGACTTTCTTCTGACAGGGGTAGCCCGATGTAGCTCTCTCTTGTTTTGTGTTTGTCTAGGTCATGGGATGATGTTAAACCATGTGGGGTCATAGGGGGAGTGACAATATCCTACCCAGTTTCACCGGAATGGGGACTTTCCCCCTTAGACGAGTCCAGAACCCTCGCTCTTAGGTTACAGCGCATGCCTGCGAAGGGGGACACATGCAGCCGGGGACTAGGTTTTGTATGTTTAAACATAGGACCACACTTTAATGCATGTGCTAGGGCCACATGCAAGTCCTTGAGGTGTTCCGATGCACCGGAGCACGGTTCCCTGCGGAACCCTCACCCGCGGGCCTCGGGTCGTCTACCCCCTAGACTTTCTTCTGACAGGGGTAGCCCGGTGTAGCTCTCTCTTGTTTTGTGTTTGTCTAGGTCATAGGATGATGTTAAACCATGTGGGGTCACAGGGGGAGTGACAATATCCTACTCTAGTGCCGGAACCCTGACCCGCGGGCCTCGGATCGTCTACCCCTAGACCTGTGGAACCCTTACTGAAATGGGGAGTTTCCCCCTTATATAAGTCCGGAACCATGCTATATACACATTTTCACAACTAATACTAACAAATATACACTAAAAACTTAAACTAATTTAAAGAATAAATATATTATTATAATAAATACAATTGACAGAGAAAAAAGAAAAGGAAAAGGTGTCTTTGCCGTGAGTGTACACACGACAAAGAAGGCTTTGCCGTGGGCCATATATTTGCTCATGGCAAAGGGCTCTTTGCCGTGCGTATCTTGGTGGTGCACGGCAAAGAGGTCATTGCCGCGTGTATTGTAGTAGCACACGGCAAAGGGGCACGGCTCTATCCACTAATACCGCGTGGGCCCACGGCCGCCCCTATCCACTCACGCCTCACCCAGCTCGCGCGCTCGACCTCACAGAGCCGCCGCCGCTGCGTGTCCTAGCTCCCCCTCCTCTGCCCACTGTTGCCGACTGCCGCCACCACGCCGCCTACCCCCCTGCAGGCCAGCCCCTGCTCCATTCGCCCCTGCCGCAGCCCCCTCCTCCCTCCCCCCGTCCTACCGCCAGGGCCCTCCTCCACCGACCTCGCTAGGGCCATGGTGAAGACAGGAGGAGCCCGACCGGATGCTCCCCGTCCTCCACCGACCGGTGCTTGTTGTGAAGGCCCCCTCCTCCACCGAGTGGTGGCGGCTCGGGCTGCCCCCTCCTCCACCGAGCGGCAGCAAGGCGCAGGTAGTGCTACTAGCTCATTTTTTTCATTTTTTTAGTTAGCATATATTACTAGTATGTTGGATTTATTAGTACTAGTTCTAGATAGTGTTGTAGGTGGATTTAGTACATTAGGTAGATTTAGTACATTAGGGTAGTAAATTAAGTAAATTAATGTAGGTGGATTTAGCAAAATGGGTATATAGGTAGATTTAGCAAAATGGATACACTACATGTGGCATATTTGGATGTATTTGGTACAATGTTAAATGAAAGTAGCTAGTGGACACTAAAATATATGTGGCATATTTTAGTACATTTCGGTAAGGGCTCCTCGGCCCTAAACAATATATGTGGCATATTTTGGTGCAATGTAAAAAAAGAACTAGGGGACAATAAAATGGATATGTGGAAATTTGTGGAAATTTCAATTGATAAACTATTCTTCTTCGTGCAGGATATCTATTGATTTTAAGGGTGGGCTGTCGATAGTGTAGGGAATTTTGCGGGAGGGTCGCTAATCTTCTTCACGTCTCGATCACGCTTCGAGGGTAAAAATCTGTTCTCCTCTCTTGTATCTAGGGTTATTTTTGTGTCTAGATCACCAAGTCTGTCCCGTTACCTAGGCGTCTCTTCCTGGCCATGAGGGTTACGCGGATAAATATGCATTAGTGGTCTCGCATATTATATAACCGTAACTCTTACGGCATTTATCGGGACAGCCGGCGGATGCGTAGTTGAGTACGTTTTCCCTGTTCTACTTCGGTCCGCGACAGGATTTCGGCAGCGCCTCCCCGTTGTTCTCCGGATGCACATTCCTCTCGGCTTTTTGTCGAGACGTGTATCGGGAGAGCAGCGGGGAGGTGCTGCCGAAATTCTATCTCGGATCGTTGTAGAGCAGGGAGAACGTACTTAATCTATGGATCCGGCGGTTGGTAGGACCCTCTTTACCTATTAGAAAGATAAGTGTGTGTATGGCATAAAATCTATGTTTGCTAAAATTAATCGAACTAATATCGGATTTATTTAATGTCATGATTAATTGAAAGCATTGTATATGTCTGTTTTCGTACTGATTAGAGGATGGAAAATCGTGACTGGATGTACGATGGCAGAATCAGTTAGTGGAACTATACTCAGGAATGGGGAGAAAAGACCGAGCAGTTCGTAAACAAGGCTTTTAATATCGCTAGCAGACCGAGAACAGTATTTTGCCCTTGTACAAAGTGTGCTAACGAAAAACCACATGACATGGAAACTATGAGTACTCACTTGCTCAAGTTCGGCTTCACACCATCCTACCAGACTTGGACTTTCCATGGAGAAAAGTTATCCAAACGTGCTAGGATGGAGGTGCAACAGATTCAACCTTGGGGAGAATATGATACTGGGTTTGATAAGTGCTTAGAAAACTTGGCTAATGGTAATGTGCCTGAAAGCCCTCATGTAGAGGCGGAGACACCTTAGGATGCGGAGACAAGTGAGGAGCCGGAGATAAACACAAAGAAGTACTACGAGGCTTTGTTTGCTTCGTAGAAACCCCTACATGTTAATACAGATGTAACCCAATTAGATGCCATCGCTCGCCTTATGGCATTCAAGTGCCACAGGAACTTGTGCAGAGATGGGTTCGATGAACTTCTGGCCATCGTTGGTAGCATTCTGCCGAAAGGGCACCTCTTGCCGCAGAACTTCTACTATTCAACCAAATTGCTCAGTGACCTTAAGATGTCATCTCAGCAGATACACACTTGTCCAAAGGGATGCATGCTATTCACAAAGGAGCACGCCGACACAAATTATTGCATCCATTGCAAATCCTCTAGGTTCTTTGAGGTTGACCCCAATGGTGATTGTCCGAAGAGGCAGACTGTGGTTGCGCAGAAGATCCTCCGGTATCTTCCAGTCCTACCGAGGATCCAACGGCTCTTCATGAACGAAGATACTGCCCAACAGATGCAATGGCCCGTAGAAGGGAAAAGATACCTCGACAAGATGATACATCCGTCGGATGGCAGTGCATGGAAGAACTTTGTCATTAAATATCCACTGAAAGCCGGTGACTCGAGGAGCGTAGCAGTTGTGATATCAACCAATGGGTTCGATCCATATGGTATGTCGGCTGCAACATACAATTGTTGGCCAGTGTTCGTTATTCCCCTGAACCTCCCCCTAGCGTCTGCATGAGATCAGAGAACATGTTTGTGTCGATGATAATCCCAGGGCCGAAATACCCGGGTAAGAACATGAACGTGTACCTGGAACCGTTGGTGGATGACTTCCTTTGTGGCTGGGAAGGCCACGGGATCCGAACATACGACGTAGCAAAGAAGGATCACTTCGATATGTATGTCTGGTACCACACATCTCTGCATGACCTACCAACACGTGCTTTGTTCTGCGAGTGGTGTACACATGGGAAGTGACCTTGTCTTGTGTGCAGGCAGGCTGTGACTTTCTTCTGGCTTGTTAAGAGAGGCAAGTATTCCTGCTTTGATGAAGCTCAACAGTTCCTTAAGGAGAATCATAAATACAGGAGTGATAAAAAGAGTTTTAAGAAAGGCCGTGTTGTCCATGACCCGAAGCCACTTCTCAAGATCGAACATGAACTCAAGGCTGAGTTAGAAGCTCTCCAGCCTAGCCCTGATAGGAATGGTTTCTTGGGATATGGGGAGACACACCAATGGACCCACAAACCGTGCTTATGGAAGCTTCCTTACTTTGAGGATCTCGAGCTCCCGCATAACATTGATATAATACACACCAAAAATAATATTAGCGAGGCCCTTTGGAGCATAATCATGGATACTGATAAGACGAAGGATAACATCAAGGCTCGGATTGATCAAGAAAAATGGTGCGATAGGCCAAAGTTGAAGATGCAGCCACCTGCTGGCACCAAAAAAGGGTGGACTAAGCCAAAGGCTCCGTTCTGCCCAACAAAGCCCCAAAAAAGGGAGATCATCTAGTGGATCATGCAATGCTTGTTTTCCCCTGATGGGTACGCAACCAACTGGATGAGGGGTGTGAACATGCAAACTTTGTGAGTCTCAAGGGCTCAAGAGTCATGACTACCATGTATGGCTTGAGCGGATAATGCTGGTGATGATTCGAGGCTATGTCGATGAGGAGACTTGGCGAGTGCTGTCGAGGTTGAGCTTTTTCTTCCGCTAGATTTGTGCTAGGGAGTTAGACACCAAAGTGGTTGAGAAGCTACATGAACAGGCACCGAGTTGCTTTGCGATCTAGAGATGCTCCTTCCGCCAGGGTTCTTTAATCCGATGCAACATATGATCTTGCACCTCGCGGAGGAGGCTCTAAAGGGGGGGCCTGCGTGGGGCCGTTGGTAGTTTCTGCCTGAGAGAGAAATGAAGAAGCTTCGTGAAAAAATAGGCAATAAATGCAAGATCGAAGCATGCATTGCCGAGGCAGTCCTTAACGAGGAGGTGCCAAACTTCACCACTAAGCACTATGATGCCAACATTCCCACAAAGCACAACCCAGTCCTTCGTTACAATGCCGCCAACACTAAAGATGTACCCAAGCTTAGCATCTTCGTAGGGCTTGGTGGCAAGTCAAGTGGCTCAAAGAGCTACACAACAAATATACATGAGCGGGACTTGATCCACTCATATGTCTTGAACACCATGGAGGAAGTGAAGCCGTACATCGAGTAAGTGCTCACCATTTAGTTATTCCTAGACATTCACTCATATGTTAGTGGCTAACTCTTCCTCTTTACATTGGTATAGACAATTCACTCATAAACATTGGAGGTATACCCACAGGAATCCTACCCCAGAAGAATCTAAGGATCTTTTAGATAAGGGCGGTGGTTTCGGTTTCATTAGCTAGTTCTGTGGTTTGGTACTATTCTATCCAACTTTGCTTGCACTGCTGACATTTATTGGTCATTTTTCGTTCTAAACTTATCGTGCTAAACTTGTAGGCAAGTACCGACAAAGAGATGAATCCCGAGATAAGAAAAATTGCTAGGGGCTTTAACCATTCCGTCCGCACGTTCAATGCTTATGACGTGAACGGGTATCGCTTCCATACCCATGAATACACAACAAACCGGCCCAACCGGAAGACAATAAATAGTGCGGTGGTATGTAAAGGTGATGATGGACTCCATTACTATGGAAGAGTCGAGGGTATATACGAGCTGAATTACGGGTTTGACAAAGGGTTAAATCCCGTCGTATTCAAATGTCATTGGTTCGACCCACGTCGGGTGAGACGGGATCCTGAAATTGGATTGGTCGAAGTTGAAAGAAGCTCTGTCTATAAGGGAGAGGATGTGTACATTTTGGCTACCTAGGCCTTCCAAGTATACAATCTACCATATCCGTGCAAAAACCTGACAAAACGTCTACATGGATGGGATGTTGTGGTGACGGTACCGTCACGCAATAGGCCAAGGATGATTACCGCCGCGTAGACCCCTCAACAAAGGATGCCGAGTTTTATCAGGAAGAAGGGCTCCCTGTTTTTTTCACTGTCGACTTGCCGGCCGATGATGACATGGTCGTAGATGATGAACAAGAAGAAGATGCGGGCATGGAGGAAGACAATGCAGAAGATGAAGCTGAGGATGTCCGTGACAAGCAAGACATGAGTTTGCTGGAGGCGTTCAAAGAAGGCATTGACCTCGATCCAAAGGGACCACCTCCAGGTTTCATTGATGATTATTGGTGCAACGAGCCTGGTAGCGATGACGAAACATGTGGTCCAGTTACTAATATCGACACAGGCTTCTGATCTATGTAGTATTAATTGTGAGGCTAGCCTTTTTGTAATAACTCTATGTAATAGTGATTGTCGAGCTGGTTTATTTGTAAGAACTATGTGCTATGTTTGTCAGAACTCTATGCTATTTGTTTCTTTACTAATGTTCATCTATTTACATCATTGTTGCTTTCACTAATTTTCATCTATTTACATCTTTGTTGTTTTCACTAATTTTCATATATTTACATCATTGTTGCTTTCACTAATTTTCATCTATTTACATCATTGCATACCAATAAACTACTCTTTCATTGTGTTTGCAGGTGATTGAAACATGACATGAGGAAAGGGCAAGGGCATTCTAAAAAAGCTCAAGGACTTGGTGGACAGTGTGACGAATCTGAGTGGTTCGAAAAAAGCTTCAGCACTGGCCTCAAGACGGCGTAATAGTCCTCCACCGTGCCCTCCCCAGCGGTGTGAGAGGCGTGGGAGGAAGGATCCTAGCCCCCCCAGCCAAGGATGAGGAGAATGCTACTGATGCTAAGGTGGAGCAGGAGAGTGAGGAGCACGAGGAGCCGGAGGAGGACGGGGAGGACGAGGAGCAGGAGCCGGAGGGTGGGGAGGATGGGCAGGAGGAGAACTTGGAGGACCACTCGAAGTATGAGGGGCTGGGGGGTCTACCGTTTGAGGCTGACGACAACCTAGTTTGGGTACCGCCAGTGGAGGAGGAGTACGTGCCACCCTCCAAAAATTTGAAGCCACGTGACAAGAAGCTGTATAAGCGTGGGATAACGAGACTCCTCAGGAGAAAAACGTGGCCATATAGCCATGTTGTTCTCGTGCCCGCTAGAAAGAGGTAAATTCTTTTCATTAATGAAATTTCATCACTGTTGAATTTTTTATCACATACATACTAATTATGGCTTTTCATTGTGTAGTTCGTTCACGTATGAGGATCCTAATCAAAAGGGTGGACGTTGCTACGCGAACATCCTTGGAGGCCTTCTTAGGAGCAGATTCTCTGGGCTTGTCGATCTCCCTAGTGGTGGCGTCGACGTAGCTTGGACTTGGAAGCACTACAGCTACGCTTCGGATGTGGACACCGATTGCGACAACATGCATGAGGCGATTGTAGAACATTTCTGGGTATGTGATTTTTTAACTTCTCAGCATTCTAACACTCCGAGGTTGACACTAGTTGCACTAATGGTTTTGGTCCCTTGTTTACCTATGTGCATGGTTTTAGCGATACTACACGAAGGCTGCTGGTCGTGAAAGGCAGTGCGATGCGGTCCTACACGAGATGTGCAAGAGGAGGGTGACCGGCATGAACTACGAGGCACGTGTTCAGTGCGTCCGCGACTGGCACGCCGACCGCCTTATTTGGATGACTAAGGACGAGGCTCGGCAGACACTCATGGCAGCATGGCAGTACCTGCAGGTAGTTGCATTTCTATGTTATTAATTTCTTGACCGCCATGTAGTTTCTGTTGTACTAATGGGTGTACCTTGTGAATGTAGAACCCTCCTCAGTATGTCGGTGACGACAGACGCTGCTTTCTAGCAATGGTAATGTGGTGGACGTCCCCCTAGTACCTCAAGAAGCACGAGGAGGCAAAGAAGAGGCGGGAAGAGATGGGAGGTGGGTCACATATCCAAGGCAGCATCCCCCTCGCCCTTCACATCCAAAGAGAGGTGAGCAAATGTTTCCTTCATTCTTTGCTTTCACGTGATTGTTACTCCGCAAGGGTGCCCCCCTTCTCTTAATTACATGTTCTCTTTCGTAGGAAACTGCAACAGGCGTGAAGCCAAGCTTATTTGGCCTCTATCAAAAGATGAAGACCAGGAAGACGCCACATCCTAAGACGGGGTCCATGTGGATCAATGATGTATCCGGGGTCAAGTGTGAGAGATACATCACGGGGTACAAGGAGAAGCACGGCAAGAACTCCAATCCACTCACCGAGGAGTTTGACCCCGAGGTTGCGGTGCTGGCGGGAGAAGGCCTGAAGCATGGCCACCTATGGATTGGTGACGGGTCCGTCGACCCAATGATAATTCCATATCTACGCCAGGCCTGTAGTGGTTGTAAGAGTGGCGGGCCTCACGTACAGACCCACCCACGGGCTTCGGATATAGCTATCGACCGCTTACGGGTATGTTCTTCCTCGGTCCTCTACGCTTAATTACATGTTTTCCATTGCAATGTTAATGACATCGTGACGACACAATGTAGGCGGAGATGGAAGCAAGGGAATAGAGAATCCGAGAGGAGTCCCAACAGCAGCAGGCACACCTGGAGCAGCAGCTTAAGGAGCACCAGCAGCAGCAGGCGCATATGCAGCAGCAACAGATGATGAGCTGGTTTGTGAACCAGCAACTTTTGACCGCTGCACCGAGGAGTATTCCTACTCCTCCTTTCACCTTCTCGTGGGTAAGTGGTTAACTTAATATCTCCATCTTATGTTATCTTGTCTCCTTGTTTAATGGTCGCAATATATGCCCCATGTTGTAGTTGCCCGGGTACTTACCAGGTGGGTCGACGAGTGGATCGAACGTGCCGCCCTTCCAGGAACAACCCAGTCAGAGCCCACTGACTCCTCATACCCTCGCCAATCCGAACATCATCCGGATCCTGACACAGTTTCCAGGTGAGTTCTCCTAAAAACATGTCACTTGTAGAATTTCAACTTGAAAATGCAAAATTATAGCCATGCCACTTGTAGAAAATGTAGCAATCTCATGTTTTTTCTTTTGACCGTGTATAGGAGAAGGACACGGAGGAGATGGAGAAGGACACAGAGGAGATGGAGAAGGACATGGTTAGCTACCATCAAGGTTAGTTCTCCTAATTTTGTCACTTATTCAAAATGTAGCCATGCCACGAGACTTGTAGATTATTGAGCCATGCCATGTCACTTTGCCAAACTTAGCCATAGAGAAAACTTAGCCAAACTTAGCCATAGAGAAACATAGCCATAGAGGAAAACATGAACTTTTCCATAGAAGTAGAGCTTATAACTTGTATATTGAATTTACTCTCATGTGAGGCACTTGTAGAGGTTTCTAAGTTTCTCGTTTGATCATATCTAGTGTGGCATGTGAATCTTATGTATTTGCTTTTGATTTTGTAGGAGGAATCACTCCGGAGGTTGATCTTCACCGTTTGTGGCCTACATGTTAACTGTATGTTCCTATGGAGTGATGACTTGTGGTTGGTGAACTTGTAATATTGCTAGATCAACTTGTGAACTCTATGTGAACATGTAGAGCTATTCTGTGGTGTGTTTGATCTATTTGTGGTATGTTTGATGTATTTGTGGTGTGTTTGATGTATGTGTGCAAAACTTTGGTTATATGCATGCATATATGCTCTTGTGATGCCATAAATGTTGGTCTTTATATATATATATATATATTTATTTGAAATTTGCAAATACAGAAAATATAGCAAAAATAAACCAAAAAAAATGCAACAGCACCTTTGCCGTGTGCATGCACACGGCAAAGGACATTTTGTCACTTTGCCGTGGGCATACACACAGCAAAAGCGACACGTGGCGCCAAGCTGTAGCATCTGGCACGCCGGGGTGGTGGTTCCAGGCCTTTTGTCGTGCGGAAGAGAGAATAACACATGGCAAAGAATAGTACACGGCAACACGCGAGGCACACAGGAAAGAAGAGCTCACGACAAAGGAGGGACTCACGGCAAAGAAAAGCGCACGGCAACGAGTTAGACACACGACAAAGCGCCGATGCACGGCAAAGGAGAGGCTCACGGCGAACACTAACGCACGGCAAAGCGGCGGCGCGCGGCAAAGACCACCGCACGGCACAGACTAGGCACGCCGTTTGGGCACGGGATGCCCGTTTACTGCTTTACTTTGCCGGGTGTTCTGGAAAACTCACGGCAAAGGTCTTTGCCGTGCGTCCAGGTTAAAGCCCACGGCAAAGTCACTTTGCCGTCCCTCGCGCTACCGTCCACTCTTTGCCGTGGGTTGACTCACGGCAACGGCTTTGCTATGTCTTTGCATGTCTTTGCCGTGTCTTTCTGATACACATACACGGCAAAGGAGAAGATTCATGTAGTGCATCCGTGCCCACCCGGAGTAGTCGGGCACAGTGAAGAGCTGCGTCCAGGGCGGATCCAGGATTTAGACATAGGGGGGTGAGGCGGAGCCGAGGCAAAAAAGAAATATTATTCATTGTTTTGGCAAGCTACTCAAATTTCTTTTCGCCTTATGGTCTTTCTGTACTTGTTGAGTCGTCAATATATGACAAATCATAAAATAAAAATCTCTCTTTTTGGATAAAAGAATCAGATACTTAACCAGCATAACTAGGGCTCATATATATAAAACTTTAATATGCTGATCACAGATGAAAGTGTTGGTTTTTCTGCTGCCATTTCTACCTGGTTTGAATGGAAAACTATAGTTGATCAGCTAGCAATTTTACAGGCTTGACGGTCTTGAATACACGCGCTCAAAGACAATTGATCAGTTATGTGTATAGAGAATATCAGCGTACCTCTAGATTGGATGTTTAATCTGGTATAACTGGAAGGTCGACGTCGGACGTTCTGTATATGAGGTGAGGCGCCAGCACGTCGCACACCCGCAGTGGTTGGCAATTCGCTTGATCCATAGAGAGGTCGGTGCGACGGCGTGCAATGCGGGAGATTTTCCTAGGCTTTGGGCATAGTTTTAGAGCTGGTACAGACGCCATGGCAGATCGATCTGAGATTGGAAAGGGTACGATCGCTCGGCCGCCCCAAACAAAATGGAAGTTACAGTAAGAAGAATCGATCTCCAACTCAAGACGATGCCTAAACTGGGCTGGGCTTAAGTAGTATCGTGGGCTTTTATTACTAATGAAGAAATTATATGCGTCAATTAGTACTCAGCATATTAACACGTACATCAGAATATTTATAGGGGGGCCGCACCTTTGGGTGTGCCCATTTGCTCGGGGACGGACACGCACGTACTACGCCGTTGAAGGCAGGTTGAGCTGCGATCTCGGTGCCGCCGGTACGCGCTCGAGATGGATTGAGACGACAGAAGCAAGGGAGACTCGATTAAGCAGCGGCGTATAAACGGAAAATTTCAAGAAGTATACTTGGCACGCGTAATTAATGGCGCTTCGTCGGCGGGTGAGTGTCGACACGGTGACTAGCTGAGGGCGCGCGCAACGCATGGATGGTTGAGTCAAGCCGCAATCAAATGAGCGAACCCCAACTATCTACGAGCCACACATATTTCAGATTTTATTTCTCCAATAACTTCGGTTCCAAGGAATCCGTGTATCCGTTAGAAAGAGTGATTCAAAGAAAATTCAGCGGTGATTCAACCCACACGTGAGCAAGTTCAATAATATTAGTCTGTTGTTGGCTGTAAAAAAATTCATGTCATCTACTCCCTCCGATTTTAAAATATAAGATGTTTTAGCTTGTGAAAGTGTATTTAGATCACTTTTAGTGCGTAGATCCACTCCAAATCGAAATGAACCTACATACTAAAAGGGGTTTAGATACATTCCCTCCACAAAGTTAAAACATCTTATATTTTACAACAGAGTGAGTATATACAATCCATAGCTAATAGGTACTCCTAACTTACATCTCGCTTAGACTATTCAAAGCTAGTACAATAAGATCCAGCAGACTATAAGAGTTAAAATAATATATTTATGTTTATTTGGATGAGAGAGAAAAGGAGAGAGAAGATGAGTGAACTTAATAGCCAGCTGCAACACGTGCTCCTAGGTATGCGAGAGTGTAAAGTGGATCATGCATTAATAAAGTACTCCCTCCGATCAAATTAATTGATTTGGATTTGTCCAAATTCAGTTGTATCTAGACATATTTTAGTGCTATATACATTCGAATCTTGATAAATCTGAGTCAACTAATTTGGATAGAAGAGAGTATTAAATTTTTATCTCTAGTTATTTGTACATGTTAGCTAGTAGATTGACTCTAGATGACATAAACATGGCTTATAGCCAACGGTTGGCTCTGCTATTACCCTTTCTCTCATAGTAGGAGTAACATACGTGGTAACATGCATGCCCCTAAGCAAAAAATAATGTCGCAATCAATTATTGAGAGAGGAAAATGGAGTACAGTAACAATAATATACCATCACATCACACTTACCAATACATAATGATTCTACAAATCAATTAATGAATCTATATATGTTATCACACATATGATACTCTTCACTAAAAAGATAGTAACTTAGGCTAGTATAATATACCTCGCCACTATGACCAGCCTTATGTTCTCTCTTCTCTTCTCTTCACTTCTCTCCTCTCTCATCCACCTCATCAAAACTATAATATATTAACTCTTACAAGCAGCTTAGGTCTTTTTCAATGGGAGGCACTTAGCGCTTGTATCCTAAACAAGATGTTGACATTGCGTGCCAATTAAGCAAGAAAGAGAAGGTTGTTGTATTTTAGCTAAGATACAACTCTTACACATTACCATAGACAAAAAATTAGCTAGTCCAATCATACACATGTATAAGACTAAAATTATTAAATGCAACTCTCCTAAGAAACAATATCTAGGATACACTCCATTGAGATAGTTGTTTTTTAATTTTAATAGAGCCTACGAAAACATATTAAGATATCTAGGATACACTCTGCTAAGAAACAATATCTAGGATGGGGCCATGTTTGGTTGTGTGATTCCCGAGCCATATTCGCTGCGGAGATGCTAGAATCTGAACCAAAGGGTTCCGCTAGCCTTCACAGCTTCCAAGAAGCAGGTGATTTTCCAAGTGTAAACTGGAATCGCTGGTACCCCCAGATTCCACTGCGCTGCGTCCGACTGGGAAGAGATAAATTACCCGCAACTACCATTGTAAGTGAAACACTCCGTTCCCCAATGGTCATTTGTGTGTCCATGAGTGTGCACGTCATTGTTCCGTGATCAATTAGCATATAAATAATCTCAGGAGCATTCCGAACAATTCCTATCGAATCTACACACTTGGCAGTTGTCACAACCAAACATCTTTCAGCTTTTCCATAGTTGTCAGTTCACAATAGCTTTTTCACAACATATTCTCCACAGCTGATTTCAGGAATCTACAGCTCAACCAAACACACCCGTAGTGGAGCGCGCGTGGAGGTTGTAAAGCAAACTTAGAGGTTAATAAAGCATCCGTACTCATGATGCATCATTTTTCGTGCAAAATATTACCAATATGTAATGGAAGAGCAACACCGGTGGATTACGGACAGGGGCATATTTGGAGAATAGGTAATGGAAGAAGCGTTGATAATTGGAAGGATTATTGGTGTTCTAGGTAATATTTTTTTTTTAAAGTTCAGCACGGGTCAAGTTTTTTTTGGAAATAAGGGATACATCATGCCCTCTGCATTAGTAGATGCACATAGCCATAGCCATAGTCAAGGGTAGGATATCTTTACTTATAGTAGATGAGCTAATTGATCTGGGTACATGAGATATGTTTAACCCCTTGGAATTTGGAAGCTCAAACTTGGAAGTTCAAACCTTAAACAGCATTTATTTCCTTCGCATAAAACTAAAAACCTCATCTTTTATGTATTGACAACTTTTCTGTACACTGAATGGGTAAAATCGTTCAAAAAAAGCAGAACATGTAAAAACACTGCGTACTTTATTATTAGACATAGATTAAAAGAATAATCCAGAGCTTCCTATGTGCTCCCACATGGCATAAGCATGTTGGATTGAAGCTGCAATTAAACGAGCGGATGTTTAGTTACATGCAAGGCATTTTTGTCTCCCTGGGTGCAAGCCCCGGGGACATGATCTCGGAAAAACAGTCTAAACCTCATATTCGCTCCCTCGTTTGGTTGTCTGCATGGCTAGCTCATCTAGTGTAGTGGCCCATCAATAACTAAACTAACCCTAAGCATAAACACAGTTACCACACCACCACACCTAGCGTCGACCATGGGCAATAACGCGTTGGAGGCAGAGGGGAAGTAGAATGGCGGTGGCGAGAGGGCTATTTCAGGGTGCTGCCGTGGGAGCACGACGCCCGACGAAGCGCAGTGGCGATGCCCTAGTTTATGCAGTGGGTGCCCGCGTAGACGCGTCAATGGTTATTTACAATATTAACTCGGGGTCAACCTCGGCATCAAGAAGATGGTGGCCTTTCTCAGCTTCCCAGTCGTTGGTGCAGCGCTCTCTCTCGCTTTCCATGGTTGCAATTGAGTGGAGGTGATAGTACGAGCGAGGTTCAACCTACATGCACTCCAAGAGTAAAGGAAGAATCTTCTATGATCACTAAATCATAAAACCTACAACACAAGAGTTGTGCACAACATCGAGGCAAATCTGCTTCTTAAAGGAAATTCAAACGTTTGATTATGTGTAACAAATTTGAAAAAACTCTTCTTAAA
Source organism: Avena eriantha (assembly GCA_910589775.1). Lineage (NCBI taxonomy): Eukaryota > Viridiplantae > Streptophyta > Magnoliopsida > Poales > Poaceae > Avena > Avena eriantha. The sequence goes on along the minus strand of OU342741.1, from coordinate 16,862,918 downwards.
AAACTCTAACTTTGAACACGATTCTGAGAAGATACAGTTCATGAAACCCGGTGCTGATGGTCAGAATGAAATCCCATCATCGACGTGCATATTTTTCATGTAGAGCTTCTCGTGAAACGAAACATGGTTGTGTTAATAACAAGAGGTAGGGAAGAACATGACTCAGAGTGGAGAGAGAAGAACTTCATCTCCAACCGCAGCTCTCCTCACGTATAAGCTACAAGTAGGTACCTCTACCTCCAACAAAAAAAAACTTATAGCACAAGAGTTGTGGGAAACATCGAGGTTAAGGTACTTTCGAAAGAAAATTTTGAAATGGTTGATTGTGTGCGACGAATCTGATAAAATTGGTCCGAAAAATCTCCAACTTTGACCATGATTATGAGAATATACGGTTCACCAAAGTCGGTGTGGATGGTCAGAATAGAACTCATCGTCGATGTGCATTTTTCTCATGTAGAGCTTGTTTTGAATCGAAGCATATTTAATGTAATTAGAAGTGGTTATGGATGAACACGTTTAGAGAGGAGAGAGAATCTAATCTCTCATATCTACTCGTGCAAAAATGGAAGTCTTTGAGCACTTAGACACTAACATTATCACCCTATAATTTAGTTTGGCAATATCTAAGGAGACTACATGGAAGTCTTTGAGTAGAGCAAAAAGATCTCCCATAACCAACTCCCAATTTTATTATAAAAGTCAACACTGAATCCATCTCGCCTAGCTGCTTTGTTAGTTTCCGTACCAAAAACTGTAGTTTTATGTTCTCCAAAGTAAACTCCAGCTCAAGCAACATTCTATCTTCTATTTTAATCCTACTAATACTAACACTGTTCAAATGAATACTAGAAGCCATGGGTTGCCCAAACAGATTATTATAGAAGTTAGAGATATAATAGGTCAAATTATTCCACCCTTCAATCACACCCCCTGACTTAATCTGATGATGGATTTTTTCCTTCTCCTCCCATTAGCTTTGGTACGATGGTATTTGTACTATTATCCCCACTCAGAAGTTTGATTGATTTTTTTCTTCTTTGATAATTGTTCCCAAATGAATTTGACACTATCTTTTCATTGATCTATCATTAACATCCAAGCCATCATCTTCAGGTTTTTTGAGAGTGTATCAAAATTTTCAGTTAGTGATGCATGTGAAATGCATACATGAACTTTGTAGTTTATTGTGTTAAAATTCATATTATTTTGCAAATTACAGAAGTGCACAATTTCTTATTTTACACTTTGTTCTGTAGGAATTGCAAATATGTAAGGAGATCGCTCATTATGGTGAAATTCATACTTTTTTGAAATCTGTTCCTGTAGAACAGTTTTCGAAGATTTCTCGGAAATACCCCGAAGATGACGTCAAACAGAAAAATCCAAAACGTAAATGTTGTTGGCAATTTTATGCTAGTATGGATAGAATAAAATGATCCCCTAATGGGCTCTGGACACAACCTGAATAACACGATTACTGCAGAGTATAGAAGCAGTTTTAGGATTCCCAAAGTTCGTGACGTGACTGACTCAAACTCTTTCCATAGTTGATGGATTTGGCCAAGACACGAATTTATGGGCTCATAAAGAACAAATGGAGGTTCGAGGAAGGTTCTAGAGGTGCCCAAGAGCCCTTGGATCAAAGGTACATCCATCCAATGGCTTAGATTGCATCTCCACCTCTATATATTGAGGGAGAACCTTACTTTTGGAGGCATCCATCCACTGTGACGAAAATCCTCAATGTTGGTAGCCACCAAGAAGGGGAAAAGCTCCTCCATACCAGCACCATCTCTAAGTAAGAAGAAGGAACAAGGGTCCTTCGTCCCCCAGGGAAGCTGCCGCCCTAGAAGGTCGCCGCCATCGGGCTACTGTGCCGCCACCTCCTCGGCTGCGGGTGTCGTGGCCGCCATCTTCATCATATCCATGACCACAATCCTGCTCTTCTTCATCCAAAACTTCACCAACATCTCCTCGTGGTTTCCACCATGAGAGGAGAGTAGTCCACCCCATGGAAGGCTTGTGGTGGTAATTTGATCCAATCTCTCTATGTATGATCATTATTGAAATCTATATTGTATGTCTTGCATGATTATGGGTCTATCTATATAATTCCTATGGTGGATATTATGGTATGATATGATATTTGTTATGCATCTACCATTGTGTTGGTATTTTACGATTTTCATGCTCTGGAGATACTTTTAATACATGTAATGGTTTCTATTTATAATGTCTTGTTTACCCATGCCATGAGGTGCTTGATGGGATAGATGCAGTAATGTGCACAACAAACAAATCATTACACTAGTGTTTGAAGTGTTCACCATTAAGGAGTACGATGTATGTAGGTAATGGATGGACAAGTGATAGACGACATATGTGTTGAGTGCTAACATTGTAGCCAAACATCCTTTATCTGGGGGTAAAATGGGAGAAGTATATCGTGGTGGAGTGACAATAACCACACTTTGGCCTTACGAGGGTGACACGACAACATATATGGGTACTTCTTTCAACTATGTGTTTTAGAACATGTAGCCATCATAAAATTTACCACTAAATCATGACAATTATATGTAAATTTATTATCTTTAACATGATCATCACCATAAATGGAGAGAGATGATTGAGTGAACCCATGAACCCAGATCCATTGTTCCTATAAGATAAAACATTTGTCTTGTCCTCTTGCATTGAAGAGGATTGGGAAACTTTTACTTTATTGTTTTGTTGCACTTTACTTTCTTGTATTAAATCAACCTCCTTATTCCTGTAACTTATTTAGTGCATAAACAATTAAAACTTGTGACACATTAGTTGGAGAAGATAAATAGTTTTTCATTCTTGCTCCTACGGGTCGATACCCTACTTCCACATTGAGAGGTACTACAGTGATCCCTGCTCACGGGGATTATCAGTTAGTTCATTTTTTCCTTCTGCATTCACCTTCTTATATTCCACCCCTTAAAAGTTTTCCTCAATATTCTAAGCCTTTTTCCACATGTCTAATGTGTCCCTACCTGTGTATATGGCTTGCCATTTTTATGTCAATAATTCAGGAAAGCCAGGTCCCCCTATCAACAGTTGAAGAGCCATGTTTCTAGTTTTAATGAATAGAGGTATGCAGTTAGTTAGTTCACAAGAAATAGCAGTAACACAAATTAGAGGATAATGCTCTTCCCAAGATGGGGACACTAAAACCCTATCAGACGGTTTGAATGTGGGATCCTCATGTTTATTGCACGAAGTGTATTTTCTACCAGCGAATGCAATTTTCATAAGATCCCCCTGATCAATGAATACTTTGAAAAGAGAACTCCATCTATTGAAACCCCCAGGTTTTTTATCACTCTCTCTGCTAGTCATATTCAAATCTTCAGCAACGAAAAGAGGGAAATTTGATTTTTGTATGAGGTGCACAAGTTCAATCAGCATTGTGGATTTGCCAGCATGTTGTGCATCACCATATAAAACAATGAAATTCCATGTAAAATCATCTTCCCTGCAGTGAATCAAGGCCCTCACATAAAACCCGCCATGGATTATTTCTAACACACCACAAGTGTCATTATTGACCCGAAGAAGTATCCCTCAAAAGTCAACCTCTAGATGGAATACATTCCAATGGAAATCATTATCACCACTTATAGATTGTAAGAAATTAATATTGTAATCTTGCCTAATTGTCTCCTATATGCCAACAAAATCCAACTTGTGTTCATTCATATTACCTCTCATTAGCCACTTTTTCCATATCCCGTGTCCCCCTGCCATTCCATATAAACTCAGTAATCATAAATGGTTCTATTTTTTCTTCTCCTCCCAACCAATGTTCTAATAGGGGTATTGACTTACAATTTTTTGCCAAGTTGTTCCCCTTTCCACTTGAGAAGAGATTAAATTGGACCATATTTTCATTTACACCCTCAACATTCCCGAGGAGAGTTTGTGTGAGCATATAGAACTCCTGCAACACAATGTCAATCGCCATAGGATGATTGTCATATGGTTTAAGTTCTTGTGGCTCAACACAACTCTCTTACTATTCAATTATAAATTCACTCTCGCTTTTTCTATTCTCTTAGAAATTTTAAATTATACTGAACATCCCTTAAGAAGTCCCCAAATCTACTCCTAGTATTTCAGTAATATCTAACAGACATGCATCCGTGGAATTTAAGACAGTTGGTGTAGATTTACCTACAATAGTAGCCTTGTTAGCCTTCCAAATTTTGCCATGTTTATCACTGGAATATCATTATTAGGTTGATTAGCCAATCTATAACCAAATTCGGGATTAGTATCCTCTTCTCCTTCCTATGATAGCACTCAGAGCCTCGGTTTACTCTGCTCATATTTCCCTTCTTTAGCTTTCTATAGTTTAGTCTAGAGGCTGTTAGATGAGTATGTGTCTGTGTATCCAACACCCTATCCACTATTAGAGAAAACAACTTTCTTGCACCAATATGACCAGAGAAAATCTCCTCATTCTCCTCATTATATCCAACTCCTTTTGTGTTATCATCTGTAGTAGTAGGGACCCCCTCTTTTGTCCTTCTCATAACAATATCGGAGTTGATGTTTGCCACACCTTTCCTTTTGGTTTCTAAGGTAGCAGCATCTGCTACCTTTTTCACCAATAATGGCACCATCTAGTGCATCTTAATCTTTTAGTTCAACAACTCCCTCCTCAAAAGCATTTTGTGTGTGCTTGAATATGCCCCTTGTCAGCCACCATATCATCTTCATTACTCTTATGTCTCTTAGGGTCTTTTTCACCAAATTTTGAGAAATATTGTCTTCCATTTCATCAAAGTTTCAGATTACTTCCTCCTCAGGTCTCATCCTACGGTGACCCAGCATACCACTGCATGATGTAGTACACTATAGTCGTTGACATAATACCAATGAACACCGTTCACCAGTATTACATCCCTCAGAATGGCACAACAGAAACATCGCGGGTCCAAAATAGGAAGTCGTTATATTACATATATCACATTACAGAAGATCCAAAGAACTTCCTCGACGTAACGAGGATTATAATGTACCAAAAGATAACCAGAAATAACAACTCAAAGTCCATTCTAGAAATATCACTACTATATAACTATGGCTTGCAACTACTGCTACAACAATGCTCTACAGAAGTAGGTTCTGGTTTCTAAGATTATTTATAAGCTACTCTTTAGCTTGACTTCTATGACTTCATATGTAGACGTTGATCCAATTGATCTCTTCTGGATATCTTCAGTTCTTCAAAGTAGTTCGCTTCCTAAGTTCTCCATTGAGTGCTTCCAAATTTAGCAAGTGTTAAGAAGGTACGGTTGAGTACGAGCGTACTCAGCAAGTTTACTTAAAAGGAGTGTTTGATGCACTAACTATAACCACAGACCAAAAGGTCATAGGTTATGTAGGTTTTTGTAAACATTTCTTCAAAGGTTGCTTTTATTCTGAAAAGCTATGTCCGTCAGCCTTCATAGGTTTACCAAAACTTTCGTGGAGTTCCTTTCCTGCATCGTTCACATCTCCTTCCCGGAACAGGAAGTAACATGTCATAGTTGTTACACTCTATAGAGGTGTGCTACTTTACCCACAAGAGACCTTAAGCTTTGTTGCACAGCCGGGAGTATGTCCCCATTCAAACTTCCTTGGATTGAGGCCCAACCTAAGATCCAAGCCAATCACTGCCCTTCTCTGTGACCCCACATGAAAACATGACCCCAAGCAGAACAACCTCTGTTAATCTGTGTGCGGATATAACTATGGTTAACTACATAGAGGACTCTAGTGAGTAGACATTATCCTGTCCGCCCCAACGAGTTGGTGGACCTACCAAGGATCATCTCTCCAGATAGTCTAGATACCAAGATCGTAGGGAACTGATGGGTCTCACCCATATGCTGGGCCTCAAAAGGTTACCAGCGCCACGATATGGTTATCCGCCCATGTGAAAGGAAGAAGATCTAGCTGACTTTCCCAGAGCCATTGTAGATCTCATGGTTAACACGTGATGTACGGCGCTAGAATCATTAAAGACATTGGTTGTTAAGTGCTAGATGATATATTCCTGGAAAATGGTATTCCAATTTTCAGACTTAATAGATTAGATTAGCTGATCATCCTAGATCAGTAACCAGTAGTTTACATTATTATAAAAAATTGTGTTTTCTGACGTTTTGAAATGTAAGTTATGACACAATAATTTACAAATACTTGATAGAAAATAATAAAAGTACATGAGCAAGTGTGAACTTGCCTTTCTGACTATAAGATTATGTAGTCAGGATCTTCTAGTCAGTATAAACTCCAATATCTCAAAACAACACCATTGGTCCGGTAAGGACTAATGTTTAAAGAAGCAATATGATATTATGCATAGATAATGATATGCATTTTGTATAAATCCCAAAGTAAATCACCATGTATCAGTATGGATTGAGTTTGGTGATTTATAAAAGATTTGTGTTACAATCAAGTTTTACTTTACAAATAAATTTGTATTAAGCTTCTAAAAGTAGTTGCCAAGTGATGAAAGTAAAGTACAATGAAAGTTGTTAGTAGATGTTGATTGATAAACACTTTTAAGGGTATTATAATTCAAGTGGGTGGTAGTTAGCAGATTGACTAAAGCTTTTGTTTGAAGCGGCAAAACGAATAACTTTTGAAGAAAATACTTATTATACCAGATTAAGTAATTTGTGGTGTTCTTAGATTACAATTAATGGCTATTTGGATCGCTTCAATGACCTTAAGTTAATGTGCTTATGGTTGGTTAAGTAACAAACCAAAGTTAACTATAAAAGATAATGGATTGGAATGTAGTATTTTTATATATTAAGGACCTCTTCGATATGATCAAAGATAGATTTGTATAGGTATTGAGTATAACTCTGTGAATCTAAACTTAGCAAACCGATGCTAAGTATATTATAGAGTTAAAGCTAATTATGAGATACGATGATCTCCTTATATGGTTTGTTGAATTTCTATTAAACTCTAAAGTCATTTTACGTAAGGTTTGAGATATGAGATCATTCATTATCAATGTAACTGAATGATGCTAAAGATTAATTTGAAGTTATTAGTTATAATTGATTTAAGACTCTAAAGGAGTATGAAATAATTAATAATTCATACTTAGCCTTTATTAAAGTTCATGATTATGGGTTTTGGTTTAGCACTTAAATTTAATGGATTATTCAAGATTAAAATATTTTATGAGGTTATAAGTTTATTCCTTGCTTAAGAAGTAATCTTGAAGAATTATAATAAGTTTAAATAAGAATTTATATAAAATAGATAGGAATTTTTTACTTTTTAATTTGAAAACCTTTTTAAATAATACATCTTGTATATTTCTAATAAAGTAGACCTAGTAAAGATCTTAACAATGATGTTTACTTATTTTTAAGTCTCATCCTAATTTTCATAAAATTCAATGAAGGAATGAATATTTTAAAATATACAACTTCATTTTATTAGTTTAAAATATAAACTAATATTTTCCTTCCATTAATTATTAGTTTAGAATTTTTTATTCATTTTAAATATATTATTGTTATCCATAGAAAATTCCTTCAAGGAATAAGTATTTTAGAAATATATAATTGAGTGTTCTTGGCTAAAAATCCAAACTAGTATTTTTCTTATATTTAATATTTGTTTAGAATCACAAAAGTGAATTTTACTTATTTTTAGGTATTATCTTCAATTTTAGGAAATTCCTTGAAAGAATAGATGTTCTAAATTATCCTTTATATTTATCAACTTAAAATATAATTTAGTATTTTTCCTAGGTAGAATATATTTTGTGATCATTTAGACATATTACATTTATTTTTAGGATTTTTATTTATTTTTCTAGAGCTCATTTAGTCTCAGGGGTATTTTGGTCTTTTACTAAATAAATTAGGGTTCCATTTCCTTAAAACCTGGGCCTGGCCCGTTGGGCTGGCCCGGCCCAACCCAATGGGTCCGAGTCAAACCCACCCAGCCGCTAATGGACCGACCCACTAGCCTAGTGCTCTCTCTCTCTCTCTCTCTCTCTCTCTCTCTCTCTCTCTCTCTCTCTCGCTGAACCTCACCCGCTCGTTCCTATCTCTGGCGACCGAGAGCCGCCTCGCCGTCGCCGCTCGATTCCGGCCATCTTTGACCTTCCCGGCCGCCGCCGCCGTAGTGCAGGGTGAGGAAGTCGATGAAGCTGCATCATTCTATCCTCTTCGATTCACCGCTTGTGGCCTCCTTCGACAATGCCATCCCCTAATCTGCGCCTAGGGTTTCACCCGTGCCGGAGACGCGATGCGCTAACGCCCTGCTGGCGTCGCCTCGGTGCCTTGGTGACGAGATGGTGCCGCCTTCCTTGCTATAGCCGCCATGAACATGGCTTGGCATGGGTTGTAGCGTCCTCTGGGTGCTCCCCATGCTGTCGTGTTCTTCCTCGACGCCAGCCATTGTTTCCTCTTCAAACCTTAGTGAGGACCTTGGGTAAGTGGTGGCCTTCCTCTTCCTCTCTCTATTCCTCCTAGAATCCATCCCCGTGGACATGGATTTCTTCTAGAGAGTACTATGGCCTATTCTAGGGTTCCCCTGTTGGTCAACACTACCTATGGCTTGTAGCTTGATTGATCTAGAAATGATGAACTGCACTACTACCTTTACTTCTAAACTATGATCTTGTTCAGCTCTAATGCGCTTCAGTAAAATTACTGATTAGGGTTATTTGTGTACTGGACCATCTCCTATGAATGCATGTGTTTGCTATGTTACTGATGATGATATCGCTTAGCTAAATATCTTCTGGAATGAATCCTTTAGCACTAGTGGCTTTGTCATTACTCCTGCTAGTGGTAATTACTCAGTAGGATATACTGAAAAATATGGCCTAGTGTTGATAATATCCTGATGATATTATTACGTGCCCTCATTTACTGAATCAAATGAATGAGTTCTAGTTCCTGAACTAGAATAATGATATGCATTTGATGTCTATGATCCATGGTTGAAAAACAGTGGTTCCTTCATTTAGTTTAGTTACCTTGTTGTATCTAACTTGTGATAGATAATTCCTATAGATGATTCCTAAGATGATTAGAAATATGATTTAAATATTTCTTGAGGAAATATCCATGTTGGTTGAATCATGTCTAAACATATAGAAAGATTAAATTGCTGAGGTGATACCATTCCTTGGAATGTGCCCTGTAGCAGTTCATGACTTGAATCAGCTATTATCTAGTGTAAACTAGATAATAGACCAATTTGGTCAATGATGCTAGGTCTAAGACCTTGTTGGGTTCCTTGAAATTTATACTTGATTTTTAAACTTCTTCAGTGATGAATATACACCCCACTTGGGTGTATTTCTGAGAAGAACTTTGGAATAACAGATCATGCTCTTATATTAACAAGAACAAATACTAGCTTTGCTGCTTGTTTATTAGATATCCATTGCTCTGCACCTCCTGGAACCGGTTATGTTTCTCCTAGCTCCTGCGCGACCTTGCTATCCTCCTAAACCACCCCCTCCATTAGGTGACCATAATGTATGGTTTCTTGGTGGATTTCTATGGTGAATGGTTGGTTGATCTTGAGGAAATCTAGCAAGATCTGAGGTGATTTTTGGTGTGTTCTTGAGATAGAACTCTGAATGTGGCCCTGGCTATGAACTGGTGAGCAATGCAGGCTTTGCTGTGTGCGAGCTATGATCTTATGCCCTCTTCCTCTCACCTCCTGTTGACAACACACTAACTACATGTGGTGTGTGAGCTGCTTAACTTTTGGCTTTACCTATGGATCAGATTAAGTAATCTAGCTATTACTTCTACTTATTTACTATGTCCTTATCTGGTGAAACTTGCCCCTTGGTTAATGATGCTGCACTGAAACCATTCTTATTTAAAGAACAAATACTTCATTTGGTGAAATTTGACCATTCTTATTTGAATTTGCTCAATGATGCATTTAAAACAGTGCATGTCACTGTTCATAGCTGAGAGCACTATTAACACTAACCTTCTATGTTTACCTTGTTTTCTTTATTTGTTTATAGGTACAAGATCTTGTGATGAAGATTAAGAAGATTTAGTATAGGGTTTAGTTTAGTATCTTTTTTTACTTTTGTAATCTTCTTCCTTTTCTTTTTGTAAGAACAATGTATTATATATGGTTTATTCAATAAAGCTTTCATTTCTGTAGCCCAATGAATGCAAATGCACAAACTCTTTTCTGTAGGCCTAAATGCTGGGGCATTACAGTCTCCCCCCCTTAAACTAAACTTCATCCCCGAAGTTACGGATATCATTCTTATCGGAATACAGAAACCTTTCCTTCTTAATCTTCTCCTTTGAAGTTTGACAATCCTTGTCCATCCATTGGTCACTTTTAGTGATCTACAAATTCCACACTGCCACTTTAGGATTACCCACTTGAGACCTCTGACTTATCTAAACTTTTACATTCCTTCCTAGTGTATTGGAAAAGTTACTTCATAAGATCAATAAACTAATTCATTGGTTTGATGGTAGTATGAAGGTTTACTAATGGTATGTTTTTTTAGGATTCTTTAAACTCCGATGGATTCTAACTAATCCCTTCCAATTTCCTTCCTGGAATGACTGGAACTCATTTAGTCCATCCATTAAAAATAAAATACCCCACTCTTTGTAAATTAAGGCATTTGATCATTTTTATACTAGTTCATCGTAACATCCAGTTCCGGTTCTCTTGGACCAACATGGAATCAATAACCTTTGTTGCTGGTACAAACGTCCTTTGTAGAGACGCTGATATTTTATTTATTTATCCATCCTTGGTCAAATCACAAGTGTTTGACTGTTTTGTTAATTTCTTGACAAAATCAATGGCTCGTTCCAGCATTCCCGTAGGATCGATTACGACAGCAGATGGTTGAAAATACCAAGTTGTTGAATTCTGGCTGCAGCAGGCACAGGTGCCAACAAGTGTACAGTACCATACGCAACCAATGTCAACTCCAGCCGATCAAGTCTGAGACGGCCTGAATAAGCTGCCATGGCAACTGCCGCCATCGCCTCGCTGCTCCTCTTCCTTGTTGTGTTGCCATTAAGCACGTCGGATGACAGCCTTGTCGTCGGCAGGCTGCTCTCCCCCGGCGCCACCATCGTCTCGGACGGCGGCACCTTTGCGCTGGGCTTCTTCTCCCCGTCCAACTCCACGCCCGCCAGGCTGTACCTCGGCATATGGTACAGCGGCATCCCCGAGCTCACCGTGGTGTGGGTCGCCAACCGTGAGACCCCCGCCGTCACCGGCCGACCGAACCTCGCGTTGACCAACGACTCCAACCTCGTCCTCTCCGATGGAAACGGCCGCGTCCTGTGGGCGACCGACGTTGTCGCTGCAGACGTTGCCGCTGGTTCGGCGGCGGCCGTGCTAACGAACGCCGGGAACCTCGAACTCCGCTCGCCGAACAGCACCGTGTTGTGGCAGAGCTTCGACCATGCAACCGACACGTTCCTCCCCGGCATGAAGGTCCGGGCCGCCCGCACGCGCGTCGGCTTCGACTTCCTCGTGTCCTGGAATGGCCCCGGCGACCCGTCGCCGGGGAACTTCTCCTACGGCGTAGACCCGGCCACGTCGCTGCAGCTCTTCACCTGGAACGGGACGCGGCCGCTGTGGCGCAGCGGCGCGTGGACGGGGTATAGGGTGAATAGCGGGTATGTCGCCAGCATCAACACCATCGTCTACCTCTCGGTCGTGGACACCAAGAGCGGGTCCTACATGACCTTCACCCTCTCCGATGGTGCCCCACGGACGCGGTACGTGATGGACCGCTCCGGCATGTTCGAGCTCCAGAGCTGGACGTCGTCGCGGTGGGAAACGATGGACCGCTGGCCGCCGCATGAGTGCAGCCGCTACGGCCACTGTGGCGCCTTTGGCTACTGCGACAACACGGCCTCGACGCCATCGTGCTACTGCCTGGCCGGCTTCGAGCCGGCCAGCCCCGAGGAGTGGCGCCGTGGCAGGTACGCACAGGGGTGTCGGCGGAAGGAGGAGCTACGCTGCGTCGGCGGGGAGGAGGACGTGTTCTTGGCGGTGCCGCTGATGAAGGCACCGGATATGTTCGTGGTAGTGGGCAACAGGGACGCGGCGGAGTGAGCGGCGGAGTGTGCCCGCAACTGCTCGTGCGTGGCCTACGCGCACGCCAACCTGAGCAGCAGCTCCAAGGGGGACGCCACGAGGTGCCTGGTTTGGGCGGGGGACCTCATCGACACCGAGAAGATTGGCACTGTTGGCAGCGCTGAGACGCTGTACCTTCGAGTTGCCGCTTCTGCTAATGCAGGTGCCCCACCGAACCACTGTAAATTAAGTCATGCTTTTCCAGAAATCCTATTTCAACACCCCAATAGAAACTCCTACAAATAATTAGACCACTTGGCAGAATCATATCCTGAAACCATTCAGAAATAGAGATACAGTATTGGAGACAGCAGTTAAGATCCATATAGATGATTACAATTATTATTTGTACCACACACACTATCTGATGACTTTGTGATGCATTTCTGAAGGCAAAACAAAGAAGAAAAATGCAATGAAAATTCTATTTTCAGTTTTAGCAAGTGTGCTGGTGCTCGCATGCTTATTCATTGGGATACTGCAGGTTCGCAAGTCCAAAGGTACAAACATATTTGCTAGTTGATAACATTGCATTTCTATCATATTCTCATGAGATTATTGATGCGTGTCATTTGTTGGAAGTAGGCAATAAACAGGAACATAACAATATCAAGGTTCTAAGATATTTCAGCACTCTTGAAGGCCTTGGCACAGCAAGCCCAAGTGAAGGTTTTGAATTTCCATTTGTAAGATTCGATGATATTGTAGCTACGACGAAAAACTTCGACAAATCGTATATGGTCGGGAAAGGTGGTTTTGGCAAAGTTTACAAGGTCATTATTGATCATAAATCTGCTCTAGTCTTGGTCTTGTTTGAGGTATTCCTGAATTTCAGTCTCACTCTTTTTTTTCCACTTTAATTTACAAAGGCAATGCTAGATGGTCATGAAGTTGCGATCAAAAGGCTTAGCAAGGATTCTGATCAGGGAATGTCAGAGTTCAGAAATGAGGTTGTTCTAATTGCCAAACTACAACATAGGAACTTGGTTAGACTTCTTGGATGCTGCTTGGAGGGAGATGAAAAGTTATTGATTTATGAGTACATGCCTAATAACAGCTTATATGCACATATTTTTGGTATGATCCAACAGTACATCACAACTTATTATATCGATAAAATACATCAACCACTAATCCTAGTACTTGCACTTTCTTAGAGAGCGGAAGGAGCACAATACTAGATTGGCCAACAAGGTTTAGGATAATCAAAGGGGTTGCCAAAGGGCTTCTATATCTCCATCAAGATTCTAGATTAAAGATAATTCATAGAGATCTCAAAGCAAGTAACGTTTTACTAGACAAAGACATGATGCCCAAGATAGCAGATTTCGGCATGGCAAGAATGTTTGGCGACAACCAACATAAGGCAGACACCAAGCGGGTCGCTGGAACATAGTGAGTGAAATGTTTTATGAAATTTGAATTACAAGTGAACTTTTTTAATTAAGGAGTTCCTCGATCCAGATTTCATTTTGTACATTTGAATATTGGTAACAAACAAATAATATTTGTGCTGTAATAATATCAACAGCGGCTACATGGCTCCAGAATATGCAATGAGAGGCATATTCTCGGCAAAATCAGATGTGTACAGCTTTGGTGTTTTGACCTTGGAAGTTGTAAGTGGCGTGAAGATAAGCTCTACTGGTCATGTGGACGATTATGAAAATCTCATATTCAATGTGAGTAAGCTTCCATGAATTTCTAGATAGTAGAGAATTTAATTTCTAGATTTTTATTTAAAACTCAGTTTGTTATTTGATTGTTATATTCAGGCATGGAACCTATTGAAGGAAGGGAACATCAAGGATTTGGTAGACAACCAAATTGTGGAGAGTTGTATTCTGGATGAAGCTTTGCTCTGCGTCGAACTTGGACTCTTGTGTGTGCAGGACAACCCTAACAACCGCCCACCGATGTCATCTGCCGTGTTCATCTTGGAAAACGGAAGAAGCTCACTTTCGATCCCATGTAAACCTCTATATTTTGCCAATATGAACAACGGAAGAGAACATGTGATGGGCAACACTCAAAGTTCAAAGAATAGCCTGACTCTTACTGTTCTAGGAGGAAGGTAGGTCAATTAAACCTTAGCTCCAGATACTACAACCATTGTGTAAAGGATGACTTGGATAAGAGTGATGCATAAACAGGTAGTTATGATTTATGAAAGTACATTATATCTGTGCCATGGTACTCGTTCATTCCATAACAAGAAGTATAAAATTTTGGCAATTTGACTATAAAAAAATGTCTAGAGATTCCTTGACCCTTTGTTGGCCAAAAAAAATGGCAAGACTTGTGAAAAGAATGGGACGAGGCTGCAAATTTTGTTGTAGGGTGAATTTAGACACTAATATACTCCAAGTTTTACGTTCCCAAACTCTGTTTCCAGATCTCTCACAAGGTGAAGATGAGGAAAAAAATAAATTCAAGTGCACTCCATGGTACACTAGAGTGGGAGCCATGGCATTTGATTAGTACGTTTGCATCTAGATTTGGCTAACAGCTAACTGCAGATGCCACCGTATTTATTTCAGCATAGATGGAACATACAACTGTACTTGTTGAGACTGTAAAACAAGCACACGGAGAGCATAAAAGTGACTAGCACAGTTGGAGGAGACGGGGATATTAGGTTTTTAGGCAGGAACAACGCATTGGCCTCTGCGTTGATTTCGTGTTGATATAGTCGAGGCAAAACCACTGATCAAGTTACGTACAAGGAAAGTGTACAGAGGGAGGAAAACGTACAAGGGTGAAGTACTACTTCACGCCGGTATACAAATATATTAATATCTAATAATATTATTAGCAGCCCCCTTAATCACAATCTTTTAAAAGGTTGAGATTATATTTGAAATCATGAAGCCTTTGTGAATCCATCTGCCACTTGATCTTTAGTAGAAATAAATCTGATGTCAACATTTTATTTGCAACTCTTTCTTTGACAAAATAAAAATTAATCTCAATATGTTTGGTCTTTGCATGAAAAACACTAGTAGAAAAAGGGCCTTTGGTACGGGCCATTAGTCCCGGCCGTGGCTGGGGACGAGACTAATTTGTTCTGGCCTGTAATAGACCTTTGGTCCCGGTTTGAGATACAAACCGGATTAAAGGGTCTGGTGCCTAGCTGCGCGGTGCCGGCACACCCATTAGTCCCGGTTTGTATCTCAAACCAGGACCAATGGGCTGGCCTATATATATATATATATATATAGAACACCTCTCCTCTATTTTTTCATGGGGAAAAGTGTGGCAAAGTTTGAGCTAGGTTTTCTCTCTCTTATGCCCTAGAGGTGCTCGATGAAATGCCTGTAAGAGCGATGCCACTTGAGTTCACACAAAACAAACATAATATGAGGTGCCTGAGCCATACTTAAGGTTTCTGCTATTTGTTTCGAAGTGTCTTAAAGAGTTAGCAACTATTTTCTCGTTTAGACCGCGTAGTACTAATTTGAGCACCGTTTGATATATATAGGAAAAATACTTCTTTTCACCCTGTGGCCGAGGCGAACAAGCGGCGAGATGGCTTTATGTGTTGTCCATGTGTTGAATGTCGGAATGAGCAGGCTCATACTTCCTCAAGAATTATTTAGAGCCACTTGCTTCGGTCCGGTTTCATGTATGGCTATAATGTTTGGACCAAGCACGGAGAAAGACGGGTTATGATGGAAGACGGCGATGAAGAAGAGAACGATGATGACAACTACCGATCTATGTTCCCTGAATACGCTGATACCGCAACGGAAGACAATGAAGAAGAAGGGGTGAAGAACGGGAACCAGATGAGCCCACTGATGATCTTGGTCGGGTCATTTCTGATGCAAAGCGAGACTGCAATACATAAAAGGTGAGGTTACAGTTCGAGCAGATATTACAGGACCACAACAAATTATTGTACCCAACTTGTGAAGATGGCCAGAAGAAGCTGGGTAACACACTAGAATTGCTGAAGTGGAAGGCGGAGACCGGTGTGGCTGACTCGGGATTTGAAAAGTTGCTGATAATAATGAAGAAGCTGCTTTCAAGAAATAACGAATTACCCTCCAGTATGTATGAAGAAAAAAGCTTTTCTACCCTCTAGGATTAGACGTGCAGAAGATACATGCATGTCCTAATGACTGCATCCTCTACCGTGGTGAGAAGTACGAGAATATGGATAAATGTCTGATATGCACTTCATTCGGTATAAGATCAGAAAAGATGACCCTGGTGATGTTGAGGGCGAGCCACCCAGGAAGAGGTTTCCTGGCAAGGTGATGTGGTATGTTCCTATAATACCACGGTTGAAACGTTTGTTCAGAAACAAAGAGTATGTCAAGTTATTGTGATGGCACATGGAAGACCGTTAGAAAGACGGGATGTTGAGGCACCCTGCTGATCATCGTCAGTGGAGAAAAATCGATAGAGACTTCCTGGACTTTGCTAGTGACGCAAGGAACTTATGGTTTGGTCTAAGAGCATCTTCAGTAGAGGCGCCCAAATAGCGCAGCGCTAAAATAACTGCCTTTTTTACCCCCCGCGCGCTGCAAACCTCCTCCAGCAGATGCGCTAAAATACCGCGGGATGCAAATTTTTAGCGCGGCGCTGCATTTTGCGCTATTCGGAGTGCAATATATCCAGCTCTGGCTACAGCACGCGCTATCGCTGGCAACACGCGGGAAGAACCAACCGCTCGGAAAAAATCCCTCGCGGCCGCCACGCCTCATCTCCGGCCAGACACTAGGGGGCGGTGCTGGCCGCAGGCAGAGAGAGGGCAGCCATTGAGGGCAGAGAGGTGGCTAGTATTTTTTCTAGTATTATATATATAGTGTATAAAAATATATATTGTATAAAAATATATATTATTACTATAGCTATATAATGTAATAGTGTAATATATATTGTAAAATATATATTTTTCTAGTATTTTTTTCTAATATGTTATTATCACTATAGTGTAATATATAGTGTATAGAAATATATATGTTATGGTGGTGGTGCTCGTGGGCCCCCCCAGACTTAAGGTTAGGGTGGTGGTGCTCGCAGGCCCCAGAGATAGGGTTATGGTGGTGGTGCTCGCGGGCCCCTCGGACTTAGGGTTAGGGTGGTGGTGCTCGCGGGCCCCCCGGACTTATCTTTAGGGTGGTGCTGCTCGCGGGCCCCTCGGACTTAGGGTTAGGGTGGTGGTGCTCACGGGCCCCGGACTTAGGGTTAGGGTGGTGGTGCTTGCGGGCCCTCGGAGATAGGGTTATGGTGGTGGTGCTCGCGGGCCCCGACTTTGGGTTAGGGTGGTGGTGCTCGCGGGCCCCGGACTTAGGGTTAGGGTGGTGGTGCTCGTGGCCCCCTGGACTTAGGGTTAGGGTGGTGGTGCTCCCGGGCCCTCGGACTTAGGGTTAGGGTTATGGGTGCAGGTCGGGCGGTTTATAGAGGTATATATGGTGGGCGTACGGACACAGGGCCCACGCGAGGCATCATTAGAATTTTGTTATTGTTTAGTATTATTGAAACAATTTAGGTGTACATATTATTGTTTAGTATTATTTGATATTGTGTGCATTTTGCAGAAAACTATGGATCCACCTAGTCCAATCCGCAGAGACCTAAAACAAGAAGAAATTCTCGAGAATATGATCAAAAACGTCCCCCGTGTTCATCCAGCCAAATCTCCGTCGATATATCTGAACCCCTTTGGTGAGGGTGAGGAGGTCGACCAAAACGATCAGGGAGAAGCCGACGGCTCTGATGATGGAGAAGCCGATGGCTTCGGTGGACCCTTAACCAAGTCCAGCGAGGTATATATATGAAGTCAGGTGATCAGTAGATGCATTAATTGAGTTGTATATATATATACATTGACGAATGTTTCTTCTCTTAGGCCTCCACATCGAGCCAAAAATATTCCAAACGAGGCTCAGCCAAAAAGTTGGATGCATCTATGTGTTATACAATTACGCTGGTATCACCACGGGGTGAACCCTTGGAACCGAAAAAGGCTAAACATGTATTTGTACAACAATGCGGAGTTATGGTTAGGGATCGCATCCCGATCACTCTTCGAGAGTGGAATAGGACCAAAGGGGCGAGAGAGGGTGAGTATGTCACCGACAGGTACAAAGAGGGTCTTTGGAATGACCTCATGACACATTTCACCCTGCTAGAATATGAGGATGATGCCGACACAGCTGCATTGAGAAAGAAAGTCAAGCAGTGGACTCTTACAAAGATGGCCGAACTATTCAAGAACTGGAATAAATCATTATGGAAAAAGTATCAGAAGAAGAAGACTCCTCCTAAATTCGAAGGCTATCTAACGAAGCAGCAGGCTAACTGGGATACATTTGTGAAGTACAAGGAGTCAGAACCTGCTAAGGAAATGTCGAAAAAAACAAGAAAAATGCCGCGAAGAAGAAATATCACCATCACCTGGGGCCGGGGGCTACGCGACTGCCATGCCAAAGTGGGATGCTAAAGAAAAGGAGATGCTTGCTAGAGGTATCACTCTAGAACCAATACACGAAGAATGGGATTTGAGGGCAAGAAATTGGTTCCTTGGGCATGGGAGTGAGTATGACGATACTACAGGGGACCTTATTTGTAGTGACAGGATTAGGATACCCGGGATACATGGCAGAGAGTGGTAAAGGAAATTAAAGAGGGGACAACAAAGTTCTGTCCCGATAGAGAGAAAGACTTGCTGACAAAGGTCCTCGGGAATGACAAACGAGGAGGACGAGTACGAGGCCTTGGCCCTAGTTATACGTGGGAGATGGGGTTTCCCAAAGACAGAGATACTTATAGGAGCCGAGAGAGAGAGCAAAGAGGCGATGACAGGAGGAGGAGCGCGACCGGTTCAACGAGTTGCTAGGAAGACTTGAAAAGCATCAACAAAAGATTGGCGAACTTAGAGGAGTAGCGTGCCTGTAAGATCCTGCACTCGATATTACCGCCTTCCCATCTCAGCGGTGAAGCAGCATGGCTGAATCAGAGGTCCCGTGTGATGATGCACGGATGGTAGATGGCGGTCTTGTCTACCCTGTGGATGGAATCAAGGAGCAGACATCTTGTGAGCTCCATCAAAAGGTGAAGAACCTATCCATCAAGGTGGTGGTCAGATGTGCTTTACCTTGTCCACCTGACGCATGCTGGCATGGCCGTGAGATTCCAGCTGGCTATGCTAAAGTCGAGGTGGATGAAATCACAACGGGGTTGGACTCAATGGAGCTTGACATCCGTGGACCTGAAGGTGAGAGGACACTCGGAGAAGTATTGGATGGTATCATTCTATGGGACAAGAACAACATCAAGCTTCCAGGCTCAGCGCCAAGGCCAACACCGCCTCCAAGTCATCGCATGTCACCTTCACCTCCATCACCTCCAAGAAGCCCACCCTATGACTACGACCACCACAACGCGAGTCCATCTCGATCTCCGCCACAAGGTTAGCCGTCTTCGCTGCCTGCTAAGGACAATAAGCGGAAGCGTGCTTCGTCGATGAGTACTAAACGACGCAGCAACCGAAAATGACAAATGTCGCCCTCCCAAGAGTATCTCATAAGAATCTTCCCATCAGACCTTATGATCATACTGAAGAGGAAAGCGCAGTGATCGCAAAGACCGAATGTGTTGTGCAGCTTCAAAAGAAGAAACCTGAGCCCGCCCCGGTATACACCGAGAAGCAAAAAAGCGTATGCACTTAGTTTTTTAACACAAAATCGCAATATGACTTGCACCATAAGCCATATGACTATTTACGCACACTTCAAAAGGAAGTGAAGAAGAGCAAATCAAGTAGAAGTGCAAGCGGGAGCAAATCATCAAGTCAAAGTGCATCCAGGAAAAGAAAGGATGTCCCCTAGCTTGGGAAACGGGCCAAAAAATTGACCCACCCCTTAGGGTGGCATCCTATGACATTCCCCAACAGGATATGGAAGAAGCTACGAAGCTTGTAGCCGCTATGAATGTGACTATTGT
The DNA here is from genome assembly GCA_910589775.1 of Avena eriantha. Classification (NCBI taxonomy): domain Eukaryota; kingdom Viridiplantae; phylum Streptophyta; class Magnoliopsida; order Poales; family Poaceae; genus Avena; species Avena eriantha. The sequence continues at coordinate 16,842,800 of OU342741.1, read as the reverse complement.
GGAATTGCTAGATTCCCAGGATGATAAGTTACCCAAGGCTGATGTATTCCCTCAATATGTCCCAGGGATGCTGTTGGTCAGCATAGAGAGCTTGCAACAACTGCCAACACAAATGCACAATTTACATAACTGGTACTTGAATGTCGCAAAGGAGGAGAGAATAATGATCGTGAAGAAAGTCCCACATGACTACTACTTCCGAGTCGACGAGGTCCATGTTGAGTTTCCAGAACTATTCTAGTTATACAATTTCGACGCCCTCGACAAATCTATCATGAGTTGCTATTGTCTGTAAGTTGTTGAATTCATTGTGTACATATAAGTTGTTCAGTTTTCAATTGTTCAGTTCATTATTATATCCTTTTTGTACTCTATTATTATGCAGAATGAAGACCCAAGAATGTAAAAGGTCACTCTTTAGTGTTGGGTTCATAAACCCAGATAAAATACATATAGAGACGCTAATGGATAAACCCGAGGAGACGGAGGAAAACCTTCTAAGGTTTCTAACAGAGCAAAATTTCTATGACCACATATTGTTTCCTTGCAATTTCAAGTGAGGGTCTTACTCTATTG